>BOPP01000015.1:2250528-2458771 GCA_017312745.1 Gryllus bimaculatus | reverse complement strand
CCGCCCGCGCCCTCCGGCCCGCCCGCGCCCTCCGGCCCGCCCGCGCCCTCCGGCCCGCCCGCGCCTTCCGGCCCTCGCTCTCCATCCCGCACCCTCCAATCTGAGCGATCCAGCCTGCCGCCACAAGCCCGCACCCTCAAGCTCGTGCTCACCAGGCTGGCCCTTTTGCGTCTTCTAGCCGATGCTATCCGGACCGTGCCCTCATACGGCCTTAACCTCTCTATACATTAAGCCTTCACCCCGTGATTCAAAGCGGGGACCTCTTTCGCGCTCTCCACGCCGCACCCTCAAGCGTGCGTTCTGCAGCCTGAACCCTCGAGATCGTTTCTCATTGCCCGATCCCTCTAGTCTATTTCCTCCACCTCACGCACACCAGTCACCCCTCCTCTTGTCTTCCAACCGGCATGCTCCAGACAGCGCTCTCTAGTTAGACACCTGTAACTCGCTGTCTTATTCGAACGCTTCGATAACTCAATTTTGAAGATAATTGCAATGCCTACGTGTGTGATAGTTTTGACTGTGCGTACTAATGGTAATGACGATTTGTAACTGACTGGGTATGACAGCGGTTGACCTTGGCACGGATAGTATTTCATTAGATACAGACGGGCCACTGGGAAATGTCATTGTTTAGCTTCAATTAGAAAAATCCTAGGATACTTACGATAAATCGCTTACAATTCTTGAATACATCGTCAGTGAACAAAAAGAAAGAACATTAGGAAGTTGATTTCAATGCGGCAACGATTTTGTGTACTTATCTGGTTTCGATTAACTCTATTGTAGTTCTTTGTTGTTTACTTCTGTTTATTAATAATATTCTATAATTTTTGTTATTATTACTGTTATAACTGTAATAATAATAATACTAATAATATTAATAATAATAATAATAATAATAATAATTATTATTATTATTATATAGACACTACAACATTTTTTCAATGATTTAATCCGCTCAAACTCAAGACTTTCAAATTTTGCTTCCTTAACTTTGCCTAATCAATTCGAAAATTAAAAAAAAAATTCAGAATTTTTTCTTGTACCGCCTGATTTTAGAGATGTAGTGGTTCGAAAGTAGCTATTAAACTGGCATCTGGAATGTTGTAACGGCGAGCGCGTGCGCGCGCGTGCGTGTGTCGCAGATCCCGCTGGAGGCCGCTGCGCAGGAGACGGCCGACACCAGCTCCAGAGAGGAACCAGTTGGTGAGCTAGTGTGCGGGCGCCCTGCCCGGCGACAGCGCCCGGCCTTCTCTTCTGCCCCCGCGGCCCCCTCGGCCGCCACCGCCCCCGCAAGTGACCTCGGGGAGAGCAGCCCCGCCCCCACCCTGCACCTCCGACTCCGCGCACCTGCACCGGCCGAAACGTGCTTTCTATATTTTAGGAAAGTTTCCTTAAAATTAAGAAGGGTGAAGTGTGGATCCTCTGTAATACTGATTTCGTAACGTAACACGTTAAGATAGAATTTGTATACTTTGGTTGTGTTACAACGTTTCGCAAGTAGATATTCAGATACATTTCAAGGTTTCATTTCCAAACCACTTGTTTAATTAAATAGATATGCGAACTATTAATAACACATAATGTTGCAAATGAAAGCTTGAAATTTACATGAAGATGTAAATATAAAATGTACCTGAAACTTTTGGAAACGTAGTAACTAACAAATATTAAAAATGATATAATAACTTGTTACATTATGAATCATCCACAATTCATTCGTATTGCTCTTAAATATAAGGAAACTACATAAAATATAAAAATTCTTTGGGCCGTCATTTCATTAGAGAAAACCACTTTTTCTGGCTGCTGTTTCTTTACTGACCCCTCCCCCCTTGGGATCATGAATGAAATAAATCAAACATTGGACTCCCCAAAAAGGCGAAGGAATGAATGTATAAGCTTAAAGGTACGATTCATGTTGTTAAATCCATCAGAACGTGGTCCTTGTAATGTAGAAATGTCTCGCGACATCTAGGAAAGGTATTTATTGTATATTTCAAAGTTAAGCAGTTTGTTACTTGTCAAAATTTTATAAATACTGTAAAATTTCGGAATATTTAAAATGTATTTATGTCACGTAATACACTTTATGTATTTACAACTCAGGAAATCAACAATGGTAAAATATTATTTCAAAGGCTTGATATTTTTCTTCGATTTGCTAGCATTATTCTGTTTCTGATACTTTTGTAATATTTCCGGAATGAATGTAAAATGCCTCAAAAGGTAGCGGTCCTACCTATACGAGTATATAAGTAACTTATTGACATTGCAATAAAATAGTTAATTATTCGTTTCGAAAATAATACATTTACGCAATATTTACGTGCAGTATAGATACATAAACAAATATACAAGCAGAGAGCTGAAAAGCAATTGAAGTTGTTCAGTAATTATATTATTGAAATAAGGAAATTTTTGTGCCTTTTAATACAAAATTTGCAAAAAATAGTGTGCTTATAGCAATGTTTCATAAAAATATATCAGTATGTTTTGTTGTTATAGTCTTTCAAGCAAAATGCGTACAGAATATCTTGGTTTGTCAGAACATTCGAGAAAATGTCGTGCCCTTGCCATATTCTCTCAAATAACAAGTTCGAATGCTCATATTGAAGTATCTGCTTGAACTCTGTTTTTGGAGTACATATAAACAGCATTATCTGAAACTGATGATATATGAAATTTATTGAGCTTGCACCTCTAAATTGGGGCGAGAACCACACGTAACAGATATAACTTTGCTGAAATAACATCATTCGACAAGCAATGCACTTGCATTCCATTTTACGCTCATCATCACATACTGAACACATTCTTTGGATTTCCATTGGCACCTTTACGCTATCGGACAGAAGTGGCATAATTTTTAAATACAAAATCATAAAATGTTTGCGAATAAAAATTGTTTCGAAATATTGACTTCTTAATACATAATATTCTTAATATTTAAAATAAATAAGCGGTACAAATGCGAAATTAGCTGCAAGAACCTTAAAAATAATTTCATTCTATATCAGGATTAACTTATTACCTTTGAGTCAAAATTTAATGTAATTTTTATACCATTAAAGATGAAAGGAGAGACATCCGAAGCTAAATATTCTTCGGAAGTAAAATAAATTTGTAATTAATCATTGTGACACCAGTTTAAACACATCGTTTACCATTTTGATAGATCAAAGTAGGAATTATAAGTTTCATTTAGACGGGCTGTCTCAAATTCGTTAAAAGTATAAGAACGTAAAGCTAATGTAGTAATTAAAATGTATCTGAATCGTTTATCTCTAACAAGGGGGAAATAATCGAACACAAAATGTTTTCGCTAACTTAAAACTTACGAACATTGAAATAACGATATATTACATACTGAAATATCAAAATAGATTTAATTACCTATTGGAGTCGGACACAAAAGCTGTGCATGTCGTTCTCAGCGACGAGACCAGGCCGCAAGAGATCTGTCGAACCGACGGACGAAAAGGCAATGATGGTTAACAAATTATGGCGTCACCGAATGTCTCTACTCGGTTTATCGCTCAAGCGTTACTATTAAAAATCTTAAACGTTCTATTTATTCCATTTTCAATGAAGCGGGTTACCGAACTATGTTTACAAACGGCATGCTCTACGACGAAAACTAAATTAAAATTTGATCGCATAAGTCACGTAGGAAACCTCTGCTTAGTTGTGAAATTGAAACGACGCAAGCATGAAAGTGATGTCATTTAAAAAATATTTCTTAAATTATTTTTTATTATTAAAGTAATTAAATTTTGGATTACATTAGTTTATCCTTTGTAAGAGACTTCATGGTGCTTCTCACGTGTGAAACATATCGAAACTACCAGAAAACTGCACTGAGAGTACGCTCCTCTAATACAGCTGAGAATGAGTGCTA
This sequence comes from Gryllus bimaculatus, assembly GCA_017312745.1. NCBI lineage: Eukaryota > Metazoa > Arthropoda > Insecta > Orthoptera > Gryllidae > Gryllus > Gryllus bimaculatus. The sequence goes on along the minus strand of BOPP01000015.1, from coordinate 2,454,870 downwards.
GCGACAGTTCCTAGAGATTATAGTCTGCCTATAATTTGCAGAAGGCAAGCCAGTGTAAACGATCAATAATATAATGTGTTTTGTCCGACTCTACTAATTAAGTTCCCCTTTCAACTGAAAAAGAAACAAACGCGATAAAAATCAGAAATCTATACAAATACACATAGAAGCAAATGAATCAGCCTTTAGGCGGTGTTTCTCACCATTTATACTTGGATCATTTTCGCATAACATGCGGAAAGTAACACGAATCATTCGGGGAAAACAATGCTGCTCTCCCCCTTTCTTCTTACTCTTTCTCTCTTTCATTCTTTTCTTATTCTCTACATTTTTCAGCATGGTAATACTCAGCATGGTTCTTGTAAACTAATGAGACTTTTCAGTCAGGTGGTTGCAGAAATACATCATCAAATGCCAAAAATAACTTTCTAAATTACTCATTGTACTGAGCCTTAAAATCCTTGACATATTTACATCAAGCATAGTTATTTAGACTTACCAAGAAATACAATCTGTCACAATATTGTCATTTCTCACACAGGTGAAGAGTCTCGACAATATTTCGGTTCTCTCTTTCGTGGTTCGTTGTCGTTCTGAACTGCTGTTTGACACATTGGTCACACTTTTTTCCTATACGAACAGTAAATGCACGTACAGTTAGAACAAGAGAATAGAAAAATAATTTGCGTAAATAATTACATTTTAAAATTGAAAATAATTTGTTCATATAATGCTAAATTTATTATTTCTGGTACATATAACAGACTAATTTTTGGGTATTAACGAAATTGTATGTTAAAAAATACGAAGTAATAAATGAGATAATCTTGGGGATGTTTTACGTACGCGACAGCTCATCTCACGAAGAAAAGTTTTGCAACTGTGCTATATCCGACAGAAACGTTGCTCTCATTACTTCTATAGATCTTTCAAAGGAAGTCATTTGTTTTTCAACCCGCAATGCATCCCCGAGCGGCCGTGTGCACAGGTGCTCCGACCGAAGCGAACCTCCGAAGGGCAGGGCCGTGTCTGCCTCCGCCGGCGGCCCGACCCCGCCCCCGCCCCCACCCCGCGCCCGGGCTGCCGGTGGGAGGCCAAGTCCACGGGAGGACGCCAGGAGCGGTGGGAACGCCCCCGAACGCCCCGACGCCCAGGGGGCGAATTGGCATTGTGTGTGTGATTGTGCCCCCCCCCCCTACGGAAGAGAGAGAATTCCTGCAGGAAAGGTAGTGATGACTCCTCGTCAGGAATAGAATTCATCCACAAAAGGGGCCCTATGTTCTACAGGGATGTGCTCCAATCTACCTAGTGTTATGTTCCTCTCTAGGAAACTGATCAAGGCGAGCATTGTTTGGTTTCATTCAGACTATGCTGCGTAAGAGAAGTTGCCGTTCGCTACACTCAACAATTCGCCAATCCGTCACAGTCGGGAATTTTGAATGTCCCCCTCTGCGCCAATTCGCACCCTGCGAGAAGCGGGTCAGGGTGTGTGTCTTGCAAGTCGTTCCCGCGCCTCTGGCGCCCTGGACCTCCTGATCCAGCATTTGCGTCGACGAGTGGCTCACTTCTCTGACTCGGAGCTCGAGAGTTGGCTTCATGTTATGGTCTCGTGCTTTCAAATAATTGTAGCGGAACTACCAAAAATAGATAACGGCGTAATCCTCATAATGTAAGCAAAACAACATGTGAGTTTCTTGATAATTTTCAATACATTATACGTGAGTTTAATGTGTAGTAGTAATGTGTGTCTGTACACTCTTAACTAATCAAGCATTTCATGTTCAGAAATTGTGTAGATTATCTAATAAAATAGTATAGTCCGTTACTACAAAAAAGAATTTCGTGATTACTTGGGTACCAAAAATATTTAAAAAAAATATTTCATGACCCATTTCCGAAAAAATCATGCAGCTATTACTTTTAGAACTACAGTCAGAGGGCGGAGCCATTCTCCACACAAACGCAAATTCGCTTGTATGTCTATGTGCGAGCATGGGAGGAGGCCATTTTAAACAAACTATTTGTGTACTTACTTCGCCCTTCCAGAATAGTTACATTATCACACGATATCTTTCATAAGATCCAAGTACTGTACAAAATTGAGATTAGTAACAAGAACTGACAGGAATAATGGTACTATTATAGTTTATTTTATAACCGAAATAAGGGTAAATGGAGAAAGAATGACAGTTGTCTATTTAAAATCGTAATACTGAATAAACATGATTGTATCAAATTTCATGAATTTTTTCCGATATTTCTACATAACTTTGACTATTAGGTAATTGAATATTACAGTGGAATTTTCTGATTGTGGGTTAGAGAAAGATTCCTTGTATGATGCAACTGTTTGTCGTAAAATTTGGAAGCAGTAGATAAATACTTTGACATCTTTTCCAAATTAACCGTAGATTTTATTTGGAAATTACTTTGCCATAGATCTCTCATATCAGGCGAGTCATAGCGCCATCTGGCGCAGAACCGCTACTTTCATTTGCGAGGTGAAATTGGGGAAGTTGTTTCTGGGTTCGGTCATCGCCGGAGTTGAAGTTGTTCTTTTCTTGGAGGAAATCGCGGGGCCCTGAGGAGGAGATTGGGGAGGGAAAGAGGAAGTGAAGGAAGGAAGTGTCCACGGCTTCGGCGCACATCGACCTGCGCGGGTATCGACCGCGACCCTTCAGGCCCCGCGCCGCCCACGCCGCCCACGCCGCCCACGCCGACCCATCGAGCGACATAAGCTCTTCTTTCACTGTACGAGGCGCTCAACCTCGCGCTCCAGATGTTTCTTGCAGCAATCGACGCGTTTTATTCAGAACCTCTACACTGTCAGAAACATTTGCATTACTTTAATTAAATGAACATTTAAGCAAATATCATTAACGCTCCTTAAATTTAGTGTAGTGCACATGAAGGAAGCAAGGGTCGAAGTTTTATAGTCATAACTGCAAGTAGGGAATGAATAATCTTTATGGACTGGGGATTATGGATGTATGATATGAATGATGAGATTCAGGAGAAACGGGAGAACCTGTACATTAAATCTACACTGATTGTAATTTTTGCATTAAATTTAACGCACATATATTAATCTTCTTTTAATGTACTGGTACATTAAGTTTCATGTACATTAATCTCCTTTTAATAAAAAATCTCGTTTATAAGTACAATGTTAAATTTACATTTATAACCATAATGTATTTCGTTGTTCTAAAGAACGTGAACAAAATTCCCCAGAGAAATAAAAAATTAATCATTGTTATACAATTGAAGTATATTAGTCGTTCACATTTGCTTAAGACTACTTTCAGTACGGCTCAAGAAGGTTCGAAGGTCGATGATAAACTGTAGGGGCCTGAATATGAGCTTCATCGGGCTGTGAGAAAGAGTGCACAATTATTCAGGAATGTGTTTTGTTACGTCTGAATCTCATTCCAAAACTGTAAAATATGTCGTGAATCACATACAACATTTAGATACATTTTGGTTGTTTTTTTGGCATTTTCATTTACATAGTGATCAGGGATAAAATTAAGTATGCTACTCAAAGAGTGACATGCGTTTTTCATTAAGTGAAGAAAACCCTCGACACACAAATCTTCGAACACAAGTTTAATTTATACCATTAAAAATGTATATTCTGAGAATGCATCTGGTAAGTCCACACTTGTTAATGTATTAAAAGGCATTATGATCCGGGCGAATAAGTACACAATTTCTAGATCATTGTTCAAAATGGCCTTCCTCGACTTAGAATTCATATTCTATGTTGATTACTCTGTCGTCAATGTCACGGCGAGGAAAAACAATTCTGCCGAGCTCACTGAGCCTCGTAGCACAATGCAGCCGCCGCCGCCGCCGCAGATTCGCACTCTGAACCTAACGTTTCTCTTTTCCGCCCGCAAGAACCGAGCACCGAACCAGTGACTCCCAGCATCGAGCCAACTCGTAAGTACTCTCGCGTCCCCTGCGGCTCCTCTGCCTCTCCGCCTGCCAACGCCTCGCAACGCCTCGCAAAGCCTCGCCACGCCTCGCCGTCGCTTCCCGCGGCCCGCCGTCGCCGCCCCCGCAGCCGCCGACACGCGCGCGCGAGCTGTCGCCCCTTGGGTCCTTGCACTCGACGCACGCACGCCCTCTCCCCTGTCCAGTGGACCGCAAGTCAGACGCCGAGACGAAGTGGAAACAAGTGATGCTCTAAATGATGGAGAAGCTACGATTACGAGTTCAGAACGATTTGTTCACAAGAACTCCTCGTTGCTCTTCTCTTCGCCCTTCCCCCTAATCTTTGGTTTCAGTCTGACGTCAATATGGAGTATAAATGATGCTCTAAATGATGGAGAAGCTAGGATTACGAGCTCAGAAGGATTTGTTCACAAGAACTCGTTGCTCTTCTCTTCGCCCTTCCCCCTAATCATTGGGTTTTAGTCTGACGCCGATGTGGAATATAAATGATGCTTTTGATGACGGTGAAGCTAGGATTACGATTTCAGTAGGATTAGTACAAAGGATCCCCCAGTTGCTTGTCGTCACCCACTCAATGAACCACAGTCATGACGCCGAGGTGGAGTAGAAGTAAGGGATGTTCTTGATGACGGATACGCTAGGATTACTAGGTCAGTACGATTCACAGAGTTGAAATCCTTCTTGGTTCTTGCCTCCGGCCCAAATTGTAAACTTCAGTTAGACAACAAGAAGAAGTAGAAACGAGTGATGCTCTTGTTGACGAGTAGGTCTTCTTTAGAATTACAAGTTCAAGGGTATCTAGCGATACAACAAACACATCTCACATGCTCGCAGACTGCATAGTTTTCTGCCTATTTCTACGCACGAGGGAAATCAGTAATATAGATGTTTTGCACTTTACCCGAGTTCCAAGGTCAAAAAAATCATTTTCACCTCTCAAAATGCTGCAAGCTGCATAGTTTTTTCTCAATTCCTGTGCGCATTGGAAATTATTAATGTAGAGAAAGGCGTATTGTGGTTGAAAGGAATTTATTGAACACACCCTATTTAATTAAATGTATCGGTTTTTAGATTATTAATTAAATAGGCATTTTGACATATATTGCAACATATGAAAACACATTTCACGATACTGATATGCCCAAAAAACATACTATTGGTAAACTACCAATAGTCATTTCTATGCCTAAACATTAGACAACTCCCGAAATATATATTTTAAATATTGATGAGGAACCTTCTATTTTTAAATTATTCTATGTCGGGCAATTTTTTTGAGGATCCACGGGCGACCGACGTATTGTGTTTTCCTGCATATACGTTTCATAGAAAATGTATTTACTGAAAGACGAAAGCAAATACTTCATCAGGATCCAAAATTTCCGGCAGTGAATAATTAGCGCTGTACTGAATTTCATCTAAAATGTACGATCGTTCTGAAACAAACTTTTAAGAAGATTTGTAATATTGTAATTTCTGGAAATAAAACATACACTCCAAGCTCATCAGAAATGTCACAATTCTCCCCATTCAGAAGCATTCATAAATGCGCTCTGAGCATTGTTTGCCGGCGACTGACAGTTCTCCACCAATTCGTCTCGGAATATCTTGTGGTCACTGGATAGGAAGGAAGTTCGGCGCTGAGCTAAAAAGCACATTGGATCAAATGACCTTCAAAATCTTCATACAATATTTTTTTGATATTACAAGCTGTAACCTCAATCAATAAATCGTGTCAAATTGTGTTATTTAAAAAAAAAACGTTGCACAACATATCTCATATTTGTCTACATTTTTCAAGATACTGCTTATTAACATGGAGAGTGGTGTCTGAATAAAAGTCAAAGAAATGTTTTCTCCACTCGTAAAATGAAAGAGTGACAAGACTTACATCGTTTTGCGGTGCACGATTTATCCAGTCTCAATATAAAAACAAAGCTTTCTTAAATGAACTAATATGTTTTTGGTAGAGACGGGTCTCCGTCTCAGCCATTCTATCTCCCTGTCTCAGCCATTCTATCTCCCTGTCTCAGCCATTCTATCTCCCTGTCTCAGCCATTCTATCTCTCTGTCTCAGCCATTCTATCTGTCCCAGCCAATCTATGTCTGTCACTTCCTCCCTCCCCCCCTCTCTCTCTCTCTCTCTCTCTCTCTCTCTCTCTCTCTCTCTCTCTCTCTCTCTCTCTCTCTCGCGCGCGCGCGCGCGCGCCTTCAACTCCCCTTGCTTGCTCGCCTTGGGGTCATTTCCGTCCAGTGTGCCCCGCGTCAGGCGCAAGTCCAACGGGGCAGAGCGCGCCCCGCCGCGCCGCTGCGGTCCACCGCCCGCTCGACACCGCCCTAGCCGCACCGCGCGAGCTCCCCCACGCGTAGCCAGCCGCCTCCGGTCGGGCCCCTCACGACCTCCGTAGACTGGAACCTCACAGAGCACCGTGCAGAGGGCTAGCTCACAAGTATTTGTGCCACCTCCCCAGCCTCCTGTGGTCGTTACCCCTGTAGGGAGACATACTCGTAACAAGTGGAAAAATCTATGTGAGCATTTAGTTTGACACATTTGAATTTTTTTGAATTTTTCAATAGTTTTGAATTTAATTTTTGTTCGACAACAGAAGCGAATTTTATGCCAGAATTAAATTATCTTTGTTCTTCAAATGGATATTAATGTATTAATTTTTAGCTAACCATGCTTTTAGAGATTTTAATTTATAAGTATTGTTGTAGTTGCACTTACAACATGTATACATCAGGAAGTACCTTTGAAAATCAGAAACGCAACATACAGAATATTTTTATAGGACGCTTTATATTAAAAATGTCTGGAGATGATTATATGAAATTCCTGAGTCTTCAAAAGTAGATGGCTGGAAGATTTCGCTTTTTCCTAAAATATTTCGTATACGTATTCACTGCTTTGTTCAATTTCCATATAAATTTACTAGCTAAAGTAATTAATTTGAAAGCACACACAATGAAAAGCACATTATGTGATTTTGTTGCACAAGATGGCATTATTGTTTGCTCCTGCATATACATATTTATAAATTCTTGGAGTCATGACCTATGGCTGGGTATTATTCATTTACACATTTCTTAAGTTTAATAAACGCTTTTAATTTTTAACTTTTATTGAGCTTCTTTATTGAGTTTAGTGCCACGTAGTTTATGTTGCACATCTCTCAACCTACTTCAGTTTATTGCGTGTTGCATTGGCTCGGCTTTAAACTATACTGCATTGTGCTTGTAATTTCTTGAATATCATTTCTTGACAATTTCCAGCAACCAGCTTTTATATTTCATAGTTTACGTTGAGATGTTTATGCTTACAAAAAATCCACTTGCAACAATTTTATTTTAAATATCGTAACATGAACCCTGCACGGTTCAATCGTTAACATACTGAACATGAAATATCACGACACGACCTGATCTTCACGACCCAATAGTCACTTGTAGCATTACTGATTGAAGCGTAACGTTTTAATTATTCGTCTCGTGTATTGAAGCGTAAAGTTCTGTAAGCTCTGAAGGAGGATTCCAAGGAAGCGCCAAAGATATGGCAAAAAAGAAGGAAATCTCCCGCGGTGTCGCACGTGTTTTGCGCCTGTGTGCAGGCTTTCTCGTGTCGCGCGGTGCGTTCTTCGCTTCTTCCGCTTGGACACGCTGTGTGGAATCGCTGAACGCGCGTGCCTGCAAGTCACTGTGTGAAATGTCTTTTGCGTCTGCGTTTGTGCGTGACAATTGCGATGTTTTCTTGTACAGCGTGCTGCATAGTGCGTGTCGCATAAGAACGTTCTCGGCCGTTCACACCCAGAGTGCAGATTGCTGCATCTTAAGTATTGAACATCGCGTGCCATTGCCCGATTAAAATAAGTTAACGATTGACGTTTGAGGGGACACCATCTATCACAGCGCTCAGACAAGCATGTATTCAAGTGTTTGAGCCCTGCTATTAGAAGGTTTGCTCTCAAGTAAATTCCATACTTCATTGGGAAGGTAAAAGAGATTGCAATCTTCCACAAACAAAATAATTTTTTTGTTAATGCAAAACAAAATGTTTCTTCATTACTAAATCCAATAAAACTAAGATTTAGATAACATATTCACTTAATTTGTGATATGTTGCAAATGAACAACGCCACATGCCCTTGCTAGTAAAGGATACAGATGGAAAACTCCGTTTAAATATGCTCGATGCTGTATGATAAAGAAACGCGTTTTTATTTGTGGAAAATTAAATCTTATTTCCATCTTCCTATAATGAATAAACTTCACAAGATTTGCGGAAACTACAAAGAGAAGACAAAACTTATTTTAATCGCAGAATAGGCGCGCGCGCTGTACGGCACGGGTCTTGTACGCATGCGCGCCATCTGCGCTGCGTTAGTGCGTCGGACGAAATGACGTGAGCCAGGGCACCCCCTCCCCCCCTTCCGGGCGGAGGGTGCCTTCCGCGGCCGGCGCTCTCACCTTCCCGCCCTGCCCGCAGCCAATCCCGGCCGCCTGCCCCAGTACCGGCTGACGAACCGAGGCGGAGAGACCTGCATCCTCATGGAGATGGACGCCGTCGTCGGCATCTTCTACGAGATGAAGTCCAAGGAACGGCGGGTGAGTATGAACAGACCGCACTGCACCTCTCCGCTGAAGATTCAGGGTTGATGGGTTTAACCTCACGTCTATGATACTGATTTTGTCGAAATGTAGTTAAATTAGCGAGTTAGCCTGTTAATAAAATATTATATAATATTTATTTTGCTACTTAGGAGTACATGGAATATTTCCGATGGTAGCGTTTTCTAAGTAGTTACTACACATACACAACACAAACAATCAAAGGAACATTACAATATTTACATATTACTTAATAAATTAATGTTTACATTATCCGAAATGAATGGATAAAGTCCGAAGAAGCCACTGCGTCCTCGCACATACTACATTAGTCAACAGAAAGTGGCTAGGGTAGATGAAGTACGTTACAGGGATGAGTAATAGCAGAATCGTTTTAGAACAGACTGTTGGGCCAAATTTATAAGACTGGGGTAATAGGTCTGCTCTTTCCAGTTTCATTGTGCCAGTCGCATATCTATACAATAACGCGTCGCCTTACCTGATCTAACATAACTTCACCACACGCCTCAGTTGACGCTTCGCCAAGCATTTCTGAGTTGGGGCACGAGGCTCCGGACTTTGGACTTTGCGAGTTTTATCAAACAACTTGAGCCTGTGCAACGCAAAATTTTCAACTAAATAATTCACGAACTAACCGGCTAATTCGCTATTTAGACATATTTCGGACTTAAACAGAAAGTATATCATATGGCGTTGCAATAAGTCTCAAGGGCTGCGATGCATAAAGTGATTTTATCGAGAAAATCTCTAAAAGTAAATAATGCAGGTATAATTTACCTGCGTCGTGGTATTTGTCCCTAGAGGATTCATGTCATGTTAGCAGCCGACAAAAAATATTTCAGATTGCTGCTTATGACACTATTATTTACGTCTGATTAATTACCAGAATACTTTGCTTGACATGCAGAAGAACTTAAGAATATATGGCATTGTCGGGTAACTGATGGCATGTGATGAAATTCCATAAATTGATTTGAAGCTACAAATAATTAATCATAAGTAGCTAAAGTTGTAATTGTATTTGGACTTGAGTTTTAACAATACCTGGTTCAGGTAGAATCTCAAATGGAAATGGTATTCCATAATACTCTACGTTTCTGAACTTGTCATAAACTTTCTTTGCGGCATGAACAAAACGTTACAGCACGAACAATAACGAACAGTACGAAAAATCATTACAATCATTATATAAAAAAGAAAGTAAAGATATTTGATACCGAACACTCCCTAGATGGCTCAATCGACATTATTGATGTTTGACCCAGAAGTAGACCATCGCCCGTCTTAGGATCGTATCATGTCACATTGATCTCTACTACCAAACTGATGTGATAATGCAGCTTAATTATGAGACCCATAATGTATCTAATGTGGACGAGCTGGGCGGGGAGGGGAGGGAGGAGCGGGACGGACGATGCAAAACCGACAGAGCCGTGACGGGCAAAGGACGTGCGGAATGGGGCGGATATGGCAAGAATGGAAGTAAAAGTTTCTCGCCCTTAAAAATCCATGGCTTCGATCAGGTTTCAAACCGCGAACATGGGTATAACAATCCGATACGCAAACCGTTACACCAAGGTTATGCCTTTTTCGGTAAAACAATCAAATGTGATGCGTGCAGCGAAGTGTTATTGTGGTGGGATTTAGGCAAAGCAACTTGCTTTTACCAACTCCTCTCAGGAAGTACAGTCTTTGTAACCTCTTGGACGGTTCCTTTGCGATCATCAAACACGAACAACACGAATTTCACTTCGGCACACTCGCCTTATTTGAATACTGAGAGATTCACTAGCATGCCACTCTCAGTTGTTTTTCATCGTTCTGAAACAATCACCTTTCAAATGTTAATAATTACTTGGGTTAGAAAGTCACGCTTACGTTTGACTCGATACGACAGAACATCCTTCGGGTTTCTATTGAAACAGGATTCAAAAGTCATGAGCGGTGAAACTATACATTATTTGTAAAGTATTTCATTGTTGGTTAGTGTGGGCTCAATGAATGTAAAGTTAATTGCAGAATTAATAATAAATCTAATATGATCTCGAGTCTGTCTCGTTCGTAGGATTTGGAAGAATATGTGGACGACGTGGAGCCGACGGGCTTCTGCAAAGACGACGAGGCGCAGCTCATCATCGCGTGGAAAGCCTTCGAGCTGCGGTGGAGCTTCTCCAAGGTAGAGTAGAGCTAAAAGGCTGATCAGCGCCTGCTTCCACTCTTTCTGTTCGTGGAATTTTGAAATCAACATGTCGCCCCAATAATGTCCTACAACAGCCATCGGCTATCTTGTGGTAATCGCGGACCACTAAATTCTCGATTTAAAATTTCACACACCAGTACGAACTGTTAAAAGCAAACATACATCTATTGTATTTTTATTGTTTCAACATTAATATTAAATTTACGTCAATTATCGTAAATTATATTATATTAATAACAATTGAAATGATTTTTTATTACAGAATTTATTAACTTTCTTTAAAAAAATCATAGAAAATGTATGATACTACGATGTGTAGAAAGAGTCTATCATAAAGGTAAGTTTACATAATTATGGAACAATCTGACAACAGTGGGTGTAGTATGTAATCCAAGATACTCGCAGATACTCGTAAGATATTAGTAAGACAATCTGAAAGCTATTCTTCTGAGAGGAATATCCGAGAGCTGCACATCCTAGTGGAACACACCAGTTTTGTGGTAGATGTTTTACAAGTCAAAGAAGTATTTTGTTACAAATAAATGTCCAATGTCCAATATAATGTTCTTGTTCTACTTTATATACAATAATAAAGTTAGAACATATTTTTCTTAAGTCTTTGAATAAATGATTAAATTTATAAAATGTCAGGTTTCTTTCCCGACCATTAAAATTAGGTAACAGACCACTGGTGGCGACCTTGCCATCTTTGTGGTTTCTACCATTTTTCTGGATTTATGTTGGCAAAAGAAGACCAGTAAAGATGTTTTCTCTTTCAGCCCGATTTCATTAGCACATTTCTAGACTTTCTTTTTTCTTCTATTGTATTTTTAATACTTAAGATCTCAATCATTAAGATGAATTTTCCACTACATGATTATACATTTAGGAAGTAAATGGCCAGAATATTAATTAGACTAACTTGATATATAATTGGTATCATAATACATAACGTTTATTTATATATGTTTTAGGAATCAATCAATTCATGGGGGAAAACGTTTTATTTTCCCAAGTCTATATAATAACCAGCAATCAGCCATACTTTTGAGTTGATGATTTTCAATTTCCCGATTTTAATTTGGGCATCCGCATCGACAAAGTGATTTCTTGGACCAAAAACCAACTTAAAACTGAATGGTAAAATTTTGTTTCAGACACCTGGAGGCGAGAGGTGGTACGTCAACTTGATAGAGCTGAAATACGACAAATCTGATAGTACACTCTTCGAAAATGCCAGTAGCGTAGGTACGTATACAAAACGTATTCTGTACAAGGTGCAATAACATTACTGCATACTGAAGTTTACACACATCACACAAACAGAGGTTACAAGACTTTATTACATCACTTTGTGATGTAGATCTACGTTTATTTCAATTAAACCACAAATGGTGTGTATTTACTCAATATTTATCAAGAAAAGGCTAATACAGACCTCTAGTGCTCTCTTAATTGAGTGCTGTTTTCCTCGACTTCACTTTCGAAATTCTGCTAGGTCCTGTATTTCTTAATTTTAGGTCACAAAAAGGAACCGTTCTTTAATTCTCCAACGTTTTGGCTTTTATTAAGCCTTACTCGGGACAATTCACAATGTTTTCACACGTATACTTTGAGAATGAAATATCTGTCAACGCACTGCTCTTTTATACCTTTGTTCGCAATACTACTTCATGTGTATATTTGCATATTGCTATCCCACGGCTTTTGTCACCTCAGTGTATATTCCGGGAGTTGTCGGCGTCCCCCCCTCTGGAGCGTGGGATACGTCGCCAACTTCAAGCGACCTTTTGGATCTTCCCCCTCCAGGACCATGCCAAAGCGTGACGCCACACTAGCTTGAACAAGCTTGAAGCTCCCGACTGGTCTCCCGACCTGTAATTTTTTCAGAATACTGTTGTTTTATTAATCAACGATAATTAAGTTACATCAACAAATTGTGGAGTCTTTCGATTGTTGAATTTATGAAAATGGTTTACTTATAACTCTGAAATTTTGACAACATTCTTCCATGCAACAGCGCGTAATTTTATTTCCATGAAACAGCGCGGCAACCGCAAGTGGTATAATGTGCGAGGAAGGCTTATTACACACAAATATGATTTTTTAAACCGATTAACCTTTAAATATTGATTTTTAGTTTTTGTGAGTTACAACAGTATTGCGGGAAAGTGTAGATGGGCGATAGTGTAGAACTTATAAGTGTGTGTGTGTGTGTGTGTGTGTGTGTGTGCGGGGGGGGGAGGAACGAAGATGAGAAAGGAAAGATTGCGCGCTGCATGGCCCATTATTAAGGTACTTATCTAGCATCAGCAGCACTAGTATTGATCGCGTAAACTAAGAAAAACTACCAGCCAGACCAGTCGACCGCTGAAATTCTTCTCCAGTGAATGAATTCGATAGAGCTGCAGGTAGCTATTGTTGAAAATCCGTCACCTTCAGAATTCGAATTTTAGGATATCTCAATCAGAGTAATTGCACAGACAATGGCAACGCTGTCTCTGAGCCAACTAAGACGTCGCGCCCGCAATTAATTATTTAGAGAGTGTGTGAATTGTATGGTTTATACGAAAGATCGTGAAGAGAGGCTGTTTGTTAAGCAATAAGCGTTTCAAGTACAGTAATTACCTTGAGGAAGGTTTGATTAAAGCCGAAATCCTGAATAGCCTAGATCTCCAAGTCTGGTGGGCCGTAGTTGCCTCGGCTCGAAAGGTCGCGAATTCGAATCCCGCCTCGAGAATAGATGTTTGTGTGTGTTTGTGTTGCCCTTACGTGTTACTCCTAAAGTTTCTTTTACATTTAAAACGATCACAGTGGCCGCTACACGACCACGATGCTAAAAAGCGAGCTTAAAAACGAGCAGAAACATTGGCGATTTAAAGAATTGTTTTTGTGACCTAAACTCACGAGAATTCTTAATACAATACATTCACTGATGATAGGGTACTTCAGTTTACTGCATATCTCACTATACGACGTTTTGTTCATTTTACACTCCATACTACCCTTCCGCGTGTCGCTTGTCGCTGTGCGTGACGGCGCGGCGCGTGGGCACGCGCGCGTGTGTGCGCAGAGGACGTGACGCTGTCGTCGCGGCGGGCGCACGGCACCACGCTGTTCCCCACGCCGGTCGGGAAGTCCTACCACTGTCAGTCGGAGTACAAGGTGGAGCTGGGCACCAGCAGTGGCCACGGCTCCGATTCAGCCACGCTGCTGCTGCGCGCCTTCCGGATGCAACCCTTCATGTTCAAGCCCACCTTCGGCCCAGGTGAGCCCACTCGCGAGCGTTGCGTCCGGCGCGAGCGTTGCGTCCGGCGCGAGCGTTGCGTCCGGCGCGAGCGTTGCGTCTGGCGCGCGTTGCGTCTGGCGCGCGTTGCGTCTGGCGCGCGTTGCGTCAGGCGCGCGTTGCGTCAGGCGCGCGTTGCGTCTGCCGCGCGTTGCGTCCGGCGCGCGTTGCGTCTGGCGCGCGTTGCGTCTGGCGCGCGTTGCGTCTGGCGCGCGTTATTTCATATGTAACGGAGAAAGACCGAAATAGACTAAAGTTAGGAGTGCAGTCTAATGTCTGTTTATCTCTTATCTGCTATTCCTAGTAATATATTTCATCCACCCTAGCAACCTCGTGTTGGCTAATGTTAACTTCATCCACGTAAACATTCATTCGGACTCTGTGCTGCTAGTGACGCCTGACTTTTCAAGTTGAAGAGAGGGTTGTATTTTAAGCACAGTGGTCGAGTGTGTGGGAATGAAAGTGCTGAACACATACGTTTATTTTCAACAAGACCTGCTTCATTTGCACCACACTGCTTAGACTCTCCTTTCGCAAGGAAGGAGATGGAGTTTGGGATCATCCTTCGAAGTACCCAAATTTAAATTTTCCTCACGTAAATATTTATCAGCGGTATTTCGCCACACTAATATCGATGAGATATTCTACAGTAGAATACGGCGAGGAGCCTCATAATACCAAGTTCAGAAAGGCTTCTCAAAATCGTAATTGGATATTTACACCTTGCTCAGAGAAACCGTATTTTATCCCTTTATGGATGAATTTTGGAAAATCATTTCTTAGTGGACATTGTAATAGAGGCAAATACCCCAAATTTTGGGTTTCTAGATTCAGTTAATTTGACTCTCCATTGATATGTCAATCTATTTCTCCTCTTAGATATAAATTATTATTTATACGATTAAAGGGAATTCGGACTATAGTGACTGCCTATCACGCTACGTCCAATCATAAGTTGTATGTGTTTATTAAACAGTATAACTAGTGGTGCTACACAATGGCACAGACTTTCTCGTAGTAAAGTATTCTTATTTCCTTGATATATGCCAGATTTTGCCTTATCCTTTTGCCAGCTGTCATCTATCGCCGCCCAAAATACTTATTTTAAAGTTTTCTCATTTTTCTGTTTCCTAATGGTAGTTTGAAAATATTACTTTTAGAATATTAAAGAAGAGAAAAACCTCGTCATAAATGGCAATTTTTATTGAAAAATTTGGAGCCGATTTTAAGAAAATGGCATTTAAGCATTACTGTAAATACGAATTTAAAGCTCCTTTTCACAGGAATCTTTCGAGTTTACAAAAAATTTCATTTAAAGTTATTTGAAGCACTACCACTCACAAATGAAATAATGTATACAACTCACAAATGTACATATTAAGTGCATGAAATATATTTCAATGCAATTACTTTTGTGTTTTTTAAAACAAAAGAATACAGCAAAATGAGTTTTAGATCATCTTAAACAGTACAATTAGCATTATCTGTACGAAAAGTTTGGAAAAAAATTGCAGCGGTTTTTGAGAAAATGGCGTTTTAGTGTTTCTAAATTCGGAAGTTTGAACTTGTTTTCACGGAAAACTTTTGAGTTTTCGAGAAAATTTATGAGACATCTTTTAAAGTAGATATACTCGTAAATTTCAAAATGCAATAATGTCAAAAAATCCATCGCTAATGTAAGTATTAACGACGTGAGAGACACGTCAAACAAATTACATTTTTGTAACTTTTGAAAAAACAAAAGAATAGAGCAATATGGCGTTTATGTCATTTTATAGAGTTATTAGGCATTATTCCCACCAAAAGTTTAAAGAAACAACTTGGAGCAGTTTTTGAGAAAATATTGTTTTTGTTATTTTTAATATTGCAAATATTGCACGCAGTATTGTGCGAAAATTACTAAACTTTTCAAAAAATGTACATGACCTTAATGAAAGAACTAATTATGAACTACAAATTTCGTTTGTAGGAACAATCTCTATTCTGAAAACAATTCAAAAATTCAGAGTTGTAAGGGGAAATTGAACCTATGCCATCTTTATACCATTGTATTTTAATCCATTTTTAGAAAAAATTAAAGAAAAAATTTGAAGCCATTTTTGACCAAAGTTTGAAAATGTTCCAGGTGCATCATGTAAAGTGACCCAAGAATTAATGTTTTTTAAAATAGCAGAGCTTGTCTCATTACAGATCGACAGGGGTTTATTCAGTTTGGAAAACATCGTACGCATAGTTTAAGCGCTAGTGTTGTTCACATACACCAGACAGACGGACGGACGTTTTGCCGTCAATCGATTTTTCGATATCAAGAAAACACAAAACATGGATTCTGCATACACCACGTGTTAGTGGATTTGTTTCATTTCGCAACTGGATTTATCCTTTTTTTTCTTTACCTGGGCACGACAATAAGAGTTTTTCTGTCAAAATTCGCAGTTTTTTCGCGCAGCAGTATAATGCTTACTCTCTACTGCGTAAGCGGTAACCAGAAAGTAATAAAGTAGCATTTTATATGCTTCAAGAATGGATGAAACAAATATGTTTCAAATACAATAGAGATAATGGATTGATTATATAGGTTTGGACTGTTTGATTTAAATTTTTTCAACAAAATTATCATACAAAATGAATCACATTGTCTCACGCATTATAGAAAAATATAACCATTTTCAATTAAATTAAAACACTTTTGTCAATTCGTTTACAACATACGTATACATAGTTTCTACCACCCACTAGTAGCATAAGAGACATTAATCCGGCCATGCCTCCAAATGACTAGAAGTCGTGACTTCCCTCATTATCAGAATCTTTACAACACTTTATTAGGAATTCTTTCTAATCATCCACCATCAAAATCCCTTTCAAACCATCAATTTCAATTTTTATGCCCACACCATCATTGACATTTGAACACTTATCTGAACTAAAATCCAAACATTACGCATTTTCCACCAGTGTGCGAATTTGGAGACGCCAATAAGAGGACCATATTTCTCTTCCTAGACGTACATCCATGAGAATTTTCTATTTTAGTGTCAGATTCATAATTATCTATATAAGAAAAGCAAATCGAATCTGTGTGTTTAATGGGCTTTTCTTAAATACGTACAAAGTAAGGTTTTCGTAAAATAGGCACCTTCGATCATGTGTGTTCCATCTATACTGAAAGTTACGTAAAACGACTAGTCCCTCTAATTAACTTTTCCTTAACGACGGAAAGATATTTACCGCGCATTAATTTTTCGTTGTGTTATCATAAAGTAAAGATGTAATCATAGTCTTTACAAATATCATGCACAGACCAGACTTCAGAGTTGGTTATGAAAGCACCTTTCGGAAGAGAAGCCTAGAACAATACATCGCCGTGGAGACCGTAGGAATTCGCGTGCACTGATCAAATTCTGGACGTCGTGCGGTCGTGACGTACTCGTTGGCCTCTTTCTGGCCGGCCATCGATTTGCTGGCGGACTCCCCCGCGCGCCGCGCCACCTCCGCCGCCTCCCCCGCGGCTCGAGCTCCTAAACCCAGACCGCGCAGCGCGCTTCCGATGCCAGGGCCACGTCACGTCAAGGGATTTAGGGGCCTCTCTCCGCTGAGGGATCGCGGCAAAACAAGGAAGAGAGCTACAGTTCTCATATACAAAGACTAAATCTAACAGTTCTTGCACCAAAAAAAAAACAAAAAACAAGTTATTATCCTTATAGTCCCACAGTGCAGT
This sequence comes from Gryllus bimaculatus, assembly GCA_017312745.1. Taxonomy (NCBI): domain Eukaryota; kingdom Metazoa; phylum Arthropoda; class Insecta; order Orthoptera; family Gryllidae; genus Gryllus; species Gryllus bimaculatus. The sequence goes on along the minus strand of BOPP01000015.1, from coordinate 2,437,077 downwards.
CCCACGTTGTTGACTTCGGCGTCTCAAGAAATGTCAGTTGTAATATTCATGTTGAAACACACACAGCCCTTCAATCATATCATCGCCCAATCATATTTTCTCTCGAAACATCACCCCGCGAAATTCGTCCCACTCACCCTTATAATCTACAAAAGATACACTGGCCATTTTATCAACTTCTGGTCAGACAACTGCGACCACCACAACCATCACTCAAAACCACACAAAAAATAGACCAAGCCAGTAATTACATAATTACACCATATTAGATACATTAGATTTAACTGTCCCCCCTAACAAGATCCTACTCTTGACTCGCACCCATACCGCCCATTTTATAAAATTTTATCCATAACATACGACATATAAGAAATCACTAACGGAAACGTCTATCTCCATTTCTAAAATCGTACCCAAGCCTACTCACCAATATTCTGAAAAAACTTATCTATCACCCATGCTCAAACGTTACACTTCAAAACACAAACGGTAAAAGCAATTACACATCCATTCATCTCTACCAAACAATGATACGACCTTTATTATGTTATGCATCTCCAATCTGGACCGCAGCACCCAAAACCAATATTCACAAAATCCAAACGTTCCAAAATAAATTCCTAAGAATAATCACTAAACTCTGGTTTATCCATAACCCTCAACTCCACCAAGAACTGTATCACACCCATCACTGTACATTTCCCCATCTACCCGCAAAAATCTATAACAAAATTTCTCGAATACATCTAGCTACTCATTTCATACTAGGTAAACAGTTTGAAAAGGAAATTACCCAGAGAATTTTTTGACCCTCCTTAAGCAGACTGGAAACTCCTTAAACAGACTGGACTATATCATTGGTTAATCATAGAAATATTTTAAAATTTCGCATTAAATTATTTTTAAATTTAAACTGAAAATTGAAATTTGTAAATGAAAATTGAAATTTGTTAAATGGAAATGAAATTTTTAAATGAAATGGTTGAAAATTTAAATGAATTGAAATTTAAAATGCAAATTGGAGAATTTTAAAAATGAAATGGGAATAATAAATTAAAAGAAATTGAAATTTTTAAATGAAATAGGAAATTTTAAATGAAATCTGAGTAATTGTTAAACTGAAATTGAAATATTTTAAATGAAACTGAAATTCTTGAATAAGATTGGTTTGGAAATTTTGAAATGAAATTGAAAATTTTAAAATTTAAATGTAGTTAAAATTTAAATGAAATTAAAATTTAAAATTTAATTTAATTTTAAATTAATTTATAATTAAACTTTTACATTCTGCTTCAGATTTTGCATATACCTCACTTACTTTCCTGTATACGAACTATATACGGAGTATATACATAGTGTATGGAAAGTTATGTAATGCTGCGGAAAATCGAATTTGAGATTTCGACGGAAATACACGTTTTGGGGTCCCATAATACCGAAAAAGTGGTTATTTTTAAAACGTCCGTCTGTTCGTCCTTCTGTATCCGTCTGTCTGTCCGTCTGTGAACACCTCTACTGCCTAAACCATGCGTAGGATTTTTTTCCAAAATGAAAAAAAAAACTGTATATCTGGCTCGATTCGAAAGTTTGAGACTTTGAAAATCATTCTTTAAAATTTGGGGATACTTTACATGAAGCCCTCCAGACATTTTAAATTGTAATCTACATCATTCATTTTCAAAAACGTTCACAAATGTAACATAACGTAACATAAGTCCGATTTTAACAGTTAACTATGAATTTTCGAAAATTTCGAAAGTATGAATTATTTTCTTTGCCTTCCTGCAACTATGAAATTAAAGATAGAGATTTTCCTTCAAATGAAATTTGTTGTCCATAATTGGTTCTTTTATTAAGGTCATGTACATTTTTTTATTTAGTCGTTTTCGCGCAATTTACATGCAATATTTGCAATTTTAAAAAATTACAAAAACAATATTTTCTAAAAATCTGCTCCAAATTTTTTTCTTTAAATTTTTGGTAGGGAAAGTATTAAATTCACTCTATAAAATAACATAAACGCTATTCTTTTGTTTCTTCAAAAAATAATAATTTTTTTACTTGTCTCTCACGTCGTTACTATTTGAATTAGCGGCAATTTCTTTACATTATTTAAAGTATATGTACTCATAAATACATTAGTCAGATAGAGTTCCCAGAAAACTCAACAGTTTTCCGTAAATTGAGGTCAAATTTCAGCAGTTTTAGAAACGCTCAAACGCCGTTTCTCAACAACGGCGCCAAATTTCCAACTTCTATTTCAAATTTCAGTGTTTGATATTAATTTTTCTGTATTCTTTTGTTTTTAAAAAAATTACACATATGCAATTTTTTGGAAGATATCTCACGTCTTTAATATGCATATTTTCTGAGATTTGCAAACACTATTGTATTTGTGACTTGAAGTGCTTGAAATGACGTCATATGAAGGTTTTGGAAAACTCAATAGTTTTCTGTAAAAAGAGTTCAAATTTCGCATTAACAGTGCCGCTTAAACGCAATTTTCTTAAAAACGGCTTCACATTTTTCAACGAAAATTGCCATTTAGGGCGAGGTTTTACTGTTTTTTAAGATTTATAAAATAATGTTTTCGTTCTACTATTAGGAAACCGAAAAATTAAGACAAAAACTACTTTGAGCGGCGATAGATGACAGCTGACAAGATAGGTGGCAAGTCCGAATAGCTAGCCGACACCAAAGGAAATAGAAAACTAATACGGGAGAGTTCTGTAGCAACACTAGTATCGTGTTTTGATGCCTCGGCTTGCAGTAAGCTAATACTACTGCCTTTTTAGCATTAATCTTTGCCAACTTTAGTTCTTTGTCTGCTAATCTTCACTTTTTTCGATCCTCTTTCTCTACTAATCGTTCTCGTTCCTCTTTCTCAACATGTTTACTACACCATTCTTTCTCATAATCCTCATGATTTTTATAGCAAATTCTAATCTACGTAATATTAGGCTTTTAAATTTTTCTATGATTTCTTTACTCATCTTGGTGTATTTACTTAAATTTTCTTATAAAGAAATGTCATAACATTATCAGATAAAAAATTTAAAACCTGACGATAAAAATCTTTAAAAGTCCTTAAATATTTTAATTTTCTTCACAACCATTTAATACTTCTTTCAAAATTTAGTGTTATTTATAATGTCTTTACAGTTTTTGTTCCAATCGGCTCCACAGGCCACCATAAATTTTTTAACGTCCATTCCTAACGTAGCTACTAACTACTTTTCATCTGAAGTAAAGTCCTATTAATGCCGTATATCAGGTACAACCATCCTAAATTGGTATTCGCGCGGTAAACGAGGGACGTTCCGCTGATAACTAGGCACATTACATCGCTAACCCCAATTCAACGTACAAATCTTCAACGTCTCCATCGTCTGAGAGTCATTGACTGCTCGTCAACAGCTGCTTCTTATGAGAAATAAAAGTCTTTCTTACAACAAAAAATAATAATTGAATCACAAGGCTTCCACCTTAGTTTCATAAGCTACATCAAGTTCTTTAAACACTCAGAAGTTGACACTACTATGTCTTTAGCAAATAATGAATTCAATTGCATAAAACCCACAACCTGTGGAAATGAGTTCTTGGCTTTGTCTTCATGACCTTTAAGCATTATACTTATTTATCCAGGGTCTTCTAACACTATACTCCTTTACTAGGTCGAGACAAATAACAATAATAATCCACTACGTTATATTATCACCGTTCTAGTCCAGCTATTCGACGTTTGTCTTGAGCTCCGTATGCTGCCGTGGTTAATAGGTTCAATAACACGTAAAGTTACATTGTATTTAGTATTCCATTTTAGAAGTACATATTTACAAAACCCAGAGCTAAAAAATCAATTTAACTCGAACCTACTATTTCCCTGCATTTTATACGATTATACATATTATATTCGTACAACAGTACTTCCTCAGAGCTTGACATAAACAGTTTCTTTCATTTCAATCGCTGAAATGGATCGTGTTTAAAGATTTTCAACAACCTTTCAATTACAAAAGACGTTCCACGTATGTACCAACCACATGTTAATTTTCTGTAATATTATTCATGTGCACTAATGTTGTAAAGATTGCCGAGGCTACAAAGTCACATAATCTTGTACATTATTTGTAAGGGTTATGTAATATTATAATAATACCTGAATCAGAGCAAAACTTTTGCAATTTGATAAGCTATCGATTGCTCGGGTTTTTGCTGTCGACGATGACGATTTTACTTGAAGATCACTTAACTAAACTTATTCCTTTGCGCGTATTTCGAACCCGTAAAAACATACACCTGGGATAAATATGAAAGTTAACATGTTTATGCTCCTGTTCATTAGTGCGGTATTCGGTCCTCATGCATAAAAAAATAAGTATATTTAATTTTTGAGATTTCAAAATTTTAATGAAGAAGTCTTAGATTCCTAGAATTCAGTGCAATGTGCCCTATTCGTAAAAATGTTGAGAGAAAAAATTTCAACCATTTTTGAGAAAAGATTGTTTATTAATTTAAGAAAATATTAATAATAATAATAATAATAATAATAATAATAATAATAATAATAATAATTCAACTAAAAATTATTCCAAAACTATTTATATTGTTAGAAAGGCAGTATTAATAAATTTTAAGATCTAGTATTTTAGAATATATTATATTACAAATATAAAAGAAATATTTAGCTTCTTTAATGCATGTGTAATGTTCGAAAAGATTTATTTTTTGAAAATTCCTAAAGGGAACTCCATATTTAGTACCTCTAAAAAATATTTTAAATAAACGTTTTAAAATTGCAAAGCGTCGACTTTGGCTAGAGCGAATACGATGTATTTATTTCGGGGAAAATCCTGTAAAGGATTTATGCACTAGGTTTTTCACAGATGAACGAAGAGTCTGATGCATGGGCGGAGGCTTGCGGGTAAAAAAGTTCAGTATCAGAGCCCTTTAAAAGTGCGTATTTGTCAAAATCTCTACATATATTTTTCGCTATATTATGTAGCTTTACTTAAAATTATTTTATTATTATATAAATGCATTTAACTTATTAAATTTTTACTAAGATCGTGTTTTCACGCATTTCAGTGATCCATGCATGAAATATACAACGTAGTAGGTATCCATTGTATACAACCAAATTTATTTCCTATAAATTAAACTTCTTATACACATCATTGCTCTATTAAAATTAAACTTCGCTAAATAATAATTCTTGTAAATTTATCTCCTTCGGTAGTGTCATCTGTAGAATTTACTACAACGAAACCTTTTCTCTCGACTAGCTCACTGTAGTAGCTCTGTATACAATTTCTCACACACTTGTGCAACGAAACACTCATGCGTGGGTCTGCCTATTGTATGCAAAATTTCATTCATCGGGCATAATTCGACATGCCTGCCCCGTGAGTTGATGTTTACAGAAAATGTCCGCCACATAGTGCCAGGAGCTTCCCGTCCGTTCTATTCTGAAGTTTTACCTCATTCTGTATTATCACTCGTGGTGACACATGCTGTTTACTCTGTTTAGCCATGTAATCGGTTATTTTGAAACACATTCATGCATAACTATTTGCGGGGCGTGGTCAGGAAGTCACACGGAGGCATGATTTGTAATTCATCGTAGAAACTATTTGTTTTTGGCATTCCGTCTAATGGAAAATATTGGCTTGAAATCAATGTATTTATACATCTGTAATGCCAGAAAAATAAACTCCAAAACTTCCTTTTTAATAAATATTGTTTACAATGCAAATGCAAAATTCGTTAATTGAATGTATTCTATTGCGAGTTTTTAATTAAAAACTTGATGTAACTCGACAACGCAGGCTTCTTGAAACCCAATGTTTATGGCCTATTCGTTTACATTGGTTTGATGACTAACTGTCATGCGTACATTTTTACACCTGCATTTCGACATGATTTGTTTTAATTTTTACAATATTTAATTTAGTGACGATCTCGAATCAATGTGAAAACCATTTCTAACTTATAACTTCATGCATGAACTGTCACTTTAAGATGTTAACAACTGGCGCTTAGCTCATCTGCTAGCGAAAAACTGTACGTTGCATTAGCAAAGTGATGCGGTCTTCGTAGATGATCAACTGCTTTAGAACCAGTTTGCTGGTGGTTTTCAAACCAAAAAACATACAGTATCAATCTCTTTAGATATTGCCTAGGCATACCAAGTAAATAAAACGGTGATTTAAAATAAGTTTTGTGGAAATGGAATTGTCACACATAACAGATGCCCCTTCTTCCAGGGTCTAAAGCTATTTTTAATCGTCTTGTTTATAATTCAGTGATCGCCAAAGAGTCGATTGCGAACAACTAGTAGCTCGCGGGGCAATTGTTTTGTAGATCGCGGTCATGCTCGAGATTGGCTAACGAACTTGTTCTACAGAGCTCAGATAAATGACATTTTTCTTATACACAGTTTTATTAAATGTCGTTTCATATTTAATAGAAATGTATGTTTGTAGACAATAGACAAATGTTAAGATATTTTTTTCTGTCTTGGTTTCTTAGTACCTCACAGTAGGATTAAATATTTAAACTTTGTTTCGATCAGAGAAAGGAATTGTGGCTTGCGTGTAGAATAAGTATTTTTGTTGCTACTGACACTAGTATGTTGCCTATATAATTGCCAGTAATATAGAAATATATAAATAAAGAATTAATTAATTAATTATTAAGTATATGAGTAAAAGAGCATACAACAGCTGTGACGTATTTTCAGATATATAATTTTATTGCAAAATGGAATAGTCTTCCTGATATTTTCGCGTTTCAATCTGCATTAGCCAACCTGGATGGCCGAGGTGGCTAAGAGCGTGTACTCACTCAGCGCTTCGGTCCCTTGTTTCAGGTTCGAGAAGGTTCGAGCCTTGAGTGTGGTTGTTTGTCCCTTGTCTCTCATGTGTGCGTTGTCGCGAAGGGCCTCGAGTAGGTGCAACGTCGTTCTGATCTGGCAACCCTGTGTGCCGCTTAGTCTAGAACCGGTGTTTAACACGTATTGCAATTAAAATTATTACATTTTTATAGAAATTACATCAACATGCTACATCGTGGCAGCTAGAACACTACATATACATCCTGCTATGTGTGTGGAAGTTTTGTGCCAATAAGAAAGCAGCGCAAAATAACCGAGTTCATGAGAAAGGCCTTCCTCTGACTAGAGCCCTCAAGTGTGTTGGTGTCTAGCGCAGGGTCGAATGTGCGTCCCAACGGGACGAAAAAAAAAGGGTAACTGGCTGTGAGCTGGATAAAAGCACTGAGAGGGGGGAAAATCAGCATTAGCTGGTCTGGGGTTCTATTTATGGTCAATTTTACGTGTCGTTAAACTGCTCGCGAATGCCTTTTTTTAATCGCATGACCCGATGTCGCAGCATTCGAGTGCTCCGCGGGCGGCGCAGCGAAGTTCCGCGACGAGACGGCGCCCATCGCCGTCGGCTCCACTCTGGCTGTGGTGGTGCTGCTCACGGTCACGGGCTATGGCGTCTACCGCTACTTCAAGATCAAGAAGGTGCAGTACGACACGATGGAGTAGCGGCCGGGCGCCCGCGTCCTCGCCGCGCCCACAGCGTCGCGCCCTCGCCGCCGCCCCGCGGGGACTCGGCGCCCGACCCCGCTCCGCCCCGCCCCGCCCCGCCCCGCTCCGCCCCGCACCACGCCTCACCGGTCCCCGCCTCTGCCCTCGCCACCATCGCACGCTCCGTCACCTCGCTGGCGTCTGTTCGTCTCTCGGGATGCTGGCGGTTCTAACGAACTGAGAAAGAAGGGTTAGTCTGGTTTGGGCCGGCATTTCTTTAACTTAAACAACTTAATTGTAGTGTTTTGTATTGCAAGTGACGAACAGACTGTGTTGCGGCAAGTACTAATCGCGAACGGTTCGCCGTAGGTGGAGTTAGAATGAAGTAATGAAAATGCATTGATGCTTCATTAGCATTGAGTAGGGATGCAACTGATTTATTTCTTTTTTTTTCATTCATTTATAAATGCTATTTCTACATCAGCTTTTTATACTCATGCTAATGAAGGTCAATGCAATATCATACTCCATATTTGTTTTGCGGACAGTGTGGCGTACGGCTAATTCATATTTTTTTGTGACAGCGTTTAAAGGATGTTAGTCCCTTCAAACCATGATGTATGGTGCATTCCAAAACCGTATTATTATAAAGTTTTCGGCTCCCTTTATATTACATTCAAGAAGTGCAATAGTTTGTTGTGAGAGGGCTGCGAATTAAGTTTTTCGTAAAATATTAAGGCCGTTGTTCTTTGGGGTATATGATTCGATCTCCGAAAATCATAATTTATAGGAAAGTATTTGCCATCATCTGCTGTTTGCTAAGCAGGTAAATAATTTCTGTTAGGTTAGCTTTGGGGAATTCACTGAAAATGTTCGCTTCGGAAAACAGTACCGTCTGTAAAGATAGAACCTGTGCCCTGCATAATCATCATGGCATCTTTAGAACGATATTTTGACGTTATCGCTTCATCGACTCTCTTGCTGTCGCCATTACTCCCATGTAGAAGTAGCCCTTCTTTCACAGGAAGATCGACATGGCCCAAGTCTGCCGTTAAAGTGGGGTCGGTGGTTTGTGTGGAGCATGGTGACAAACGCAATGACGCTCATCAATACACATCGGTGAACGTGTTGGCAATAATGATTTTTTTTCTGGATAGACATTTGTGGAAGACAAGATGAAGCCCGATTGTATGTCAGGGTGGTCAGGGTAATACTATGGGGGAAATCTAAACCAGTGGCCAAATGAGTCTCACTGACCACGCAAGTCAAAATTGCTAATTAAGTAAAACCAAATAGATTAACTTATTATAATAATATGCGTTAAATTAAATAATAAGCATATTTATTATAATATTAAATATATTTAAAAGATAAATATATTTAATATAATGGGTTAAATTAAAAGAACGTTTGGAGAGATATTAATCTAAAATTAGATCTCAGTGTCCTGGCCGCCTTGGTATCAATTTGAGCTTAACATTCTCTTATGCAAAAACTTATCCAGCAACTATTGGAGATCGACAGTTGGCCATGAGCGTCACTTACTTTTCCCACGACCCCCACACCTCACCGCCCGTCACTCTGGCGCCGGCCGGGCGTGCAGGCTTTCCACTGCGAGGGGTTCGGCGGAGCGCGCTAGTATAATACGCACGGGCGCAGGCCCTTTGAGAGACTAGGCGTGCCCGACGCGTTCGTGGGACATAAGGGGTGGGAGGGAGGGAGGGAGGGGAGATGACTTCGGCCTATGGGGCCGTTTCGCGGGCCACTCCTTCCAAGGGCCTACCTTTCCCTGGCGGCGGGGCGGCCCTGGCGGGCGGGCCGCTGCTGGCTCTCCCCTATGGTCGACGCAGTGGCGGCACCTGAGGTCCGCGCTTTCCTCGGACCGGATGCCGCCTTGTATTTTTTTTTTGTTACTGTCGTCGTCGAGAATGAGTATTTTATTTTTTAAAAGTTCTTGTAAACATGATGTAAACCTGAAAACAGATGAAAAATGTACAATGGTTTGCCGTCTAATTTATGTTTCCGTGTTCTACTGGGATAGAATAAAAGCAATAATATGGCAGAAGTCGTTCTCTGTGGTAATATTTTGTATTACGAATTCTCTGCCTGTCATGGACGCGATAGCGTAATGTACGTGACAAAGCGGCTGGCGAAGCGGTGGTGGGAAAATTAACCGACGAAGGAAATGTTCACGGAACTGTGCTCTTCCTGTTCTCCATTTTAAGTGTCTAGTTTTGTACGTTCGAATTTCGAGAGCTACTCGTCTAAAAAAGCGCTTATTGTCAAAGCATTAATTGAGAGCTTTGATGGCGTAAATTGTTCTTTCGTTCTTGATCTACGTTCCAAAATAGTTATTGTCTTTACTTCATTTTCGCAATGCGTCACGCTGATTCGGATGTTTTCCCTCACTTCCACCCTCAAATTTAAGAACAAAACTAGTAAAAGGAATGGGGGAAAATATTAGGCAAAGAGAGGGCGCGAAGGAACTTGTGAAAGAAGGTGATACGTGAGAGAAAGAAGTCAAGAAACCATACGTAAGAAAAGAGAAATAGAGCGCGAGAGAACAGAAAGAATGAGGTAAAAATGTGTTAGTAAAATAGTGAAGAGAAAAAGAGACAGAAAGGTAATGAAAAGAGAAAGAGAGGGAGAGAGAGAAAGAGATTGATTAAATTAAAAGAGAGAACGAGAACAGAGGGAACAAAAAAGAGAAAATAAAGAGAAAGGGGAATAAAAAGAGATCGAAAGAGAAAGAGAACATTTGATGAACGGGAGGGAAAGGAATGAAGGTGACGAAAACAGCGTGTACAAAAACCAGGAACGAAACCGAGATAGTAAAACATAGTTTCGGGAGACAGGAAGCTCAGAGCATTTTCCGAGCCGCCTGGCGTGCTCGCAACCGTCCGTCGCATCGCGTCGCGTCGTCTGGCGGCCGCTCAACTTCGATTTATTTACAGTGACCTCATCAGCCGTTACGGTGCCATCCAATCGGGAGGTTAAACGTCACTACTGTAGGTGGCATCCAAACCCCCGTTTAGATGACATCGTAACAGCTGATTTGCGGCAACAGAGCATATGTTTAAAGCGAGGTTTTGCGACCGCCCGGCTCCGCAGCGCGCCGAGTCGAGGGCCGGCTGACTGTGGGCCGTGGCAGCCGCCGCCGCCTCCGCCGCCGCCGCGCGCGTCGTTATGTTGTTGCGTTGCTATGAGTTGATTGCCGCGGGCGCAGCGACCGCCGCCAGGCGAGCGGCGTGCGCCCCGGCGCTGCCGCCCCGGACTCGACCCCCCTCCCCCGCCCCCGCCACGCGGTGCCCCCACACTCCCAGCCGCGGGGAGGGGGCGGGGCACTCACCGTTCACGTCGTCTCTTGGACTGAGATACGAAAAATGTAAACAAGTATAAACCAACATTCCCCTGAGGGTGATGCCTAGGAAAAATTTCCCAAAGAAAATTCTACAATTAACAGTAATTAAATCATTAACTGAATTCATTTCATTAACCGAAGTAATTTAATAACCCTTGTTGCTTTTGAAGTTTAAATTCTTCGTTCCACGATTCGAAATTAATGTTCGCTCTCTGACTTAAGGTTTACTAGTTATTTAATGTTAGGTTCCGTTTTGTAAGTGAAGTATAGACTTCCTGCTTTTTCTATTCAAAAACAGTCAAAATTCTCATATAATTATCAAATCCATCAAAATTTATTTATTCAGTTATCTGAGAAATAGATAACTCAGTTTTAAAGTACGGTTCACTCTTGTGAGTTGTTTGACGATCGAAATATCTACATGTGGCTGTACAGTTGTTTGATCGGTTGGTACTCAAATTCTATCTAATTGGATATAAATCCGTCTTTAAATATAATGCATCACCTCACGGGGTTGTATATACTTCCAATTATCGGCTTTCTTTTATTTCAACGTTCTAAACCATGAAGTTGTATCTTAAATTGTTCTGCCATTTAGTCGAGTCTGGGGAGCTATGTTTCATTTTGTTACGCTTTGTACTTGAATGTGTGGGTAAACTATTCATCTACTCTGAATTGTAATTTCCTGGATCAGTGTTGCACCACATGCACCAATTTTAATGGCACGTTTTTTAAAAGGAGTGTCACTGATGTTTTCGTGTTTGTCGCTGTGTCATGAGGGAGACTGAGATGAGAGGACCGCTGCAAACGTTCCTCTCGATTTCTCGATTCCGTTCAGTCTGCTCGTTTGTTGTTTCATATTACTTCCATTGACTTTTTCTCTCTTTTCGGAAAGTGAATGTGTATCAAGGTCAGTGTGCAACGAATTGATCAGAAAGGTCCTCAAGTGACAGTGGTTCAGCAATTATTCTCAGCGTGTACAAAAAAAGTATTTCATTGAAAAAAAAAACAAGATTCAATTTTTCTCCTTCAAAATTGTTTTATTAATTTTCGCTCTTATTTGCTAAAGCTTTTCTTCAAAACTATCGATAGTCTATATAGTTATCTCTTCTTTCCAAAACTTTTAAAATGTTGGTTTCATATTTTTATTAGGTATCAGAGGGTTTAAAACAATATTTAAAGATGTAAATAACAACTTAAGCAAAATAATACACTGAAGTAAAATTAGAATAAAGTAAACCGTAATTTCACTGCTTGCTGTCAACGAAAGTCAGACTGAATAAACATATCGTTGTGTGTGCTACAACTTCGACAATCGCCTACTCCCTTAAAAACAGAGGGTTACTTTTAGTTTTCTCAAAAGCTACTAATCACATCGTAGGCTGAGAATTAATTCCCTTTGAGGGTAGTGGCGACTGAAGTAGCGTACAAGTACGATCCACGTTGCACACCGACCGCTGATGTCGAGTCAATGTCATGTCTTCCACGATTCTGCATGGAGAGAGCATGTATGTTAGTTCACTGAGAAAGGCTACGTGAAGCCTTGCCGTAAAGAAGGAAGAAAGGTTTGCTATGAAGTATGACGAGAAGAGATTTCACTTCCATGATCACTGGAGGATCCTCGCGAAATAAGGTAGTCTCGTACCACTTTTACGTTCTCGTAACGGTCGTTGGTACGTTTGCATGTATAGATCGTAGAACATGACATTCGCAAAATAGAGCTTGGCCTAGACCACACTCACAGATCCTCCAGGGAGAATGGTCTTACTCTGCAGATGTTCACTGTAGTAGAATAAATATATAATAATAGTTTCGTCTAAAATGTTACAAGACATTGTTAATGTTGTCATGTAAATAAAACAAAGAGAGAATCGCTGAGAAAATAGCCCTACTTGGGATATGACTAGAACATTTTTCTTTTCCTTGACAATGTCCAGGGATCAATGACTTCATAATCACTATTTCATTTGGCCGAGTATCCCTTCCCACATCCGTGTCACCAACCAAGGAAATTAAATTTAATGCGTTCATTAACAATCTCTCTCCCCCTGTTTGCGTGTGGCTCTATCCTAGAATCTCTTCAGCTCACGAAAGACTGAATAAATGTTTCATCTGTGCCTCTGTTAAGAGCAAGCATATTTTAAAGTAACCCTTCTAGACATAATGTCCATACTATGAAGATCTCTCTCTACGCTAAGGGACGATTACGGTTGTGTACCATCAATAAGTCACCATCGATGCAAAACCCCGTTGGTGTGGTACTGTTAGCTAGAAAATTACCCCCGAGAAAGGTGGCTAAACCTTAGCAGTTGGCGCGCCCAGAATCATTAATCACTCAATTAATCAAAGGAAATAACCCCCTCCTTAAACCTGCATCCGATAATATGAAGTCGCGAAGTTCGCAGATTATTACGTAAAGAAAATAGCAAGTGCGGTATGCTGAACCCATGATATGCTGCAACACATGTTGCTAACGCGATGCGTCTGGAACCTTAAAACCATGGCTGCAGTGCAGTTCCGACATCCTTAAAACCCTGTTTTCTAGGAGGATGCCTCAAACCAGGTAGAACGCGTTGTCTAAACCATTGGGAGATCGGACCCAATACGAAGCTATTTACACTTTCAAAATAATGCTGCGATCGTTCGGAATGTTATCCGATCCACGTGGGTTCTAATAAGCATACAAGGAAGCCATCGCTCTCAGAGTCATATTATTTGTTTCGTTCCAAATCTACGTTCAACGTTCTGTAATTTAATCTCATTTTGTTCAAAGTTCATCATATTTCTGACTTTTTTTAAATCTTTTAGTAACACAAATGGTGGCTCTTGCGTGCGCAATCAAACGAGGCGTGAAAAATATCGTGCATACTGGACGCGCCCACTGAATTAAAACATTTTATAACCTCAAGAAATCAGATACCTATTTCCAAAAGAAAGCAAAACCACAAAACAAATTTCTTGCACAAAATTTGTTTTGTGCACATAGTCGTTAATACGGTAGCAGCAATGATTCCCAGATAATATATTTTATTCTCCAAATAATCTTCATCTTAATTTCCTACAAAAAGCAAGGTCTTTTTTTCAGAACCCAGATTTCAAATTGGTGCAACCCAGAACCCAGATTGGTGCAAAATAAAATAACACTATTCATTCTAATAAAAATGTCGTACTATTTGGAAATTATATGCAAGTTAAAAATTAGGACAATCATTTCTTTTTCGAACCGCGTCCGTACGAACTGGCTTTGCGAAGAGAAGATAGTGTGTTGAATTATTCACAAAATACGAGTATAAGTACTACGCGAGACGCGGTCTTCTGCAAATGCATTATGCCCTTGATGCAACGTCCTACATGAACAGTCACTGTAGTTGAGTCCTTAAGAAGCTTTCAAGTCTAACAGGGGCTAACAACAGACATATTAATGCTAAATTACAAGATTTATGGTGAAAAGTGACGTCGGCGACAGGTCGAGGTTAAATCAAGCGTTCGACTCAAGCTCCTCTCGCGGCACAACGTTGAACTACACTGGAATCGGACGAATGAACGCACATAGGTGGCGCACAAGTCGTGACGATTATTGCTTTTTTTAATTCCAAGTCAGGATATTTCTGATTTCTACTAAATGATTTTGTGGAAAGATTTTCATATTCTTTTACAGTCAACTTTTAATTTAGTTTCCACGGGGAAATAGAAAAACTATGATATATACAAAATTTCGATTAGTTTATAATAAGCTTTCTCTCCGTATTCAGCAAATTTTTGTTTTAACATTAACTAATTAAAAGTCTACTGAAAAATTATTAAAATTCTGTGATATCTTGAAATTTTTAAGATGCTTGTAGAATATCTTCATCAGAAAAAGTCCATATTCAGATATTCTTCTTTAAAACACCGTCGGCGCAACTAGAAGAAATTGAAATATTATTAAGTCGAAAGCGTGATGTTCGGAATGCAAATGATATTTCATGAAGCAAATTTTTGTATGAGTGAATGCTTTTAAAAGAAAAGATATTAGATGCTCGTTCAGAGTGTTACCTGATGTACTAAAGTACTCAGTGTGAATTTGGCGTAAAGCGGTCAGGGGCCCAGCGCTGCTAGTATCCGGGGCTCTCTGACCCTCACCCCTACCCGCGGTGACTCGAGCTAACGTCATCGCTGACGACCTGTCACCGGCTTTCCAGTAAAAACGTTTCTCAGTTTACCTCTTACGTTATGCATTTCAGAGAATAATTGCAAATCATCATTAACAACCACTATTGATTCATTGGCAATTGCTGGAAGGTAAAATAACAAGAACATGATTCACCCAAACCAAAGACAAGACTTTCTGTAAAATAGTAAAATTGTACATGCCCTTTACCTACATACGGAGTAATATACAGCACAGAGAAACTTATGTACATTTTATCTCTTGTCAACTTTAGGAAAATCAATTTCCAGATTTTAAGGAAAATTCACTTTTGAGGTGCCCTTGAAATTTATTCTCATCATTTTGTTCTTTAATTAATGTCAGGAACACTTCTTTGACAATATTAGTAGTTTTCGTGTACTTTTGAGTGATCTTTGGGCAATTTTAAAAACAATATATTTTAAAAAAGGCTCCAAATTTTCTCTTAAAACTTTTTGTTCAGGTACAGCCAGATGCAGTGAATAACATGACGTAAATACCATTTTGATAAGTACTTTCCATTTTTTACAAATCATATAAATGTTTTTTTAAATATTTGTTCTCTCATTCGTGTTTTTATTACGGGCGACTTCTGTGTACTACTGTATTTGTTAATACAAATGCTTGGGATAATTTTTTATGAAGTTTTTCAAAAACTCAACATTTTTCCGTTAAAATGAGTTTGAAATTGCGCATTTTCAGAGACGCTCAAACGATATTTTTAACGGCTAAAATGTTTCTATGAAAATTTGCATATAAAACCAGGTTTACTCCTTTGTAATATTTTTAAAATCTTATTTTAATTCTATTATTAAGGAACCGAAAACGAGAAATTGTGAAAAATAGTAGTACTACAACAGCATATTCTTTCTTGCATTACTTTTTAATCTGCGATTTTTGAATATTCAAAGAGATCAACGAAAATGAGTCCTGCGCCGTTCTTTTAAGGAACCTTGTTCTATCCGTAGAAAAAAATTGAAGAAGAAATTTGGAGCGGTTTTTAAGAAAATGTATTTTTATTATTTGCATTACCTTCAAGCAGAAATTAATCAAAAACTACTCCTTTACAAAAAATGTAAAAGGCCTTATTTTAAAGAACTCATTATTTTGGGCAGATTATCTTGAAGACAAAAATCTCTCTCTTCAAGTTGTAGTTTTGGAATGTTACCTTTTTGCAATTTTCGAAAACAGAAATTTTGTAGAAAATAGGACCAACCCCATTTTTATGTACCGTCTTTGGTACAAATGAGAAGAAAATTTAAAGAAAAAATTGGCGTCATTTCTGATAAAGAATTATTTAATAATCGCTTATATTTTACGAAAACTATTCATATTTTTTGACAAATTGTACGTAACTTTCTTTCAAGATATGTCTTTTCAATCTTTATAGAACAGACTTCACGAAGATAAAAATCTCTTTTTCGATATTGCAGTTGTCGGAAGATGCAAAAAAAATCAAATTTTTGCAATTTTATAAAAATCAGGAATTTTAGAGAAAATGAAACCATTCGCCATTGTTTTAAGTGTTCTTTATGCTATCCGAGAACAAATTTCAATCTAAAAAATGGAGCCATTTCTGAGAAAATTCTGAAAATGTTTTAGAAGCATACGTAAAGTACCTCCTCCCACAAATCAAAAGATTCGTTTCTGACGTAGAGCCTCGAGTTCCTTTAAATCGGTAGATGAATATAACGTTTTGGAGGAAATTTTAGGCAGTAGCGTTGACCACTAACGGATGGGCGGACAGATGGACTGTCGGATGGACGAACGGATAACCAGATGAACAGGCAGACGTTTTAGTGTCAATCGATTTTTCGGTATCAAGGTCCAAAAAAACATGGATTCTGATTACATAACTTGTTAGAGGGAGTAATGAACTCTTTTCAGAAACACGATTTATCCACTTTTTCTTTGCCAGGCCTGACATTAAGAATTTTTCTATGGAAAGTCGCCATTTTCCGGTGCACGGTTACACTACTTTCTCTTACGAAGTAATTGCGACGAAGTAAAATGCACGCGTCATTTGATAAAACACTATTTGCTCAATATATATATTATATGAAAGTAAACTAAACAATTTTGTTATGTGGTAGATGCTGTAAATGCTATATTTTACAATATTCTCTGTAGAGTTAATTCATTTAAAAATTATTCATTACTGATAAGTGAAATCTTGAAACGTTTTGATGTCAAAGTAACTTTGTTTGCATTGTTGGTGTGGAAACGAATGGTGTAAAAATTTACTCAGATTCAGTGTTACAAAGGCCGCGTATGCATAGAGAGGCCAGTCTTATTTATACGATTAGTTTTATCAAATTATTACGTTACAAACCCGAAACATTTTTACTTTCCCGTACACGTATTTATATACGAAGTAATATATGTAGTATAGGGAAAGTTATCTAATAATGAGGAAAATCGATTTCGAGATTTCAACGGAAATACACGTTTGGAGGTCCCCTGATATTGAATATGAAACGTCATTTTCTCAAAAACGGCTCCAAATTTTTTCTTCAAACATTACAAACTGATAGTGCCAATTCCACTCTTTAATATGACGTGTAATTCATTTCGGTGTATCTTTATTTTTCAAAAAATTACACAAATGTAATTTTTGTGGAAGATCTCTCATGCCGTTGATATGCTCATTTCCAGCAATTTGTAAATATTATTGTATTTGTGAGTTAAAGTACTTAATATGACTTCAAATAGAGTTTCTTGAAAACTCAAAAACTTTATGTGAAATTGTTTCAAATTTCGAATTTACAGTAGCGATTAAACGCCAGTTTTATTTAAACGGCTCCAAATTTTTCAAAAAAAAATTGCCATTTATCACGAACCTTTATTGTTCTTCAATAATCTCAAAATAATACTTCAGCTCTATAATTAGGAAACCGAAAAATTAAGAAAATGTCAAAAAAATGTATTTTGGGTGGCGATGGATGCGGCAGCTGGCAAGAGTAGTATGTGGCGAGTTCGAGTAATGCTACCAAAAGACATAGAAACCCAATTCAGGAAAGTCTGTGCCATTCTGTAGCACCACTAGTTACAATTAGTACATCAAGGGATTCGGCCTTGTGCGACATGGCCTTGCGGTAAGCACGTCAAGTCGATAGGTTCGAAACCCATGTGATCACGAATGTTCCTAGATGGGTTTGACGCGGCAGGGGGTCACGGTCCATTGTATTCCTTGGTAGGGACATGAAGAGGTGAACATTCCAGACATTATCAGACCCGGTGCATATTATAGGTATGTTGGGTAGCTATACCCACATGAAAAAATGCGAGTGGGTAAAATACCCACTCGGAAGTTGGGGTGAGAGAAGAATTCCATAAACGTCAAATTCCTGAAATGAACGAAGTTTCTCGCTGTTGCGTCGACTCAAACGTATAGGTGATCAACTGTATTGCAATACCGGTTCAACACTATTGCTGTTTTACATGCTTATAGAGACATGACGGTCAAAATGTGTTTGAAAAACAGTTTAAATGTGTTTACACAAAAAATTCAAAGAACAGCATTTTTTTATTGCAAAAGTGAACTGGTGAAGTCACATAAAGTAAGTGTGATAACAATTTAATGATAAGCATTAAAATTTGAAAAAAATGTTTTGTATTTTTTTCTTTATATACATTTTTAATGGGAGGTGGTTGGAGGTGGGGCCCCCAGCCGGGTCAACTGCCCACTCGGACTTAAAACAATAGAATATTAATTTTCTACTTAGGAATACATGGAATATTTCCGGTGGTAGCATTTTCTAAGTAGTTACTACTCATCTACAACACAAACAATCAAAAGAACATTACAATATTTATGTATTACTTAATACAATTTTACACGATTAGTATATTAAACCTATCATTCTAAAGCTGACATAAAATAACAATCATATTTTTTTTAAATGTTAACATATACTAAAAAATTACAATTTCTTAATCTATTTTTTTTTTAAATTTGACTTTCTGAAGGTAAGTCTCCAGCACTGTTGCAGACAATTCGTAACACCAATCTCCGGTCCTTAGCGAAGCTTCTCGAGATTGCATCGACTCAAAACGTGTATATGCTGCGATTAACTGTGTTGCAAGATTGGCTCAACAGTATTATGATTTGACAAGTTTACATGACCGCCAAACTCGATTTGCAAAAATAGTTAGATGACTTTGCATTATAAAATGCAAAGCGTAGCTGTGTTTTTGTATATTAAATGAACTGGTAAATTTGCATAAAATAATTGTCAATTTAATCAATTGGTGACAATTTAATGTTAAACAAGACTATTTGAAAAAAATATGTTTCGTATTTTGCCCTTCATGTACACTTTAGGTGGGAGATGGTGTAGGGAGCCCCTCCCGGGACAACTACCCGCTCGGACTTAACATTGCCGGCCCTGTGCATTATAAGGTATTTCAAAATAAGCTAGATAGCTTGTTTTTTTTTACTATTTTCTTGTTCACTTCCCACTGGTCCCTTCTTTTTGTTCACGTCTAATTATCACTTTTCTATCACTTTTCGCTATCACTTCACTTATACGTCGCTTTTCGTTATACTCATTTTTGTGTCTCTGTTCCTGTTTATTTGTTTTATCTCCTTTTTCTATCGACTTCGTCGAGTGTGTGAATGATTTTTCTCTATTTTGTGCGGTCTGCTGCTTTTCGGATCCATAATCTTCCCAATTTCCTTACTAAGTTGTTTGAACACCATGTTCCCCGTTCTTCCGATACTTCTCTTGCCAGTCCTTAGGTCCCATATAGCAAAATCCTTCCGTAATCTGTCCTGTCAGGCAATGTGTGTGCGATATGTGAGTGTAATTGAGAAACTCGATCCCTACATACAGTACACTACAGACAAGTACCGAGATGAATCCAGGAATTCAATGGGGCAAATATCTAAGGTTCAGGAACGAAGTAGGCCAATGCGACGTTCCGGTAGCGCGAAGGAGCTCATCACTGGGAATTTTCCCGGAGGAGCGGTAGAAAACGCGATAGGCTCTGGTAGGTCTTTTAGGCACCGACAGATAGTTGCTGGGAGGAGGATGAGCAAAACAAAAAACTTGTTCAAACTCTCAGAATACGAAACTAGTGGGGGAGAAGTTTGTGCCATTCTGTAGTACCACGAGTTACAATTCGATGAAAAGTAAATCTAGTGGCATTACAACAGCTTATGTTCAATATTATTGTTTTTTTTATTTTTTTTTATTTTTTATTTTTTTTAATTTTTTTATTTTTTATTTTTTCATTTGGAAGTACATAGTTCAGCATACATCACGAGTATTATTGGTAACGGATTCATAATATTCATGTTATCTTACTATCACATTGGCTATCATTTGAAAAATGTGAAAATTACGTAAACACTACCAAAATTTTCTAAAAAGGAGAACAATAAGTGATTTTAAGATCTAATATTCAAGAATTAATTGCAACCTTTACATTATACAGAATTAGGGTGTCCATCCGTGCGTCATTCACCTCATAGTAACACACAGAAAAGGTTAGACTCCTTCCGGCTCACCGTAAATGGGAAATGAGGTGTCATTCCACGCGTGGGAACTACTGGCGTCTGCTGGCGGGAACGCACCATTTTTTTGAGATCCTTCGAGTGTATTCTAGAAGAATATAGAACTTTATATGGGGGAAGGGTTAAGCGTCTACAATTTACCTGCGCTTTTGGGGGCAGTTTTAAGGCTCCTACAGACCGATGTGAACTAGCGTGTGGCGCGGACAGTGGTAGCCGTGGCGACGAAATTCAGGGGTCTGTACACAAAGCATCAGTTGTGAGTCAGCGTTTGGTGATTGCTTTCCGCAACCGATAAAGAAGAGACGTTCGCCTCTATTACAGTAGGACATAGAAAAATGCTGTTACTCTTAGCACGTTTTCTGTTTCTTATAATCACAGTACTTCATAAGTGGAGAGCAAAAAATGTGAAAATACTTTGTCGAATTCAGATGTTCCAGTTTCATACAATTAATAATGTCTCCTATCAATTATCACCTATTCTATGAAACAAAAATTCCACACGAGTTACGTCATTTCTCTCAATTTCTTTCTCTTTTCGGAGCACAGCAATTTAATTTTATGATACACGTAGAAGTTTGAGTTGTACGGTAGAAGTAACTATTGGAGCTATAGAATGACACAGACTTTTCCGTATTCATTTTCTATTTCTTTTGGTTTCGGCTAGCTATTCGGATTTGCCAAATACTCTTGCCAGCTGGCGTCTATCTCTACCCAAAGTATATATTTTTTAAACTTTCTTAATTGTTTCGGTTTTCTAATAGTAAAACGGAAATATTATTTTAAGAATATTAACAAACAGTAAAACCACATTCTAAATGGCAATTTTCTTTCAAAAATTTGGAACTGTTTTTAAGAAAATGGCGTTGAAGCGCTACTGTAAATTCGAAATTTCGAGCTCTTTTTCACAGAAAACTTTTGTGTTTTCGAAAACCTTCGTTTGAAGACATTGGAGTACTTTAACTCACGAATACTATAGTGTTTACAAATCGCTGGAAGTGTGCAAAATAAAGGTGTGAGAGATATTTCATTAAAATTGCATTTGTGTAATTTTTGAAAAAACAAAAAGTACCCCAAAATGCACTTTATAAAGAGTGTATATTAAACAGTGCAATACGCACCATCTGTTCGAAAAGTCTGAAAAAAATGGAGTCGTTTTTGAGAAAATGGCATTTGAGCTTTTCTGAAAATGCGGAATTTTGAGTTCATTTTCACAGAAAACTTGAGTTTTAGAGAAACTTCATCGGACATTACTTAAAGCACATCTACTCTTAAATACATTAATGTGAACAACTTGCCACTAATGAAAATATTAACAACATGATAGAGTAAAAAATATATATTTTTGTAGTTTTTGGTAAAAACAAAAGAATAGAGCAAGATGGCGTTGATGTCATCTTATAGAGTGCATTTATCACTATCCCTATCAAAAGGTGAATGAAAAACTTTTGGAACTGTTTTTGAGAAAATCTTGTTTTTTTTAATTTTTTAAAATTCCAAATATTGCACGCAATATTGCTCCAAAGCAACTAAAATGTTCAAAAAATCTACATGACTTTAATGTAAGAACTAATTATGGACAACACATTTTATATTAAGGAAAAACCTCCATCTTAAATTTTGTAATTGTAGAAAGTCGCCGGAAAAAATCAAACTTTTGCAATTTTCGAAAATTTAGAGTTAACCGTTAAAATAGGACCTATGCCACCTTTATATTTTTTCTATCTTACAAGAAATTTAAAGACAAAAATTAGACCTCTTTTTGTGAAATTTTTGAAAACGGCCCGAGGGTTTCATGTTACGTACACGCAATTTATGAAGAAAGTTTATCAAAATCTCAAAGCTTTGACTTGAGTCAGCTTGACAGGGTTTTCTTCAATTTCGAAAAAATCCTACGTACGGTTTAGGCGCTAGTGTTTTTCTTAATTTATTTATTTTCTTTGAATAAAACAATACAAAGATCAGTGTTTAATACACTCTACATTTGTTATAGATGCTTATATCTACATATAATTAACTTACAATAATGTTAAAATACAACTTACATTACTATTAGGGTGGTAGATGTATCCTTATATAATATCTCTACATTGGTTCGAGATTTGAGAATTTATTTAGGAATGTATGGAAATTTATACTAGATGCGGATTCTGTGTATTGAATTTTGGTAGAGTCTTACGGAGTTAGATTTGGTATATTTGGGATGTTTAAGAAGAAGCGGGTGATTACAAAAATAATGTGGTTGACTATTGGTTCTAGCTGGAATTCTTTATGGAGATGAGCGTTGGAGATGTACCATGGGACATTCGTTAAGGTGCAGAGGAAATGATTTTGTATTACTTGGAGTTTTGTATTAGATTTGGCAGCGCTGATCCAAACTGGGCATGCGTAATAGTAGTGGTCGTATGATAGTTGTAGATAACAATAAGGCAATATTGTATGGTAGTTTTGCTGATCTAGTTATTATTGGTTTTAGTTGGTGTAGTTTTATTTTTACTTGTATACCTTTATTTTCGATATGATTTTTCCAATTGAGTCGGGTGTCTAAGAAAAGGCGTAGATATTTTATGGGTTTATTATGAGGATGCCATTGTACAGGTTCTTGATTCGTTTGTAAGGGGGGGGGGATCTAAGGTATTAGGGAAAATATTTTTCCTGCTGTATGTGACGGATTGATTTTAATTTTGTTTTTGGCTGCCCAGCTGTCAACTTGGTATAATTGAAAACTGATGGTCATTGAGTTTATGGTGGGACCTTGTGAATGTCATCTACTAATTGAGCCGTTTTTATATTGCTATATTTCGGTGGATCGGCTACAAGTTAGTAAAAAAGAGTGGCAGGTAACGGAGAGCCTTGGGGGAAGGCCTGCTTTAAACGCAGGCGCTAATCACTAGACGGGACGGACGGACACAGTGCTGTCAATTGGTTTTTCAGTATCAAGGACCCACAAAACAGAGATTCTGGACACACGAAGTGTGAGAGAACATTTTCTTAATTTAGCAGTTGGGTTTATTCACTTTTCTGCCCTGAGGGCCTTTATATATATATATATATATATATATATATATATATATATATATATATAAAGAGAGAGAGAGAGAGAGAGAGAGAGAGATATATAGAGAGAGAGAGAGAGAGAGAGAGAGAGAGAGAATTACTCCGTATATACCTTCGTAAACGGGAAAGTAGAAAGTACAAGGAGGATAAGACATGGTCATTTTTTGTCTTACACACACACATATACACACAGAAAAACTGACATACTTAAATCCGATGCAATGCATCGCACGTTTCTAATAGTGTTACGTTCGTTTCACACGTTAGAGTCACGTTACACTTTGCAAATACACAGAGGAGAGTCACAGTATAAAACACTAAGCAGATAGTTATTTCTGAAACACTTCTTTTCAATATTCTCTAATTTTTAATTTCAAGTCATATCTAAAAGTCATATTTCTATCACTAGACATTATCGAAAAGAACAGAAATCAGAAACGTTATTCTGTAGAATATTGTATTACGTAATTTGAAAGATAATTTACAAATGACAAAGCAGTTACAATTACTGGGAATAAGACAGAGGGTGGTTATTTTTATGGGGTAAGATGGACTATTAGGAACAACCAAGAACGTATTGATTTAGGTGCAGATTTGCACTCGAGAACGTAAGTAGCAGCGACCAGCACGCTATGTTTTCCACCGTCGAGTAATATGTTCAAGTTGACCAAAAGTAATTCAGCAAAATGCATTTTTAAATTTAAATCTACTCTAGTTAACTTAAGGAAATTTTTAAAGATAAACGAATGCCATTATCGTCCGATTAAAAGAAGTTGGTGATTGGCAGTTGCTAGTAGAATGGATCGACGTTGACAGATTGCGCATCACTGAGCACGTGTTCCCGGGACACGAAAATAAGCCATGGAAATAAATACTTATAAAAGTATGATGGCCGCTCAGATGGCCGAGATTGTCAGGCCGGTAGTGCCGTACTGGTCTCGGTTCAGAAGACCGCGGGTTTGAGTCCCCCATCGGGCATGCGTGTATTTGTGTATGTCTGTATGTGTGTGCCGTCCTTTCACCCCTCACTATCATCATCCCCTCATCGTCTATACTCCCAGAGCTAATAAACGTGTGGGATACAAATTGGGATTCTGCTAACGTGCTGATCCCCCCCCCCCGCCCCCAGAAAGATACTTGCGCCTGCTAAAACAGGATGCACGCGCGGTCCAAGTTGGCCTATACGCGGAAAAATTTCGTCCTACGACTACCCCAAATCGTATACTCATGTTGTATGAAGAAAGTGCTTCAGAATCACATCTGTTCGGACCGTAGTGACTGTAGCCGCAACACAGTAATACACACCTGTACGTCCTAAAAATTAATAAACTTCCACACAGGGCTACCATGGAAAGAAAAGGTCGAGTTCGGGTATAGAGATGTTTAAAAGAGGGAAGTTTCGTGACCTATGTAGCTCCAAGAAATGTATAATCCACGGCGGCATCCGGTTGTAGAGAAGGGCCGGTAGGATAATTTTACCTGGTGGGATGGGGTGTGGGGTCTTCCGGCTTTACGAACTCGTCGAACCGTTACAAATGTCTGGTGAAAGCTAGGTTTTTCCTACTATTTGTAACTGGTTGTTGTTAACTTCTTTTGTTTGTAAACGCTATTTCTCTCTCCAAAGCACATTTTCAATGTAAATGAAACTAGTGGTGTTACAACAGGACAATCTTTATCGTATTATTAGTAATGGTTACGTAATATTTATTTACGATAAAGGTGTCGTAAAGCATCTGATTACAATACGAAATTATAAAATTGCCAAACGAGGCCGTTAGGCCGATTTCGCTAACCAATTAACTATTGTAATAAGATGTCACGGCACGACCATCGTACAAAATTACATCTACTTTATACAAAATTGTTGGATTTAATGTGAAATTTCGTCCTACGACTTCATTTAGGATTCACGTGGCGATGGCAACACTGTTCTCAACTGGGGGAACAATTGAAACATACTTGGTGTATACTTTTTGACATGCGTGAATATAGTTCTGATTCAGGAATAGAAATATCGGCAATTGCTGTAATAGAAAAACTGTTACCCAACAAATCAAGAAAGAATTATGTGTGTCAGTATTTAATTGTTAAAGATTGTTGGGATGAAACCTTCATTCCACATCGAAATAGATTTTGAAACACAAATGTCATGCTTGAAATATAACGTTATGGTAAGCTGCTCGTATCTTTAGAGTTGATGTGTTATGATCCTACCCCGATGATATTGTATGATTGTGTTACAAGTATGTAAGATAATAGTATGTTATAACTTATATGTTATTATGTTATATTTAAGTTATATATGTTATATTATGTTAATATTATGTTATATTATGTTATTTATGTTATATTATGTTGTTATATTATGTTATATTATGTTATATTATGTTATATTATGTTATATTATGTATATTATGTTATATTATGTTAATGTAATGATGTGTAACCCTCGAAAAGATGTTATGACCAATACATTCTGATACTTTTGTTTATGTAATGACTTGTCTGTAAACACCTGTAATTAAAACTGTTGTCGCTAATAACCTTAGTCGTTGATTCGACAAAAAATAAAGAGAGAAAAAAAAAGATATTGATTGCTTACTTTTCTTGCAAGTCAGAGAAGGAGAAACCAAGTGGTCTTTGGACCCACTACTCTACGTTAAAGAGTACAATGTCATTTAATGACATTGATATCTCTAAGTTTACTCTGTTATAATGTCGTAATGAAATACATTACTACACTAAGTGGGTAAAGTACTTCATAACGAAACTAATTATAGTGACATAAAGTTTGACTTTACCTAACCAAAGTGGATAAATAACTAAATTGTAACTTGCATCCTAGTAACACTTTAGCCATCATTTGAACATTTAGTAACTAAATGAAGCCCAAGAGATTCAAACAAAATTAATTTGGTGTTGAAAATTCAAAAATTTAATGTATAGTGAATAAAATACAGTACTACATTCCAATTGATTGAAGTCGAGGCAAGGAAAAGTACTCAACACAGAAACTGAACACAGGATGGACGAAAACTTTAAATATATGAACACTGACCCGGTGTCATTCTAGCTTCAGCTGCAGACCAGAGCAGTCGCTCCGTTATCAGCAGCTACTATCGTTCCGCGCCAAGTAAGGCCAGGCCAGACCCGGTCGGCCCTCAGTATTTGTGCAGTGTTTCGTCCGACCAGTGAAGTGTAAATTGCAACTTCACTATTGAAAGTGACACTTAATCTGTGCTCCGAAAGTATTCTAAACTAGTGAATGCAGTGCGCCAATCAACCGTTCGTTACTCTCATTCGTGAGCAACGAAAACAATGCCATCACACGGGAGCTAATCAGTGCGGCCCTAACCACATTAAAAGGTGTAGCACCACCATCGCCATCTATCAATATGGAATCTTACTCGACAGGTCATTCCAGCAATTTCCAAATCACACGCCTCGTACAAAGCCTTTCTCAAAATCTTAGCCAATCATGATACATCGATCTCCCCTAGAGTATCCTCTCCACTGTATAGAGTAAGTTAGCTTAGATATTTTAACTAGCATACGTCTAAAAACACATCTGTAAATCAATTATACTAAACGATGTATTCCATCTAGAACAAATAAATATATAAAAATACCGGCGTTGGACTGTCCGGTAACGATACGAAGACTATCAATTGGTAAGAGCGCGCACTATTGGACGGTCGAGGCGAGGCTGAAAAGTTTAAATGAAAAATCTTCTCTGCCTCTGAATTAGTTTTGCACTATTCCCATCAAAACGTTTCGAGAAAAACTAATTACAGTTTACATAAAATGATTTAAAGATCTAATATAATATACAATAAAAATTTCCTGAAACCTTGCGATTGTATAGTTAAGTTTGAGCAACTGCAGCATGATATAAACATTTTTATTGTAAATTAGTACTTATGATAGTACTATAGATATGCTGCCCAAACATATTTTCGTGACTATTTTACTCTTCATGTCTTCTCGTTTCATAAGTAACCAATGCTAAGCTGAACTGGAGATTGGTGTTACGAATTGCCTGTAACAGTGCTGGAGACACCCTCAGAAAGTCAATTTAAAAAAAAAAGATTAAAAATTGTAATTCATTTTAGTATATGTTAATTTTTTTTAAATAATGATTTCATATCAGCTTTAGCATGATAGGTTTAATATACTTATCTTGTAAAATTGTATTAAGTAATACGTAAATACTGTAATGTTCTTTGATTGTTTGTGTTGTGTATTTATAGTAACTACTTAGAAAATGCTACCACCGGATATATTCCATGTATTCCTAAGTAGTAAAATAAATATTCTATTCTATTGTTTTAAGTCCAAGTGGGCAGTTGACCCGGCTGGGGGCCCAACCTCCAACCAACTCCCATTAAAAATGTATATAAAGAAAAAAATACAAAACATTTTTTTTCAAATTTTAATGCTTATCATTAAATTGTTATCACACTTACTTTATGTGACTTCACCAGTTCACTTTTGCAATAAAAAAATTGTGTACACTCATTTGAAATGTTTTGCGAACTTATTTTGACCGTCATGTAAAACAGCAACCTCTATAAGCATGTAAAACAGCAATCCTGTTGAACCGGTATTGCAATTTAGTTGATCGCCTAAACGTTTTGAGTCGACAAAACGCCGAGAAACTTCGTTTATTTCTGGAATTTGACGTTTATAGAATATTTCTCAACAAAATTCTTGATTAATTCTGAAAATACTATGTACACGATAAAGTAATCTTCTTCCTAACGTAGGAAGAATATTCCACTTTTCGATATAAGGAACCCACGCTATTTGTTTTTCGGACAGATAATCGGTACCTCGTCCTCCAGCATTACATAATAATTTCTAACGTTTCTGCGTAGTAATAAAGGAGAATGTTAAATGTTTATTGAGAGAGAATCCGATTCGTTTTTGGATTAAAAACAATATTTAATAATAAAAAACAAAAAAAGGACATTTTTACCGGGAAATACAAAAATTTGTTATTTATGATACTAGTGGTAAAAGTGAGATTTATTTTGCGAATAAGGAAGGCTACCAAAGACAGACAATCCTACGAGTAAAACTAAATAATTTTGTCCCGTGTCATATACTATTTTTAGACAGCCTTTCCGACTTTTATTTTATTTTAATTCAGGAATACAATCTACTTACTGACACGGTAAGGTAAGTTTTATAGCTGAGGCTCTCAGAAGAAAGTTTCTGTTTTCTGTATTTGAAATGAATCCATGAATTCACTGATTAATCTGAACATATGTGGATTATCTCACTTTTAGTATTATTGCTAGTAATTGAACTGTATCACGCTATGCGTACACTGAAAGAATCGCTTTTACTACCTGGTGGCTATCTAAACAAGTTGTTTTTGTTCATGTTCTCCGATTTCAGTTTTCCTTAATTTAATTATTCTAAAATGTGTAGCGTTCAGTTTATTTTGTTGCAATGATTTTCAATATGTTTAATGAACCAGTATAGATAAGATTTAGAGATTATGAACAATAGCAAACCGCTTTCCATTGACAAAGCATTGAAAACGTGAGAATCACATTGAACAAAGGGCTTTGTCATTCTAACCTACGGAGGAAATGACTTGACAATTGTAAAAACTCTTTTTCATGAATACAAATGCTTACAATTCCTTCAACCGGCCACTTTCGTTTCGTCTTCGCAACTGCTAACAGGCTGAAGAAGGTAAGATTACCAAAAATAATATTGAAGTGTAAAAGGACGTCCGGAAGTAGGAACCTGATCTTCAATTGATAATAAAAAATAAATCGTTTTATTCATATTTTGTTTATTAAGTATTGATATAAGGTACGATTATTACAATTTCCTTTTAGGAGGTGAGTGACTGTTGTTTTTGAAGAAAATACCTGGTTGATTTCTTTAAAAAAAGATTTAGTGTATGAACAAAATTGTAATATACTTTTTGAATTTCATTTTGCAATTAGGTTATTTTGCGTCTCATTACATTTGGCACATTTACATTTCTCAGACGTAAACATGTAATAAATAATAAAACTTGTACAAGAATCGTGTCACTAGGAGCGTAAGAAATCATAATTAAAAATAAATAATATGAAATAAAATGCCATATTTTTTTTAGAAATGGACAGCAACGGAAGTGCAGAGAATACTCAAACAGAGAAGTCAACGGCTGAGAATTCTCAACGGCCTAGGAGAGAAATACATTGGTTTACTACTTTATGGCACCTTCATCTGCACCTATTTGCACTGTATGCTCTGCTGCTCGTTTTTATACAAGCAAAGTTCCTGACTGTCGTGTTCGGTAAGTGTTCGGGTTCTTTCTCGGATGTTTTGAGTAAGGTAACTGGTATTTGGCCACTAAAATAAAAATACTTTGTTCATTGATTGAATCATGTTGATTATGATGTATAGGTTTGGTCTCTGCTAGCTATTCGGACTTGCCACATACTCTTGCCAATTGCCATCTTTCGCCGCCCAATGTCCATTTTTTTGAACTTTTCTTAATTATTAGGTTTCCTAATAGAAGAACTGAAATATATTAAGAATACTTTAAGAATATCAAAATCTCGTTCTAAATTGCAATTTCAATTGAAAAATGTGGAGCCGTTTTTAAGAAAATGGCGTTTAAGCGTTACTGTAAATCCGAAATTTGAAGCTCTTTTTCACAGAAAATTTTTGAGTTGCCGAAATACTTCAATGGACGTAATTTTCAGTACCTTCTCTCAGATATGCAATAGTGTTTATACGAAACAACGAAAATCTTAAAATCAACGTTATTTCATATTAAAAAATGCATTTAGTACTATCCGTATAAAATGTATTCGAAAACTCAAAAGATTTCTGTGAAAAAAAAAGCTTTATTTTGCGAGATAAAATTCACATTTTTAGTAACGCTTAAAGGACGTTTTCTTAAAAACAGCTTCAAAGTTTTCAACAAAAAATTTCTTATTTGACGATTATATGATTTTTTC
This sequence comes from Gryllus bimaculatus, assembly GCA_017312745.1. Taxonomy (NCBI): domain Eukaryota; kingdom Metazoa; phylum Arthropoda; class Insecta; order Orthoptera; family Gryllidae; genus Gryllus; species Gryllus bimaculatus. The sequence continues at coordinate 2,406,468 of BOPP01000015.1, read as the reverse complement.
TTAAATATTCTTAAAGTGGTATTTCAATTCTACCGTACAGTACTTTGGGCGGCGATAGGGATGAAGCAAGAGGATGGGACAAGAATGTAAGTTTGCCCAGACTAACGAAATTAGAAAACTAAGTAGTACGAGAAAGTCTGTGCCACTTGTAGCACTAGTAGTTATTTTTTCGTATACGTACGTATATACGGATTAATATAAGTGTTGTGTAATGCTGCGGAAAATCGATTTCAAGATTTCAATGGTAACAGTTTAACACAGTTTTTGTTTCTCAAAATGTTTCTCCGTTTGTCCGTCCGACCGTCTGGTGTATAAGCACAATACTAGCGCCTAAAGTATGAGTATGAGTTTTTCCAAACTGAATCGACGTTTTTACAAAATTACGAACCGAGCCAAGTTAATAACTAGTTAATTAGAAAATATGAATATTTAAAATTAGGTAAATAATAAAATAATGAATAATCACGGTGACGGGCGTTAACTGGTTCTAATGATCTCAGGCGACAAAACGCCCTCGGGCCAAAGGCTCTCGGTCTTTTTGTCTCCGATCGTTAGAACCCTTATAACGCCCCTGGCCTATAAAAAACTATTATTAGTATATGGGTATATGTTCTCTTAGCACAAACATCTTATTTAGATGATGATGTAATGAAAAAAGTTTTCGACGAATTTTAAAGCTTACATTTCAATTTAGATAATAAATATAATGACATTTAAATTGTAATATTTTTTCCAATATGCGCTATCCTTCGAAAAATTCAAATTCGTTGCGTATTTTCTGGCGGTAGAAATATATGAAAAAAAAGTTAAATTTAAGATGATTTAACCATCGTTTTGTTACTACAAATTGTGCTATACTCTTGAACCGTTTTATAAATTTTCAAACTAATGTTATTATATGTATAACACGTATGTATAATGTTACTTTCACGTGAAGAATATGAATTAGAAGATACCGGAAAGTGCATTTCATTGTCGTAGCGTTCGTGTTGGGCACGTTTTCACTGCTTGGAGTGACAGCTGGGTCCCATAGGCTCTGGGCACATCGTACCTACACCGCCTCCTTGCCGCTGAAAGTGTTCCTGCTTCTTTGCCAGACAGCTTCCGGCACGGTAAGTTACGGCACAATCCATAACCCTAGCAGTATGTGCAATTTGAAAAAAGACTATGGTGTTCATCATCAATTTTTAAGATATTTCTCTAGAAATAGACATTAAACCGTTATAATTATTATTGTCCCCCTTTATTAATATTTTCCTTACAATTATTATTTCGTCTTCCTTTTGAACTTTTTTTCCTTCGTCAGTTTTCCCGTAGTCAACTAATTCTTTCCAGATGTTTCGTAGCTTCATTATTAATAGATTGAAAATTGTATTTTGTTTCATTTGGTACATAAAAAATTACTTAAGGTTTTTCTCTTCTGGTGGTATTTCGGCTTGACAATTAAAAATGAATTTTTTACAAATTATTGTACTATTTGGGGAGATTTCCGAAGATTGCTTCGCGTCATGAAGTCATCATTTAACTTAATAATAGCCACGCGAATAAAACATTAGCATGCTAAATAAGTTCTACCTCATATTCTATCGTGGTAAAGCAGTACAAACGTAAATTCCAAACATGTACAAACGTAAATCAAACTCCTATATTCTCTTCAACCAAACACTTTTGGTTTGAAACAGTGATGCTGAAGAAGAAAATTTTTGAGTGTTAACTAGAACGCGCTTGTAATAATCACTTGAATAATTCTTTAAGATGCATTATAATTGTTTCGTTACCTCCTGGACAGTCGTTATATCTTCCCACTGAATACTCTAGTTACATTACATTCACAGATATAAATCATATTCATGTAATCGGGGTCATCATATTTCGACCTTTCTTAATTTTTGTTCAAAAAATTTTGTTGAATGAAACTGTTAGTAAAACAGTATTTTCGTAAAGAAAATCACACGTAGATGCCTTTTTTATTTTTAATAAGTGTTTTAATAATGACTTAAATTTCTTTCGACGCTAACCATAATAGCAATTCTAAAGCGCTATTTTTGTAAATACAATTGAAGGGCTTGTGTGAAATGAGATGAAACCGTCCACCTGTCTAACTAAGTAAGATATATGGAATTTTATACAGAGCAGAAAAACTTTTACACAGCATGAAACATAAAATGTAGTTATGAGTAAATAAAACAATATATTTCCCAAGTTACAAGAAAAAGATAAAGGGACATTTGTAATTTTTGTAAGGATTTCGAATCACCAAAGGAATCCGATTATGTTGGGACCAACAGGACACCAATGGGTTCCAAGTATGTCCATTCTCCCCCCAAATAGAAAACAATGTTTCTTGTATTGTAATTTACCAAATGAGAACTCTGTGGACGTACTTTTACATTTTTGGATGTTCTCTTTCTCCTTAGCAAGGTAGTCAGAAGCGTTCGAAGATGGGTTCCAGTAAGAAGCTATTTTCTCTGTAAACATTCACCTTTAACAAAATGATTCAAAAAGTGCACAAATGTTCATTCGGGTCTAATTAGTTTTTCTTATTGTTTTAATGCATCCAAATAGACGAGCAGCTGCTTCTAGTTACTAGCTTACTGCTATTTTGAGAGCGACTTTCGCTATGTTTATTTCTGAACAGTGGCATCCCAATAATCGATCTTATTTGCAGGGTTCCGTGTACGACTGGGTACTGGAGCATCGCGTGCATCACAAGCATCATGGGACCGACGACGACCCCTTCAACCACAAGCGCGGCTTCCTGTTCTCGCACTTGGTGAGCCGCGTGGCGACGCGGCCGTCCAACTGGGAGCAGCTCTCAAAAGGCGTGGACATGAGTGACATCGAGGCGGAGCCCTTGCTCATGTACCAGAAGAGGTCAGCTTGCACTTTCCGCCCTCCGCCATCCGCCCTCTCGCCTTCCCGTCCTCTCGCCTTCCCGTCCTCTCGCCTTCCCGTCCTCTCGCCTTCCCGTCAACTCGCTCTCCCGACCTCTCGCCCTCCCTTCCTCTTACCCAACCGTCCACTCACCCTCCCGTCCATTCACCCTCCCATCCACTCACCATCCACCCGACTGCTCGTTCTCCCATCCACTCGCTCTCCCGTCCTGTCACCCTCCCTTCCTCTAACCCTCCCGCCCACACTCCCTGCCGCCCACACTCCCTGCCGCCCACACTCCCTGCCGCCCACACTCCCTGCCGCCCACACTCCCTGCCGTTCACACGCCCTCCCGTCCGAAATTTGGACAATAAAGATTGAATCGCAATAGCTACCTTTTTTGCGTTTTTTAAAGGCTAGCTGATACTGTAATGTTGAACAGTAGGATATTTTTTCTCGCATTTAATTTAAATATAAGAGAACATATTGTACGATTTGTTTTAATCATCATGCGTAACACAAATGTAACTAGTGGAGTTACAACGACTAACACTTTCTTGCATTATATCTAAAAATATATTTCAAAATTGCATTTTTCAAAAAATCCAGAGAATTTAATGAAAATAAAACCTGCACAATTCTTTTAAGTGTTTTTTGTTGCGGGAAAAATTGAAGCAAGCGTTTGTAGCGGTTTTTGAGAATGTGTTTATAATTTGAATAAAATTTAAAAAGAATTCCGCAAAAAACTCGTTTTAAAAACACACAAAAGAACTTCTTTAAAGATCTGATTTTTTTAAACATTTCATTTAAGGCAAAAATCTCTTTATTCAATATTCTGCTATGCTAACATTTTACAATTGCAATGTTAACATTTTGCAATTTTAGAAAATCCAGTGTTCGCGAAAAATGGAAACGGCATCAGGTTTTATGGTGACTTTTAATACACACGAGAAAAAAATTGAGTCGTTTATGAATTAAAAAATTGTTTAGAAATTCAAAGTAAAAAATAACCACCAGCAGTTTTGCACGTGTTTCATAATGCGAAATATTTGCCATGTGGTGGCAGTAAAATAGAACATAGATTTATCGACAGTTGTTCGATTTCTCTGTAATCTGCAGGATAAAAACAAAAAAAATTGTATTAAGGATAATTGCATTTAAATACGAGAATAGTATATTTATGCACGTAAACACAAAATAAGCACATTAGTGGAATAGACATTTATATGCATTTGAACCTAATGCTACTAATGTCTCAAAAACGATTAAGAAATTATATTGCTTTTTCCATCGAAAGAAAAAAATAAGCAAATTGGAAAAAACTCCGCAGCTTGTAGATGAGAATTATGCTCTACATCACAAAGTCCCTTAAAAACTCATATGTGAAAAATGTATGTTCATCGGTATTACAATTAGAACAGTGGAATCTCAGACCACTTTCAAAATGCCTTCTCATTCAGGCTCTTGCCATGAAATCTTAGCGAGTGCGAGACTGCGCTGCTGGGAATGTTCTCATTGTCTCATGAAATGAGGTCGGTTAGGAATAGGTGTCTGAAACCACCTTTCTGAATGACATGAGATTGTAATGATTTCTTACATCATTCTTTCGATGATTTAATTTTTTGTTTTGATTTTCATTATTTATTTTTATCTGAATATTTTCCTATCCAATGAAATGAGAGGTTGATAGCAAACATTTCCTCTTACTCATGAAAATAATAAAATTTTAAGTAGAGGTAAACTTTTTCCGACGTAATTTCAACTTCACAAGTACATTAGAGTACAAAATAATTATATGAGTCGCCATTGCCAACAATACTATTTATTACAATAGCATATTTCGATGGCTTATCCATCATCATCAGTTTTCTGCTGTATGGAAGCCACAAAAACGACTAGTCTAATAATTCATATAATTCCACTCATAATTATTTCATTGTAAATGCCAACGAAAACTCACCACAATACCAACATAAGAGTACGTTGCTATTGCGACTTTTCGGCAGGTTCTATTGGTTGCTGGTACCGGTGCTGGCCTTCATTATCCCCGTGAACTTGCCCGTTGAGTTTTGGGACGAGGACGTCTTCACGACCATATTGATCGTCTTCTTCTTGCGTTACGTCATCGTCACCCACGCCGTTTGGCTCATCACCAGCGGCATTCTCGTCTGGGGCCTGCGCCCAGAAACCAAGTAAGTACTTGAATCATGCAATGGCGCTAAGCAATTGAAATAAAACGCAATCAAACTTTCTTATGCTCTCGACTATTAAAGCAGCCATTTTTGAACTGCTAATCATCTGTAAAGTTGATCTCTCAAGAACTAGGCCTGTAACTTTTTTACCGGAGTAGTTCAAAGAAAATGGGCAGACGAGATGTTGAGTAGGAAAAACGCAAATCCTTGTCCTTAAACTTCGACATCTGGTGACTAATGAATATGACAATGGTTACGGGACTTCCGACGTTTACATTTCATCTACAAAATGTCTTCCATGTATGTCGATAAAAATAATGTTCTTAAATTATCTTTACTACAGTACAGAAATGTCTACTTTAAAAAGAATACAAAAAACCGTACTCCGTCCTACAAATGAATGTTTTGGAACTCGATTAGATTTCGAGCTCAAATCCGATTCACTCGCCCTCGGTTGGTAAACATTTCGTTCAATTTTATTTTATTTTTTTTGCCTCGAAGCACAGTACACTTGACGCATTATAAATTTTTTAAAAAAATTCATTTATGTTTTTCTTCAGTCCCGAATTGGCAATCCTAGGACCACGCGAACACGTCACTTCCCCACCGAGAGCTAGTCGTGTTCTCCCGGGGGCAAGTGTACGTGACCTTTTTTGGGGGGAGGGGAATCAGCACTTTTATGCCGAACCCATTTTTTACATCCCAGTGTTGTTAGCGCTGGGGGGATGAAGTATGAGATGATTATGAAGGGTGAATGGACGACACACAGACATACACAAACACAAACCACCTATGACCGACACGGGATACGAATCCGCGTTCATTCCGTCCAAGATCGCCATGGCACTACTGCCTTAGCGATTTCGGCTACCCGATTCTTCTGACTTAATTCAATAATGTTAATGAAAATTCCACGGTACGGAATGCTTTGGGACAGAACAGAAATCCGTTCTGAACAATATTCCGCTAAAAACCTTCATTTGTATCATTTGACAATAGATTCATAATTCCTCCAAGAAAAGAAAACACTATTTTATTACATCACAATTATATTTTATAATAATATTTTTTAGATATATTCTTAGCTAGAATAGAATATGTGACTGTTTCATCAATTTTTAATGTTCCTTTATTTTAAAAGCAAACTATTTAGTTATAACAATTTCGGTATTGTCTTTCACAATACAAAAGTGTATATTACTTTTCTGTCATAAATGAGATGCCCTAAACAAGATCATATTTATGCTCATTATAAGGTACAAAAATATTCAATATTCTACTTGAAAAATATACTTTTGCAGAACTCTCATTAAGGTGAAACACTGATTTTGTTACATGGTCGGAGCCACAATTAAGTATGGCTGCCAGTAATTAGTAATTGGGAAGATATTATAAACTTTTTTATAAAAGTTAGAGTATGTGTATTTGTGTGTCAGAGAAACATTAGGTCCGCTGGAATCGTTCACAAAATTGAATGAATGCGTTTGAGCTGCAAAGATTAAAAAGAACAACGTAGTTGATTTTCAAAATATCACCCAAAAATGTGTTGTTCAATTGTTTTTAAATTATAATATTGAACTTCTTGAACCGACAGAAGAGAACTGTCTGTTAGATACTAAAATGTATTCGAATCGTTCAATTGGACAAAATGAGGCATCAAGAAGAAGTATAAATACGTGATACAAAACTACAAGATAGATAATGTCATTATAAAACAGATAGACGAAATCAAGGTTTACATGTAATGAAACATTACTAATATTTTGTACGTGAGAAAGTTGGACTGAGACAATTAATAGAAGTATATGTAATCAAATAATTAAATTTATGTATTTGACATTTGGGTCCTTTGTCCGTCTAGCTAATGGTCTAACAGTGTCCCCCGTTCCTGTTCAATTCCCACGCAATTCCCACCCTTGGGAGGGGGAAGAGCCATGTGGCGGACACGTCACCGTGACTAGTAAACTCTGTCTGGCTCATTTTTTCTTTGTCACAGAGCCATCGTATATTTCTGATAATAGTTTTGCATGTGAAGTTATACATATTGCGTATTTAATAGGACATGTAAATAATTTTGGGCGCGGTTGTTTATTTTGCGTTCAACAATTGTCAAATGAAAAATGTTCATATTAAAAAATGATAGTGTTTTCTTGTTTTTATAAGATAAAAAGGCATAAATAGCTTTTTTTCTTATAAAACTGTTTTTGTGCGAAGAGGTTTTTTCGCGGCGTACCAGTTAGAAAAAGATTTTACGCACGGTAGATAGATTGCAAGAGAAGAAAGAAAACAAAGCACAAATTTATGACAAAACAACTTTACTCCTGGCAGAACTTGTAATTAATGAGAAAAAATGGTTTTAAAAAGCGTATTACCCTACTGCTTAAAGCAATAATGAAGATGTACGTTGCAGTTAGAAAAATTAGTTTCAACATACACACCAGTCAAATTAATTTTTACATCCTTTTTGACGCGTATAGGTAATCTCCTACCCTTGGTGAAATCTGCTATAACATCTTCCTAAAACATTAGCTATTGACACTTTTCAAAAATAATGTCTTCTCTAACGAAGCAAAACCAAATTTTACATTCTCGTGACCTAGCATTTCTGTGATACGACGTGATTCTTTTATGGGTCAAGCAACTCTCCTCAACCGCACGTGTTGCAGGAATTGACAAAGAATAAAGTAATTTCAATATTTTTTTACAACTTTGCTCTTGTAACAATACGGAGCTTCTGGACGTGTCCGGACACGAGACACACCAATACGGAATGCTCTCGAATAGAATAGCAAGCACTACGCGGGGCAAGGAGAGAACAAGTTATTTTACTGCCTAATATATGGTAAATAAATGCTCGGGCAATGCCGGATACTCCAGCTAGTATTTATTTAAATGTGCAACGTTGTCTAACAAAGGATATTTCAACAGGTGAAGGTGGTAGTCTGGCCTGATTTTTTTCTATTAAAAGATATTCGCTATTTATGTGTATTGTGAAAAAATCAGCTACTGACGGGCACTGGAAGTTACTAAAAAAAATAAGAATTTGGTCAGTACTGTGCATGCTGTTTTAGGCAGTGCCATGGACAACCCTTACGTCAGCGAAAGACGCACGTGGTGTGGTCATTTGCTGTGTTCGCTAGGATCTCTACTTGTCGGATATGTCTGGCAGTTCGCTGGGCGAAAAACAGTACATCATTTCGGGGAACATTTAGTCCCGGAATCCGGCACTATTCTTCATTTAGTCACCAAGTATTAATCGAAATTGGTACGGCATTATATTATTTTAAACGATTAAATTAAATCTTATTAATCTGCACATTTATTAGAACTTACAATTATACAGTTCGATAGTTTCAATTAAATTTTAGTTTTTAAAATTTATAATATTACAATTAGATTTATTTTAAAAATTGCAGACATTTTGGCACAAATGAAGCCTCGTCGTCACATCCACTGACAATTGATAAAATGCGGCAAAATTGTCAAGGTGGCTCTGAGCGGCCTCGAAGGCGATGTTTGGCTCACTGTCCGTAATAAATTAAATCGACCAATCACTGACTTTCGAAACGCTCAGAGCTGTATTGTCAATCGAAATAGTTATATATCCGAATTATTATGACCTATGTGTGTCCCATCTGATTAAATGCCCCAAGAACAAATTTAAACAAAATCCAAATCGTTCAAAATAAATACCTGAGAACAATTACGCAAGCCCCATGATTCGATTCAGATCTACAATTGCACAAAGAATTTAATATCTCAAATATAATTCCATTCATTACCAAGATCTCCAGCAAATTCTACTCACACATCATCAAAACGACCTCCTATCCAATTTCAACCACGCTCAAATCCCAGATTCCCGTACAAGAATAAAACACGTTTACAATTCAAACTTTTTTGAATATACAGACCGGGTTGGAGAATAAGTAAGGCGCTTCATGAGCTCTAATACCCTGAGTAGTTAGTTTTAGAATTAAGTTAAATTAACCTAAAATCTAAGTCGCAAAAATACATTTGACTTAACAATCCCACATTCATGAACCTGTCTGAAAACAAAATCGAAGTATGGCACACAATACTAACCAAACTTGCTTGCAGCGGGCACTTTTTGGTACTACATTGGGTTTCTGTTGCACTGTAGTCGAAGAACTACTGCCTTGAAGAATAGGCCCTATGCCGTTCGGCATTGCGGGCTTATCAGGAGTGTGAGCAATGTCGTTAGCTCAGTGTTTCTCTGCTCTGACTTGAGCCAAGTCAATGCCGGAGCGAACAGTGTTTTTTAGTTTGTAGTGCAGCGAAGTGCGAAAGAATGGGATGAATGAATGAAAAGAATGAATGACTATGTATGTAATGAAACAAGTATGAATGATGTGGGAATGGAGAGAGAGAGAGAGAGAGAGAGAGAGAGAGAGAGAGAGAGAGAGAGAGAGAGAGAGAGAGAAAGAGAATATCTCACATGTATAATAATAACAATTTTTTAGTAATTAATAAAAACCAATCTTAGTGTAAGTTAGGAATGCCAGAGTGCAAGTAAGTTAACTTTAGGACTAGAATATTAAACTTAGCTGTACGACAAAGCCCCTCCTCTAGCTTCTTAAGCCTGCAGACAGCAGCTTAATGTCAAAATCAAAAGTAAATAAATTCCCTTCTCCACAGGGTCACTGTGGAGGAAATAAAAAAAACTGCCTTGCCGTGGAGCTCCTTCCCGTATGAGAGTTTGTTGCCTAGGCGTAGTAGACGAGGTTACACGAATCGCGCGCAAACGACGATTTGCGACGTGACAAGCGTGGAACTTTCAGGAACTTTCAGTGCGTGAAGGCAGCTAATTTTCTCACAGCCCATGAAAATAGTGAATATGTATCTACAGGAAAAACACGAGACCAGATTATGACCTGCATCTCTTTAAAGATCCCTGAACGTGCGAACGGGTATTGTGAATACATTGTATTATGCAATATTCAGATAATAACAACAACATAGTGTTATCCTCTCTCTTGTATACTGTCCATAATATTAAAATTATGTTAAGTTATAGCAAATTATGGTTCTTTTTTTGATTTTAACATTCAGTTCAAATTCACAAATCTGTTTATACGCAATAATTTGTAAACTTTATGAGCTTGTGACATCCCTCTCATTTCGTCTCCTTGAGTGTTTTAATACAATTACCTAGCCACCAGAAAACCCAAACCCCATCCTGGCAATACACTGCAGAATTTCAGTTCCATTTTAAATGTATGCTAATTCATATTATTCCTACCATTATTATTATTATTATTATTATTATTATTATTATTATTATTATTATTATTATTATTTATTTCTCAGCAGCTTGTGCTGGGTTCAATTTGCCCATTCCTGTCACGTTAAGGAAAGAGCTCAGTCAAAGAGGAGAGAGATTTCACTCTGACCCCCAAGACCGATGTGAGAGCCTCATTTGTTCAAGAACTTGCGAACTATATGACATGTTTGCAGGATGACTGCTTTCTGTCCGTAATTTAGAATTCGATGAAGTAATCCCATTGTTTTCAGATTTTTCCTGAAATTGTTTGTTACTATTAATGTACATTCAGCCGAAATAGCAAGTGGATGTATTGTTACACTCTTATTACTATTATTATTATTATTATTATTATTATTATTATTATTATTATTATTATTATTATTGACTTGCGTGTTCTCTGTGGCAGTTTCTCGTACGACACCAACCTGGTGTTCCTGGTGAACCTGTCGATGTGGCCGCACTACCACTACCTGCTGCCATGGGACTACCAGACGGACGAGTACTACGGCTCGTACTGCCGCAGCTGCACCACCAACCTGATCCGCGCGTGGGCGGCCGTGGGGTGGGCGTCGGGTCTGCGCACCGTGGACACGGCGGGCGTGCGGGCGGCCGTGGAGAACAGCGCGCGCGACGGCACCGACCTCATCACCGCCGTCGAGGAGCAGGGCCGCCTGTACTCGGAGCGCATCCAGAGCGAGCACCTCATCCAGCGGCCCACGCTCATCTTCTGAGCCACGCCCGCCAACACTCGCGGACAGCCGGGCGGCAGTGATTGTGTCTGTGGTAGGGATGGCAGTGACGTTTGCTTCGTTTTCTAAATACGGGGGGTTTGTCGATATGTATCGAGATATCGGTAACGAAAATTCGTTTCGATACCTTGCAATTTATCGGAATTGCCGAAATTTTTATCGGATTTTACCCACCAAGTGTTCAAAAAATTAATTTTAAGTGAGAATATTAAAGTTATAATTAATTGCAATTGAAATAGTCATTAATTTATTTAACATTTAATATTTCTTTTCCCACTTAAGCTTCATATCTGGAGTTTTCAGTGGACACTTTCCAGGTTATCTCAAAAATTTTCAATTTTGAAATGTATCAAAGGTAGAGTAAATAATTGATTTAATTTCTTCATTTTCTCAGTGTCGCAACCTCCAATAAAAAAACGGTCTTTCGAAATAACTACGGTGTATTCTTGTTTTTCATTCGATAAAAAAAACATGCCGGTTTTGACCTTGCAATATATTGCATTATGGATTTATTGGTATTTTGAAACAGAACATGCCATCCCTACTTCATCGCCATTTATCTAGTAAATTATTCTTTGACTACGAACATTAGAGTGACATGCTGTGTGGAATATTAAAAGTGTTTGTGAAGTTATTGTATGTTTTATTGTCCAATGCAGAGAATTGATTCATGCATATATGTTTAATTTGAATGGAGATATACAATATATTGAATATTCGAATTAATTTTATTGTATTTAAATGAGAATCGTCGCCTTATTCGCACATGTGTATTTTTACAAATCGCGACATTTAAAAGCAATCAAAATGTATTGAACGCGTCTCGCGCGTTCCCTAATGAGTTGCATTCTCCATAAAGAGGAGTATTTGCAAACCCATGAATGGAAAAAATCAATAAATGGTTTCATTAATGTAAATCATAAGAACGACCCTGGGATATTCGTTAAAATGATCATCCCAACCAAAATTGTACTTGCATATTTATGCAATGAACGCTATTGATGATGACCCACAATTAATTACATCCCTGCACATTGAAAATAATCTATTTCATTCGTTTTGCAATTATTTGATTCTTAACTTTCATTTAGCGCGGCATGGATATAATCTTGCGTAGGGAAAAGGCAAATACTTTCATTCATATCAGAAACGAATAATGACAACGTTATGTTTAATTTGTAAACCGAGTACGCAGTTTTTATTTAATGGATAAAAAATACACGAACCAAGAACACACTTTCTAAATACTTTCAAAAAAATTGTCACCCATATTTTTATTTCATTCCTAAAGAAAAGACAAATGATAACAAAGTTTTATACTTTGTATTTTAATATACTCGTACAGAATAACTTGCTCAATGTGGAATCTCAAGGGACCAGTTTCTATCCGCAGGAGAACAGTATTCTTTTAAGATAATATTTTTATTTTTTCAAGGTTCTGCGTTAAGCAATGTAATACTCTAGAATTTATGTTTGGCAGGACCCCGATTTACATTCACATTAGACAGGTTTCCGCATTATACCATTCTGCATTGAGTAACTGTATATTTTTTGTTTTATTCACAAATATTTGGTATATTCTCTATTCTTTTAAGGTTAAAATAATTATCTAGTGGTAAAAATTATTAACCTTATTAATGAGATTAGGGATATACTGTTGTGCCATCATAAAAAAATTAAATTCCATCGTTTTGAAGTTGAAAATGTAACAAACGAAAATTAAGAATACCAAATGTCGTTGCATTGAAATACAGTAGAAGGAAGGTATTTGCAGATAAATGTATTAACTTCCAAAATAGTTTTGGCTTGCTCAGAAATACAGGAGTTGGACAAAATAATATGAACATCATGCAATACAGTACTTGTTTTAGCAAGTTGGCGGCACTGCGGAATTCTAAATTCCGCGACGCGGCTATACTGCACAATTGACACGCCACGTTTTGATGGTAATATTAGTGTTTTGTAGGATTTTTTCTGCGACTGAACACGAACCATCGATGAAATATGATATCTCTCAGACTTCTAAACAGAATCGATGTACGGTTTGTGAGAGCATCTGTGACGAAAACAGTTACTCGAGTGGCAGTGCCCACGGTAATGACAGCATATACAAAGCATGGTAAACCATCATCGGATTGAAAGGATTATGGGGCCGTATAGCCCCTCCTCCCGTAACGCACCTGTAACGCTTGCTTAACTTTCCGCAAATAATTACTTAACACTTGCTTCATCACCCTTCATTTTCAATAAGTAAAAATAAATCATATAACGGTAAAACCAATTTGCATTAGCTCTATTTGTGATGTGTATTAAAATTGATGATAATTAGTCAGAATCAATTGCCAATTATTCTGCATTGGCTCACAATAAGATTGGGATAATTTTTGAGTGAAAGAAGGAATTTGAACGATAACTGTTTCTGACAAGCCGTGCACACTTCGATGAGGATGACGCATGGGCGAGAGTACTGCGACAATTTAATTAGATTCTAAAATACGCTATAGATCAGTTTTGAATATTTCTTTCACGTTCGATCAAATTCATTCAATTTAATGTGAATGAAAAAAATTATAACAATCTATATAGCTTAACTTTTTAATTTATTTATATATTTTTTGAAATTAAATTAGTTAACATTTACGTATTTTAGTAAAAGACTGAATAACAGAAATTATTTCAACAAATGTTGAAACGGAAAACATATATCGGAATTTGGAAATAAAAAACATATATCGAAATTTAGTGTTACGAAACACTAAACTAACACCCCATACCCCCATGTAACGTAGCGTAACGATACCTCAAATACCCTTTCCCCTCTTTGGCGTTAGTAATTTATAGGCGGCCGCTATGGCTTACTTTCATGAACGAGTCGTGGAAGAGAAATCCAATCAATTCAATTCAATTCAATTCAATTCAGAAATCCAAATCCCATAGAGAATGCGGCGAAGGTCGATCGCGGAGAACTTGTAAAAGGTATTATACAGAATAGATCCGTTAGTTACTGTGGCGATATATTCCAAAAAGTCTTGTATTGATAGAGAAAAGCGTTGTATTGACAGATACAACGTGTCTGTGATTTTTTATTTCCTAATTTTTCCTGATTTTTTTGTTTGCGTATTAGTAAAACAGTGAGCATTGCATTCCGATTTTCTTCTGTAGATTGATTTGACTGCGTGACCTCTCAGTTCTTACCAAGTTTTTAAAACCTGAGTAATTTATTATGTAATGTTTTAGTTTGTTGCAAGTTTTCTGAAGTTTTAATATTGCTTTTCTTGCCTTTCATTCTACTACGGCTTCATAATGTTTCATTTACTCTCAAATTCACCCACTGCGGCACGTAAGATTTATTCAGTGAATTCTTTTTACCATTTCTTAGATAGTTTGCAAATTATTAATCAACATGTATTAGTGAATCAATGCATAACGGCCGTGGAAAATAAAAAAAAAATACTAAAAGAACAATTCAGACTCATAATGTGTAAATCGAGCAAATCGATCTTTAGGCTATTCGTTCCTCTTAACGAGTATTTATTAACTTGCAGCGTCATGTCATTTTTGAGCTTTTGGCAAAATGATTATCAGCTTGAATGTGCTGGAGTGAAATATTACTTTTTAAAAGGACTTGAAGTATTAATATATTTTCAAAATTGTGTTACCAAATTATGTATTTCTTTTAAATTTGACCTGTTTGTTGTTAAACAGGAACGATATGCTCTTTACAAAACGGCAAGTTCTAAAATTCACCAAAAAATTGTTTTATTTAAATTAAGTAGTTGTAAACATTTTGGGCGTATTAAATATTCAAACTTTTGATGGAATTTTGGATTTTGATGATTTTCTTAAAAAGCCTCGTTATGTAAGAGCGTTATTGAAGCTTAACTGCTCTTGACCTTTTACTTAATGTGATATAATGTTTTTTAAAGTTAAGATCACCAACAAAACATTAAAATATTTTTATTTAAAGATTTTAAATTTAATGCTATGATTGTACAATGGATCAATGCAACAAGTCGTGCGTATTTGCTAGTAGAATGTAAGTTTCACAGAGTGTATAAAACACATTACTGGTGATAATACAGCAAAAATTATTAAATGCGTGAATAAGAAGCCCTGAAAAATATTTTTTTAAATAGCTGAAATTAGTAGCCAACAGAATTAATGTGCATTATTTCTGATCTACACTTAAAAACTTTAGCTTGAAATACCATTAGATTTACGTAATAGACACAATAATGAACTGAAACTGCAGTTGATATAGTCTTTAAACTCTTCCGAAATTTTTCACCCATTAAGGTTTTGTAGTCACTTGCAGGATGCTGCCTGAATCCAAGGACGGAATGACTGATACTACTGGGCCAAATAACGACGCCACGTTTTTTTTCTTTTGTCCCCTCCACAGTAACCCAGTAGAGAAGGGGAATTTATTCTCTTTAAATTTTGTACATTGTACTGCTGCCTTGCGGCTTAAGCAGCTAGAGGAGGGGCTTTTTCTTACAGCTAATTTTACATTCTAGACCTAAAGTTAACTTACTTGCACTTTGGCATTACTAACTTACACTAAGGTCAGTTTTGTTATACTATATACTACATAAATTGTTGTTTTACGGGTGAGGTAATTTTTCTTTTTATCTACATGCTCACATCATTCATACTAGTTTCACTATATACATAACCATTCATTCTTCCTATTCATTCGCACTTCACTGCACTAACTACGCCACGTTTGTTCACTTAACTGGCCTGCACACGCTTGCACAATTTCCTGCAGGCACTGCTGTCGGTACCTGCGAGTTGATTTTATGGCAGCGGAGGCGGCAGTACCTGTTTGGCCGCCCCTCCTCTCCCTCCTCGACCCTCCCGCCGGCCCTTCCGCCGGTCCTTCGGCCCAGGACCCCTTCCGCTGCGTCATTCATAAGCCGGAGCATCCGCCGCCTTCAATGAAAGAGGTTGTGCTGGACGCCGTCCTCCCCAAATGCCCATTCCAGCCTCCCACGATTTGAGAAAGGGGCATCTAGAAATTAATAAATTTTCTTTTTTTGTTTTGGTTTTCTCGCTTCCACAGAAACTCTAAGGAGGAGGGAATTTATTAATTGAAGGGTTTGCGCGTTAACAAGATGAGACTCACCAGCTGGAGGCCGCACGCTTCTCACTATTCATAATTGTTAATGTCTCGACTTTGGTAAAAGAGTGTCTTATCATGTTACTGACCCAAGTCTTTCATAAATTTGAAAAAGACATATTTATTAAAACGATATTGCACTCATTCACCAAAATCAAGATATTAATACTTACGAATAGTGGAAGGCTTGCTATTTTGTTGCTGTGATTCAATATATTCAGGGGCGAACAGCTATATGGTAGTACTTTGCAGCTTGATTACGGAGCTGAGGAAGGAAACAAGCTATGAATTGTGCCAATCGATTTACCTCGTCGATCGAGAAAGGTGGCTCAGGGCATGATGTCACTGCAGTGCCTCTGACAGGGAGATTCTAGAGTTCGAGTCCTGACGGTGGCAGGATTTTCGAGGATTCTAGGTAGACAGATAGGTCGAGTTCAGTCGCCATGTGGAGGAGAATTCTAGCGGAAGGCTGCTCTGATTAGTAGTTCTCCGTGGTTTCTCCGATCAACACCAGGCGAATGCCAGAGCAATACCCTAGCAAACGGGCCACGGACCGCGCGCAATCTTTCCATCCTCTTCCTTGTGTAATTCTTACCCCTTACTTACGCACACTTACACTGACATGCTCTACACAATCGCATATGTCGTGAGACTGATCGGGAACATTCGGCGTGCCCCGCCTGGGGCGGTGCGCCATTGGTGGGGGAAACCCCCGTTAAGTCGACGGAAGGTCGGCGCCGCACCACGCCATCTAGCGGGTGAAGGCCTCCACCTTCTCCTCCGGAGGAATAACATGCATTACACTTACGGAACTAATGACAGCAGTTAACGCGTCCGGAATCAGTAACAATCAATTAATAGTTGTGTCGTCGAGAAGAATTGATGCTACTGAAGGTTCCGTAGGTAACTCAAATCACATTTCAATTGCTTCACGAAACAAAAAATGCATTTTCAGAGAAATTTCTTACAATCTTCTGGATGGATAAAAATTAAAGAAACCGAATGCCGTTAGAAGACACATCTGTTATCTCGATTGGTGGGTCTGAAGGATTCTGTTATCCACGCACGGTTTTTTGGGCCCTCACTTCGCTAAATAGTCCGCAGTTATTTACTTCGATATTAAAAACTTCAAATTAACTTAATAAATGTGTTGTAGGCGTCTTCTATACGAGGTGGTAGCATAGCTTTCAAATTTACTAATCTGCAGTCAAAGAGATTGTTTATTGTAATAATGAACTAAATACAATTTTTGGAACTCTAGATAATGTTCACACACCCCTCTACAAGTGGATGCTATTCATTGATTTTTCCAAACTAAGTTTGAATGCAGTGCTGATTCATAATGGTAATGTATGTCCCTCAGTTCCAATATTCAATTCAATTCAACAAGAAAGTCTCATGAAAGTATGCGATTGTTACTGGATCACATTAACTATGACCACTACAAAAGGAAGCTGCGTGGAGACCTGAGAGTTAACAGGGCTCCACTTGAAATGCAAGAAGGTTTCACCAAATTATGCTGTATTATCAAATTTGATTTGATGAAATAAATAGTAAATACAAATTACCCTAACTTGAAGCAGTTTTAAAAAGAAATATCCTGGTATATTTTTTATCTGTAAACCAAACAATTCGCTCGTTGATTTGGTACTACTTTTCATATTTAAAGGTTGTAAGTTGTTTATTATTTTGGATATCTTTCGGGATAATCATTTGTAAAGTTCGCACTCTCTTCTTCAATTGGCGAATAAGTTCTATGGTGCACATTAAGTTGAGTTCAAATGTTATATGACCGTGTGTGGCTCTGTTAATTTGGACTCAACACATTCCAACTCTCAAAATTTTAAACCTTTAAATAGATAGGACTCCAGTATCTAAACGAGCTCTCGGCGCTAAGAATTAACAAAAACCATGAAGGTGAGAACTACTACGGAATGTCATAGAATAAGTAATGAATGAACTCGCCGCATGTTCTGAACAACACCGACCGTGAAGCCAACATCGCACAGCCGAGTAGTGTGGTTAGGTGCCTTGCTAATTGCCAGGCGACGAATATTCAGTATTTGACCTCCCCAACGCGCGCCGTTCTTTTGGACACATCAAAGTAAGCAAAGATTAACCGAGCAAATCAGCTGCTCGGGCTTGGACGATTAAAACAAAAAACAATAAAACAATTTACCAACTACATAAAATAATAATTACGTAGAATATATAAAATAGAACTAGAAAAATGATTTTAGTGTAAGTTACTAATGCCAAAGTGCAATTAAGATAACTTTAGGTCTAGATTGTAAGTTAGTTGTAAGAAAAAGCCCCGCCTGTAGCTGCTTAAGCCGCAAGGCAGCAGCGTATTAAAATATTCATAGAAAATAAATTCCCCTTCTTCACTGGGATACTGTGGAGGGGACAAAAGAAAAAAAAGCTTGGGCGATCAGTACCTCGCTACTCGGCGAATGCCGAATGTGTAGTGCCACCTTTAGGAAAATTTTTAAGTCTACGCAGATTGATTAGTGATTCCGGGCGCACCAAATGCTAAGATCATTCATACCGTAAGTGTAGTTCATGTTTTACCACGGGAAGGGCGGTAATATTACCCCTCTGGATGGCGAGATCCAGTGCCGACCTACCGTCGGCTACCGGGCCTCTACTCAACCAGGTATCTCCACCAATAGGGCGACGCATCAGCCGGGACAACTTTAAACTCCCGACCGTTCTCTTGACATGTGTGATAGTGTAGTGCATGTAAGTGTAAGTGTGTGTATGTAAGGGATGAAGAGATGACAAGGAAAAGGAAAGAAATATTGCTCGCGGTCCGTGGCCGGTTTGTTAGGGTACTGCTCCGGCATTCGCCTAGTGTTGCTCGGAGAAACTATTATCGCTCAGACTAACCTTCCGCAAGAATAATCATTCCTTCGACCTAGCTCTCAATGTCGTGTCGAAACTCCTGCGAACGTCGGGACTCGAACCTAAGATCTCCCGGTCAGAGGCACTGCAGTTGATGCCCTGAGCCACCTCTCCAGGTTATCGCCTTCACAATCCGACAACAGATCCGCGCCGCAAATGCTACTCATAGAAAAAATCCCATTCACAATGCAAACATAAACATAAGCATGGCGTTAACATAAAATTTAAGTCTTTCGCCATAAGCGGACTCATTCACAATGCGCTTACATAAACATAACACAGAAGACGTCAACTTAAAAGCTTGCAAGCTTCAAGCTGCTGTTCTTATGCTTAAGTAAAATATAAGAAATGAACCAATCACAGTACGTTAACTTAAATCGAGAATCGCAATAAGATCGAAGTCGATAGACGAACTAACGCCATGTATCACGGATAATTGACACGGTCGATACCTCGAAATCGATTCTCACATCCAATCAATAGTAAACCCAAATGTCTCAGAGCCAATATAAACTCTTATTTTGTCTACGTTTATGTTAGACATTGTGTATACTCGAGTCTATCATTTATATTAATGATAACGCCCATGCCTATTGCTTATGTTTATGTTTACATTGTGAATGGGCTTTTACTGTGAGTGGCATTGGCCGGATCTGTGGTCAGATTGCGAAGGCGACTACCTGGAGAGCTGGCTCACGGCATCAACTGATGTCACTGCAGTGCCTCTGACCTGGAGTTCGAGTCCCGACGTTGGCAGGATTTTCGACACGACTTCGAGAACTAGATCACATTCGGCCGCTTAGGCGCAAGCGGTGGAGTCGAAAGTGGAGGAAAGATGCGCCGAAATGCACGTCGGCTTGCAGGGGTTTTCATCAGCTATAAGCTCCTGGTCTCCCGACGTGTGTGGTGCAAGTAAGTGTGTGTGTGTGTGTGTCTGTAAGGGTAAGCGTAAGTATATGTAAGACAAGGAAGATCGCGCGCGGTCCGTGACCCATTTGTTAGGACACTGCTCCGGCATTCGTCTGGTGTTGATCGGAGAAATCATCTACGATGTATTCATAGACAGATAAATTTATTTAAACTGCAAATGGGTATAACCCGGTGGCAGCTAATTACATAAATAACATAATAAAGTTAACATGCAAATAATAATAATTATGGTACAATAATAATCATAGAAATAATATGAATAACAATAATAATAACATTAATAATTAAAATAATATTTATATAAAAACTTACTGATTCATAAAACATTAAATTGCCTTTGGAAAAAGAAACTTCTTTAATTTAACTCAGCACTGAATGTTTGCTCAATTAAGACCACACTGCACTTTACTTCACAATGATTTTTTAATCCCTTCCTTTATTATTTCTCTGTTTTACACTGCACGACACCTCACTTCACAATATATCACTTACGCATCGCTATTTAACCCACTCAGTTAAGTCTCTCATTTACGTAGTAATACCCTAAATTAATTTCCTAAACTGTTGAACGTTTCGAGGAAAGGGATCAAAGGTTTTTGCGGGCAAATTATTCCATTATTACTTTCCTATATCGTTTGATTTGTGAAATAAAATTTCCTGATATCCGTCCTCTGCGGTCTTAAATTTATTTTGTTTATGTGATCTCCCCTACTGATGTATGTAGGAATACTTAGCCGCCAATTAATTTCTTTTCAAGCTTGATTACCACTATAATCTTTATACAAAGCGCAGAGTCTTGCTACTGATATCCTGTTTTCGAGTGAATCCCATCCTGCCATTTCTTTGTTCCTGAAAGTAAATTTATCTGCCCTACACTGACAAACTTCGCTCAGTTTTACAGCAAAATCCTCAGAATACAAGTTGTAGAAAACAAAATTTTAATTCAGATTACTTATTATTTTCTTTTTATCTTCAAGTGATAGAAAAATACATAATTTGAAGTGTTTGAACAGTCTCGATTTCGTTTTTTGTGCCTTGAATTTGCAAATCATAGCAAACTTTTTTGTTTCACTTTATAACCAAACAACGGGGGAGATAAACCCAATATGGGTTAATCACAAGATATACGATCTTTGACGACGAGTGGGACAATGAAAGAAGAAAACGAAAATATCCTATTTGACGCGTGGGTCTTGTGATTTATCAGTATCTTCAGAAAAAATAGTGTCCCGATTTTTTGTTTAAAAATATGGAGAGAGAGAGAGAGAGAGAGAGAGAGAGAGAGAGAGAGAGAGAGAGAGAGAGATTTTGAATACAAGATGAATTATAGTATTTCAATATTTCGTTACCAAAACTGCATAAACTTCATAATATAAATTAAGTTCCAGCACTTATATTAATACTATGTCAAATGTATTTAATTTCTAGGGGAAAAAATCGAACTTCTAAGAAAAAAATAGATAATCACTGCAACGCTTTTTAATTTACTATGGAGAAATTGTATTCTTCATTAATTTCACGACAGTTCGTAGTCAGGTATGTCCACATTTTTAGGTACAAGTGCCAGGATGTCCTAATTGTTGCGTAGGAAAATCTGGTCGTCCTAGTTACTTCCAACAAGGCCCGTCCCTTGTATTTGGCGACACGTCCCGGGTTGCCCGAGTACGGTAGATTTCGCACGCGGTGAGGGTGCAAGTAACGAGTTCTGCGAATGCGGGAGGCGCCTCACAGCACGTTGGCAGGTATCGGCGCCTAGAAGATACCATCGGACCTCCGTGATGCCGCATCCGGCTGAACAGAGCGCCGCCACCAAAACCACCGCCGCCACCGCCGCCGCCCCCACGACGTTCGCACGCCAGGCGGGGGGAGGCACTTAGCCTCAGAGGGGTGCAAACGCTCAGGTGGGGCGGGGCGGGGTGGGGTGGAAGGTGCGGTGCAACTCCGGCATTTGCGTTTGACGCCATGGGGAGACAAGAGCTCGCGACTCCTCTCGGAATGGCTTTCTGCGCGTGGTTCTACGCGTCTCTGATGATCGTCTCGTCGGGGAAGAGCTGGTGAGTTTTTCTAGGAATTTTATAATGTCTGTAGCGAAGTAAATTGGTTTCTTTATTGCTTAATCGAACGTCTGGAGGTGAATATTACATTATTATTATTATTATTATTATTATTATTATTATTATTATTATTATTGGCGTACAGGCCAATACTGACCACGCTACACGATTAACGTGTGTAACTCATCCAAGATCAGCTTTTCAGCTGTTTCCTTGGATTTCAACAAGGTTGTTACTCCTTGTAGTGTGACGTATGAGATGATGATGATAGGTGAAGGGACAATCACAAATACGACCATGTCTACGCAGGACTCGAACCTGCAGCCTCCTCGGCACAGACGACGGCTGCCGCAATCGTCTGCGCCACGGGGCCGACATTATTATTATTATTATTATTATTATTATTATTATTATTATTATTATGATGATGATGATGATGATGATGATGATGTTATATTTTAATATGATAAAAGACGGAGTTAATAAGTAGTATGGAAATGTAATAAACTTAAACGCTCCTCTTGTCGAACTAGTACATATCTAATTTGTTATTCAGTGCCTTGCGTGATGTATTTTCAGTGTCTCAGATCATGGAAGGTTAATCGAATGAAGTATGTTAATTTTACCGTTTGTATGCGTCTCCTGAAATTACTTTATCAAATTGAAAACGCGTAAAAATTTACAGTGTGTGACCAAATTAGCTTACATATTTAGAAGATTATTCGTAAATGAACCGACAGATCTTACGTGAAAATGCTTGGTGCTTGACTTTACATATTTTTAATGCATTTGGGAAAAGAAGAAAATTAAAAATGACGGTTTAATATGTTAAAAAATATTTACAACTCTGGAAATCAATTCTTTAATATTTTAAAATTATTACTGGGGATTCTTGACAGCATTAATGCGCTCTAAATATAATTTCCTTTATCGTTAATGTGGAAGAGTTTTGCAAGATAAGGTGAATTTTGATGAGTTTCTTGGTCATGACAATAGTATCCTCTATTATTTCTTTTTTAATTCTTCCCAAATATTCTCTATGGGATTCAATTCGGAAGAGTTTCAGGCCAATTTAGAATTTTTATGATGTTTTAAGAAGAAATTATAAGCTCCGAAATGTTTTGCGACAGTGCACTGTGTCTTGCATGAACAAAAATCAATGTTTTGGATACATTATTTCACCTTTTTTGTGTCATATTGATACTTTGGTCTTGACGCATGTTCCTTATACAATGTAAATCCTACCTGTGCGTAGGCAGCTAAAATTGACCAAATCATGTTGTGAAGATGACGTTTTACTTATTTCATTACGCAGTCATTTGTCTTTATGCGAGAGTTGAATGGAGTGCCTCGACTAGCGAGTTTGGGATTGTCGACTCGTAAACCTTCAAACTACTTTTTTATTCTCGTTTAAGAGGTTTATTTATTAAGTCCATTAAAAACCTAAGACTATAAATCTGTGCCCAAATTGATACAGATGAATTAAATAAAATGTGTGATTCATTGCAAATAATTTATAGCTAGCATTTAATGACTAAACTTCATGGAATCAGATCTCATACTGATCAGACCAGCAATTCACTGCTACGAAAACATTTACAAGAGTTTATAAATAAGCTATTTTTCTTTCACAGGTCCAGTAGTATCAACGGTATATTTTCATCAAGGAGCTTTGAACCGGTAAGTATTTACGGACTAAGATTTGAATTCTTAGTACTACTGATGTAAAATTCCATAAATAGTACATTTTTAATTGCTGTTCTAATCTTTACTTTAGTACTTTAATACTTAATACTTTTATTTAAAATTACATATCCAAGTTTGAAATTACGACAAATAAATTACAATAACAACTTTACTTATAGAAGCATATAAAAATAAATTACACATACACAAAATGTAAAAGAAATACTAAACTAACTTTACTAAAATGTTTACAAAAAATTATTTCTCACTTAATTATTGTCATTTACGATTGAAATACACAAAACTAAATGTGTCGTTTAAACAAATCAATCACTACAAACGTTACTGAAATATTTTTGAATTCAAATACATAGGTTATTTCTAATGATTAGATGACTGTGGATCAAATTCATGTAGAGCTATCAGAATCAGAGCTCTTAAGAATCGATACAATAAAAAGGAACAAAATGTAAGTGCTTATACTTGTGGTGTGTCGCAGGGAAAGCAGATAACCGAGAGCGCGGCCGCCGGGGCGCAGCTCGCCCTCACGCACTGCCAACAGCTGTTCCAGTGGGACCAGTGGAACTGTCCGGAGACGGCGTTTTCAAGGCAAGTGCGGCAAATTACTGTTGGCAGTAGCTAATGACCTGGCTCTGAAAGCAACCGGCCTCCCCCGTTCGCAACGGATCAAACAGCGTGGTTTCATTTAAACGTACTTCATTGATTCGTTAGTGACACCGAGAGCGCCAACGGCTAAGGTCATTATTTCCGTAAGTGTAGTGCATGCTTGTATCGCTTGAGATGGCTGTGATCCCCTTCCATTGGCTGGCGACATCCGGAGCTGACTTACGTCGTCTTCCTGGATTTTGTCCATCTAGGTATCTCCCACCTGCGTGTCACCGACCCAACCGGGACAAGCTCTAAGCACCCGTCTGTCCTCTCGCGAAATGTGATAATGTAGTGCGTTTGAGTGTAACTGTGTGTAAGTAAACTAGTGGAAGTACAAAGAAGAGGAATGAAAGATCGCGTGCGGTCCGTGGTGCGTTTGTAAGGATATTACTCCGACATTAGCCTGGTGGTGATCGAACAAACCATGGAAAACTACCGAGCAGAGTAGTTGGTCGATAGAATTATCATCCAGGCAGCGGCTGAATTCCATCTAGCTGACAAGCTAGTGTCGCAAATCCTGCCACCACCGACAGGACTCAAACCCTAGGCCCTCCTGCTCAGAGGCACTGCAGTGCCATCTGGTGATGCCCTGAGTCACCTTTACCGGTTTTAACTTTTTTGAAATAGCTTATTATAACAATTTTCATAACATTGAATCTACATTTCAGTATCAGATTTAAATTTTGCTTACTTCAAATCACAAATACAATTAATTTTGTAGTTTTTTGGGACTTTGTTTCTCTTTAGTATTCGAACTGAGTGAAAGCGTCTAAATTGATACAAAATCTAATTTGAGATGTAAAATCTACTTCAGGTAGCAACCAGCTTCCTAAGAAGCACATTTAGTGACATTGGGAGCCTGTACTCTACTTTGCGCAAAATGTTGTTTTCAATTACGATATGACTTGCACTTGGCAATCTTTGAATGACCTGGGCGTTTGAACAGGATCGTAGATTACGTTTGCGAAACAAATCTCAGAGCTCTGATGGGTATCTTTACAAGGTATTTCTACACCCTTAATCGACATTCGAAAGAGAAATATAATCATTGATTTTTTTGTGAAAGAACGCATGTGTCAGACGTTTGTTGTACATTGCGTTTTTATACACTCTCTTGTCTTTGCATTTAAAAACACTTTTCAAACTTAAGAAAACTCGCATGATAAAGCATAAATTCTATTAATTTCAATACATTATCAAAATTTGGCGTTTATTCTAAAAATGAGTTAATAAGAACAAGTGATAACAGTTCTGAGGCCAGTTAAGTTTCACTTAAAGTAAAAATTACGAAATTTGGTTGAGAATAAAGCTCAAAATCTATCTAAACTAAAACCCTTAGTGATTTAAATACCATTTCTTTTTACAATTCTCAAAATGTCAGAAGTTTTAATCAGAATCGGAAGTATACCAAACCTATAAATTAACTGTCTTCTAATCTAGCAAAAACGTTTAAAGAAAACATTTTAGCTATTTTCCAGAAAATTGACAATATCATAGGGGATTTATGTACCCCCAAAATTAAAATATTTTAATGATCCGGCACAACTAGATTATATTTCTAACATTTTACCAAGTTGCAGTCCAAAAGCTTCTAATCTAATTGAGTTATGTGCTACACATTTATACATCCATCTATCCACCCAGTTTGCCAGATTTCCCGAAAACGTTTGCATCTATCTTCTCGTCACATGTACTAATCTTAAGCATCTTTGGTACAGCCACTAACAGACTTTAATCCTGACCTGTGTGTTAAGTTACATCTACCTCAGACATGGATTTTACGACCAAAAATGCAAGATCTTATTGTTTATTTGAATCTAATACTTCTCCTTCCTGTACTATAAAACAGGGAAGAAATGGAAAGACAGTTAAGTTCTCTTAAACTCAATAATAGTAATACGACTCATGTACAACACTTATGCAATTGGCCATGCGTCTATGTTGAGCGGGTTGCATTCTGTTACTGTCGCACCTTTGTTTCAAAAACCCCTGAGATGACTTCTTGATTTGAAAACTATAAAGATTCTTATCTCAAATAGCGTGATCTCGGATTAATATAACCCCTTTTTTCTGTATCATAATTTCAAATCCACTTTTGATAAATTGTGACACCACGTACGTAGTTAATTTGAATATTACAAGGTTAGATGCAATAAATTTATATTTGTTTAAAAAATAGTAGATATCCAGGTACATTATCGTTCTCTCTAGTGGCAGAATAATTACTTTATTTGCAAAATATCTTTCAACGGGTTTTTATTTTTTCATTTATTTCATTTTAATTAATTCATGAGTGGGGTGGAGAATACCATAAACTCATTGATTGTTTTTCTCCAGAACATGTTCCTAAAGATATGGTCCTATTTGACCACGACATGTAAATGAGGAATACATTTTCTGTACATGAAGAAAGTTTCTTTTTCTCCCATGTGGATACGAAATAAACGTAGTACGTACCGAATACGACAACAAAAGGAAAAATAATAACTACAGGAACTACAAGTACTAAGAAATATTCATTTTTTTATTCAGTAAAAACTGTATGTGACGTATGGGGGAGATCATTTGCCCACTTTTCTTGAGTTCCAGAATCCCTTTCCAACATTTTAACTACAAATAGTTGAAAGGTGAATAAAAGTAGTAGTAGTAATAATAATAATAATAATAATAATAATAATAATAATAATAATAATAAATTTAGAAAAACACGAGATCTGCAACATTTGAAAAACTAAACATTTTCGTTCCCTAGTTATAGAAAATTAATTTGCACCGCCATCGGTAAACGAACTGCAAATTTGATTTTTCTGCATTGCTAACAAAATAGTACACTCGACTCCAGGGAAGAAGAATGAATATTTATTAAGAAATAAAGATACAGAAACTAGGAAATAAACTATGCTAACTCAAACCACCATAACCCCACACCAGATTATAACGCCATGTACTCCGAAACTGAAATGAAATATAGAATATAAGGAATTAATCAAAGGTTCGCGTTGGTCCGCATTGGTTCCCAGCGTCATTCTCGCACACAGCCTCTTGAATCACTCTCAAATATTATGTGTTTAGCTGATTTGCGGAGTAAATCGGAGAGTATGTACTCTAGAGTAAAATAACCCTCTAGAAGCATGGTGAAACGCTCATATTCTACTCGAGAGTTACTATCTTGGAGTAAATGGTTACTCTCGGGTAACTACTCTCAACTTTACTCGGCTGTTGGTGAAACCGGCCCTAAGCCATCCTACGCTGTATTCTGGTCTTCTCAATCTGAGAGGTGAGCTTTCACATCGTCACACAGCAACAGATACTGGGACATTGCATGGAAAGCGGACAATTAACTTTTGCCCCGACCGGGAATCGAACCCGGGGTTGCGCCTTGGGAAGCGAGCACGCTAATCAACGAGCATGAATGGGCTATTGAACTATGACGATACAATTCAGAAATTTCTTTACTTCGTAGATAGATTCTGCTTCTCAGTCTCTGATACGCCCATAGTACATGTTTGTTGTGGCTGTCTTTGCTTATTATACTATAACCTACAAACTTTGATTACTGGGAGTTGATGCGTTTACATTCTTCGCATATTTCAAATTCTGTCAGAAATTCTGGTATTTGCTTTAGCATAACTGTAACTATCTTCTCTGTGATGTCCATATATGTACAAAATGACACTATTTTATTTTCGTAAAATTTCTTATAGTTACTAAAGTTGTCTATATCCATGAAGAAATCCTTGATAGCATTATGTTGTGTTCTAGTGGTAAAGTCGTTTTTGTCTACTGACTTGATATCTAATATTACTTTATAGTTTTTACCTCATAAATGTATGGGTGGGATTTTCACCATTGAAATAACATTATCTGAATCTTTTGAGGGTTCTTCTTTCATTTCGTATCTATTTGATTCTAACATTTGTATCTTTTTAATACTGAAACGCTATACATATCACGAGAAGCGTAAATTCTTTGTCTCTAGGCAGAATTCATTTCCGCAATATTTGATTCTCTACTTTCGTTTTGTTGTTGAGGCTTACTACTTATATGTGGTAATGAAGAATGGTGAATCTGTGGAACATGTCGAAAATCTTGTTATTGTTGCAGCTACGGAATAATTATGCGCTGTTCATGAAGTTGTAGTAGAAACTTGTTTATTGGTCTTACATCATTTTCCATTGTAGCTCTGCTCGAAGTTGGCGATTTTGTTGTTCCTGAAGTTTTAATTGTTTCTCAACGCATGGGGTTCACTCAGTCATTTCAATACTTGAATTTACAGCTTCATTTGGACAATTTAACTAATCTAGGACACTTTTAATTGCTTCTGCTATCCGTTTTTAACGAATACATTGCTACGTGTGAGATCCCGTCATATATCCTGTTCGATTTCTGTGCAATGCACGGATATGCGCGGAAAAGTATCCCTTTGGTTTCAATAAACTAAAGAAATCCCACCGGCTTAGTTTTAGTCAGAGCCAGCATTTTCAGTGTCTCTGCACCGGCAGGTCCTAAGGCTCTAGCCTAATTATATAATTATATACATAGCTAGTAGCTAGATCGAATTCAAAAGCTGTCTGAAGGAGTATTCGAGCGGCCGTTTATTCTGATCGGTGACTCTAAAATCATTTCATATAAAATCTATTCCAGGCGAATGCAGGATACCTGCGGTTGCCGACGAAATTTCCTTTCTCTTCCTTGACCTATCCTCTCCCCTTACGTACGCACACTAATACTTCCATGCACTTTGCTACCACACATGTCAGGATATCAGTCGGGAGCTAGAGTCTGTGCCGTTCGGGTTGGTGCTTCCCTGTGTGAGGGACCCGGAGGAGGAAATCCTCCTTTGACGTGTATTTCGGCACGGATCTTCCCATCCACGATGGGGGCAAATACCGCCCCTTCCAGTAATAAAAGTCATTCACTACACTAACGGGACTAATGACCATAGCAGGTGGCTTGCCCGGTAACATTAATCAACCAACATTCGCAATCAGTGGAACCGAGAAGCTTTCTATCTCCACGACCTTAAGAAGCGTTCTTTTGTTTATCAAAGGTATTCTAATAGCCTACCCCTTTGCTAGGTAGAGGCAATTGACTACAATAACCGGCTACGTTACAACCAGTGAGCTTTGGTGTAGACTGAAGACAAGCCTGGTAAGAAATCTTGTCTGTCTGCCATGTTGGTGAATTTTGTTCTGTCCGTTATCTCAGAACCAAAGAGCAGGGATTAGCGTCTAATTCTGATTTTAAACATTTATTCTCTTTTATGTTCACGAAACTTTGAAACCAATATGTAATACTCTGTAATTGCAATTTACCTACAATATTTTAACAAAATCCAATCCTGGATACTTTTTTAACATTCACGCCTGGTTTGCATATTTTTAATTCAACTTATGGCAAATAATTGTCATTGGGAAGGAAGGCCTGAAAATATTATTGAAGTCATGGCTACTAAATAATATGTGATATTGCATTCTTATCTAGTTTACGGCACAATATTTTCATACCTTTTGAGCTAAATCCTATTTCCAGTTTGACGTTCTTTACAACCAAATGCTACGCAATACTCTGGAATTATGGTTCATAAAGCCGATTTTACGCATTAGCACCAACACACGAGCCACATTTAACTCCGTAAAAAAAGTAGGTAGACATTCACCGCTGCCAACCTAAAGAAAAACGATCGCCACGACGTTCAGCACTCCAAAGCATTGCAGTTGCGCACTCAGTTGTAATGTTGCGATCGCAACTCGCTGCGGGCGTTTCGCAGGAAGGGGCGCCAGTCCCCCAACCGCGAGACGGCGCTGGTGCTGGCGCTGACGGCGGCCGGGGTGGCGTTCAGCGTGACGCAGAACTGCTCGCGCGGGGAGATCAGCGGCTGCGGGTGCGACCCGAGGCGCAGCGGCAAGGCAGGTGGGTAGAGCAGCTTGTTGCGGTGCCCGCTGAATTGAATTGAATTGAATTGAACTGAATGGAATTGAATGGAATGGAATGGAATCGAATGGAATAGAATTGAATCGAATTGAATTGATGCCTTTAATTTTACGCGGTGACTCTCAGGCCATGAGGCCCGCTCTTCCGTCTGACCACGCAAATTTTCCCATCCACTAACGGAGATAGGAGGTACACTCGGGCGACGAAACAGACGAATTGAATTGAGCTCAGAGGCTACATTTAGGCTTGAAGATATTTTACATGCAGTAAATCTACTAAGATGGGACAGCCGGCTTTCTTTTCCCTCCAAAGGAAAGCATACGAAGAATTCTCTCGCCCTTAAAAATCCACGGATTCGATCCCGTGTGAACTTGGGTATAACAGTCCGATACGCTAACCGTTACACCATCGCGGCCGCCCGTTTACCAAATCACAGGCAAGGTCGCCGAAGGAAAATCCACGCAAAAAAACAATGGGCACTTATAAAACGTTCGACAACAATGTGTACATGTGTACAACATTACTATTTATTATTAAATACTATTAAAACTATTGAAATTACTGCAATACTATTAAAACTACTGAAACTAATGCAATACTATTAAAACTATTGAACTATTGTATAACGATGTTACAAATTTGTCGAATAAAAAGTAAGTTGGAGTTACGTGCGGTCTCACATCTCTTAAGGGTCGGACTACATGGCCTGCAGGTATGTAAATGTTGCCGACCTCTTCCCTAGCTCGAGTCGCTTTCTGTGCCCCGATCCACGGGCGTCCTGGCCACTAGGACAGTGCCAAGTAATGCCTTTGATGGCCGATAATGCCATGTAATTTAAAATAACTTAACATCCAAATTGAGAAAAATTCGACCATAGTTTATTAAAGTTTGATTGATTACTGATTCCGGGCGTGTATACTTATGAAGTCATTAGTCCCGTAAGTACAGTGCATATTTTCATCGAGGGAGAGGGCGGTGATCTTTCCCCGCTGGCTGCTAAAATCCGGCTACGTCAGATAGCGGACATTTTGCCTAACCAGGTACCTCCCAACAGCAGGGCCACCGCCCCAGACGGGAGAAGCTCTAAGCTCTCTATAGGTCTCCCTATAAGTGCGATAGTGTAGTACATGTGAGTGTAAATGTAGGATAGGGATGGGTGAGGATTAAAGAATAAAGAGGAAGGAAAAATCGCGCGCGGTTCGTGGCCCGTTTGTTAGGGTACTGCTCCAGATTTCACCTGCAGTTGATCGGTGAAGCCACGGAAACCACGGATCAGAGCAGCCGGCCCCTAGAATTCTCCTCTTGACAGCGACTAAATTTGACATGTCTTTCTACAGTTCAAAAGCCTGCCATCGTCGGGACTCGCATCCTAGGATCTCCCGGTCTGAGGCACTGCTACAGCAGTTCGATAAGGCGTAAATCAAGTACATCAATTTGAGCGTAGGCTTCCGCGGCCGGAGTCAGTATTTACTAGGCTGTCCGGGTGACGCCGCGTCCATGGCGAAGGTGCCGACGTCCATGGCGAAGGCGCCATGGACGCGGCGTCACCCGGACAGCCTAGTAAATAAGTACATCAATGTTAAGAATATTCGTTATTATTTATGATTCTGAACAGGAGATGGTTGGAGATGGGGCGGGTGCAGCGACGACGTGGCTTTCGGGGAAGCCGTGTCCTTCCAAGTGATGGACGAGCTGGAGGAGGGGCTGGACATGCAGGCGTATGTCAATAGGCATAACATGGCTGCTGGCCGCGAGGTAAGTAAGAAAAGAATATTCGTATATACAAATGAAGGGGTTAGTGGAATAAGGAGCTATCCTACATTATATTCCTCATATATCCCTCATCTGAGATGTTGAGGGTTTTACTGGCACTTTCGCAACATAACTCACTACATTTTTTAACTTTTAAACACAACACACTTGCGTATAACTCCATCCTGTATTTACATAACACATTAAAATAGAAGAATAATATTTAAAGTTATATTTAATGCTAATAAATCAATTTTACTAAAATTGGTGCCGTTTTTGTGAAAATGGCGTTTGAGCGTTTCTGAAAATGCGGAGGTTTGAGCTAGTTTTCACAGAAAACGATAGAGTTTTCGAGAAACTTTATACAACGTTATTTAAATCACATGTACTGATAAATACAATAATGTGAACAAATTGCCAATAATATAAATATTAACAACAGGAGAGACAAGTAAAAAAATATTTTTGTACATTTAGCGCTATCTCTACAAAACGTTTAAAAAAGAAGTTGGAGCCGTTTTGGGGGAAATCTAGTTTTTGTAATTTTTTAAAATTGCACATATTGCACGCAAAATTGTGCGAGGACTACTAATATTTTTAACAAAATGAACATGACCTTAATGAAAAAATTCACAATAAGAAGAAATTTTATTTGAAGGAAATCTCTATCTGTAATTTTGTAGTTGCAGAAAGACGTCGAAAAAATTATACTTTTGAAATTTTCGAAAATTCAGAGACCGTGAAAATCGGATGTTACGGTGAACCTATGCCACGTTTAGTAACCCGACTCCTCGTGACTGAGTGAACTTCGGCGCGACCATCTGAAGATTGCAAACCATTTCGTATGTGCAGGCGCTGCGCAAGACGATGCAGAAGAAATGCAGGTGCCACGGAGTCAGTGGAAGTTGCTCCTCCATGACCTGTTGGATGCAGATGGCTTCTTTCCGAGAAGTAACATCGCGACTACGTCAGCGATACGAGCGTGCAGTTAGGTGAGATGTGCCCAAAAATCTTTTTTTCTTTTCTTGTTTTCTTTCTTTTTTTCTTTTTTTTCTTTCTTTTTTTCTTCTTTTTTCTTCTTTTTCAATTCTGTTTTCTTTCTTTCTTTCTTTCTTTCTTTCTTCTTCTTTTTTTCTTCTTTTTCAATTCTTTTTTCTTTCTTTTTCTTCTTCTTTTTTCTTCTTTTTTCTTTCTTTTTTCTTCTTTTTTCTTTCTTTTTTCTTCTTTTTCATTTCTTTTTTCTTTCTTTTTCTTCTTCTTTTTTTCTTTCTTTTTTTTCTTCTTTTTTCTTTTCAGATTTTCACTTCAGTTCTGAAATATTCGAGAACAGATACGATAAGGTAGGGAAACTATTTAGTCCATAACTTCCTTGCCGCGACATTGCAGGCCTAGGACATTCTCTGTTTACTAAAGTATATTTGAATAAAACATTATTTGATATAAAACCATTGAAACTCACGTGAAGTATTCGCTGGTGTATAGTTTTAAATAACAATCTTTGCCTATTTTCCGCGACACATTCCCTGTCCAGCTTTTGTGCTTTATTAGGAATTATTTTACAAACCACCTGCGTTGTACGTCTTCTGAACACTTCATACTCCGCATATTTGACTCAAGCAACGACTGCCCATAAATTGAACTGAAGTCTTATTTTACGTGGTGAGACTCGGGCCATGAGGCCTTCTATTCCATTTGACCACTGAAATTTCACTACGCTCCTTTTACCAACCAACAGAGAAAGGAGGTAATTCTCGGGCGACGGAACAGACAATTTGAATTTAGCTCAGAAGCTTCATTTAAGCATGAGGATTTTTTACATGAAGTAAATCTACTAACATGGGACAGCCGGCGGTGATGGTGGCGGCGGCGATGGTGTAACGGTTAACGTACTGGACTGTTGTACCCAAGTTGGCGGGTTCAAACCCGATCGAAGCCGTGGATTTTTAAGGGCGAAAAAATCCTTCGTGCGCCTTCCTTCGGAGGGGAAGTAAAGCCGGCTGTCCCATGTTCGTAGATTTACTTGCATGTAAAAGATCCTCAAGCCTAAATGACGCCTCTGAGCTAAATTCAAATCGCCTGTTTCTCGCCCAAGAAATACCTCCTTTCTCTCCTAGTTGGTGGAAGGAGCGTAGCGAAATTTACGTGGTCAGACGGAAGAGCGGGCCTGATGGCCCGAGTCTCGCCACGTAAAATAAGGCAAATTCAATTCAATTCAGCCGGATTTACTTCCTCTCCTAAGGGAGGCGTAAGAAGGATTTTTTCGCCCTTAAAAATCCACGACTTCGATCGGGTTTGGACCCGCGAACTTAGCAGTCCGATACGCTATCCGTCACACCATCGCCACAGAAAGGCGGCACTACACATTCGGCGAATCTCGAGCAACTGCTCGCCCAATCCCGAGTAGTGTGGACAGGTTGCTTGCAATTCGCCGAGTGACGAACATTCGGTATCGCCTGTCGGTCTCTAGGACTTATCAAAGGGA
Source organism: Gryllus bimaculatus (assembly GCA_017312745.1). Lineage (NCBI taxonomy): Eukaryota > Metazoa > Arthropoda > Insecta > Orthoptera > Gryllidae > Gryllus > Gryllus bimaculatus. The sequence continues at coordinate 2,371,833 of BOPP01000015.1, read as the reverse complement.
GCCAACTTCACCAGGTGTTTTGGATTGGGCGAGCAGTAGCTCAATGCTTGGCGAATGCCGAATGTGTGGAGCCACCTTAAGACGCGTTAGCAATGTTGCCGCAGGTAGAGTGCCCGAATGCGGAATCTCAAGCTCCGCTATGCTGTTTTTTGCGGAAGCTGGACAGTCAAAATGCAAATATGAAAGCGCGTGCTTCCTTTTATTCAATAAGTCAGTTTTTTGTTACCTTATTGCATGTTTTTATTAATCATTGTGACGAGTCTGAATGTAGTCACAGTATCTCAATTCAATCAAACCTCAAATGGAATGTACAAATAACAGAATTAAACAATAAATTAAGTTCGTTATGTTACGCAGGATTCTTTCAAATTCTGTCAGCCTTCATGAAGCTTGTTGCGCGTATATTGCAATTGTACATTCCCTTTTGAGATATGGCATAATATTTTGGGGAAGCTTATCCTGTAGTACCCAGACGTACATATTACTAAAGAAAATTATTCGAGACCCCTTGTTTTGCTTCTGAACATAAATGTATCTTCACTGTGCGCACGTTTTGTTGAACTCTCCATTTGCTTGTAGTGGTGGTAGAGATAAGAGTAGTGCCGGGGGAGAGTTGCTAAATTGTCGGCAATACAGAGGAATCAGATCTGGAGTACTCTCGCCGATGCAAATAAGTGTTCTATAACACGGGAACAAAAATGTCTAGTTTCTTCAAATGTTGCTAATCTCACGCTTTTTTAAATTTATTATTATTATTATTTTTTTTTTACTTTTATTCATCTTTCGGCTATTTATAGTTCAAATGTTGGGAAGGGGTTCAGGAACTCAAAAAACGTGCGCAGTTTATTTTCTCCCCCATTCGTCACATATAGTTTCTACTTTTTTTGACTAAATAAATCAAATCAAGGAAAGTCAACCTCGGAAAGACAAAGTTTAAGGGTATTGTTTTAATAGTTGTGTTAGAAAACTTGTCCCATTCTGCAAAAAACCGAAGAATCATCCTTCATCATTATTACAGCATTTCTCTTTACGGATTCAGAACCTCGAAAAATGTTTGCTACTCTTTTGAGACCGTGAGTAGGCATTGCATTTCTTTACGATACCAGATTCCACATCACATGCCTTATACGAATATTTTAAATTTCAACTCTACAGAATCAAAATAGGTCTCTGCAATAACGTAAAGCAGAATCATTAAAATCACGAAATCGTATTCCGTCCTGCACACTAAGCCTGAATGTTCTGGCACTGGCAACGTTAGCTTTGAGTTACACAATGTCCGCACCAAAAGAAGTGCACAATTAATTGTAAAGCTCTTTACCCCGTACGTTTTGAACTTGGCTTTATTGCAAACAGAAGTTCTGGCTCATCTGCACCATTCGTATTACTTTCTCAATGAAAAAAATACAAATTTGAATTTATGTCAGTTACTACCTTTAGGTGTGGATGTTCTCGATCTCTCTTATGAATTATCCTTTTTCGTTCGTAGGGTAATATTACTTTCCTTCTTGAAAGCACAGAATGAAACATTACATAAGGACCTTTCTACGGAAGTTTATTCTTTTATTTTCACTTCTGGAGACCTATAGGTTGAGTCAAGGTAAGAAAAGTTTTCTTTTGAATTTCTTTGTACGGCTATAAAGAGTTCTTCAGAATTTTCGGTCGTGTATTCAAGTACTTGAAATTGATTTCAAGCCCCATTTATTATACTTCTTGAATATCTAATTACGTGTGTATTTCTTATCATCACTAACTTTTGCGAAAATATTCTGACTTTTTCTTCTTCTGAAAATCAACACGTGTTAAACACAAATTTCAGTTAACATCACATTTTCAGAGAGAGAGGGAGAGTGAGAGAGAATGAGAGAGAGTGTGAAATAGAGAGAGAGGTAGAGGGACATAGAGAAGGAGAGAAATAAGACATTGTTTTAAATGAAAAGCATTTGATTTGCAGGATTGGTTTTGAAAAAGGGAGAGGGGTTCGAGCTCTGGGAAACGCGGTAATGTCTAATTCCGCCAAAGAGATACCGCTATCAGTGTCGTCGGAGCAGCTGCTGTACATCACGGACTCTCCCGACTACTGCTTACCTGATCCTGAATCAGGTGAGCAAGAAATGTCATATGAATATCAGGCGTTGGTAATTGCAATTATAAAGTTGTGCATGTTCAGCCCCGAATGTTACATTTTCTCACAAACATTACTACTCAGAGCAAATTTTGATCCTCAACATCTTTGGTGCGTAAATTATTTAAAGAAAAACATTAAAGAGCATAATATCTCAATGTAACACATAAATACTCTGAAAATCACCTTAATATATGATTGCATACAAAGAACGATTAAAAGCAGTTGTTACACTGGTGGTGCTACAACAGTACATTATTTCTCGAATTGTTTGTAATGGTTACGTAATATTTCATTGCAGTTGTATTCTACTTCATCCTTCCCTTTTAAAACCCCCTTCATCAAACGAATCGTAATAGAATCGAAAAAAATACATTGTTAATGTTTTGAACATCCCGATAGAATTTGTGAGAGGGTTTTGGGGGATAATTTAATGATGACGTGAAACGACATGCGTATTCTCAACAGTTCACTTTCTCATATGAAACGCAGATTCGGCTTTTATATTAAACATTGTCCTCGGGTATCGTAAAGAACGCTTCAAAATGGTGTAGGTCTCAGTTCCGTGCAATATATCAAATTTCCAAATTTGAAAAAGTTCAAAATGTTTTCAGCGTCTTCCTACAACTACAGAAGAGATTTTTCATCTGAATAAAATCGAAATTGGATCTTTTAACAAGGACATATGTATTTTTTCCAAGATATCAGTAGTTTTCGAGTAGTTATGCGAGAAATAAAGGCAGTATAAAAATATATATTTTCTTTACAACGGCTCCATATTTTTTTCTTCAACTTCCTTCAACTCAAAAGTTTTCGGTGAAAATCAACTTAAAATTGTGCATTTAAAAAATGCTCAAACTATATTTTCTCAAAAATGAGTAGTAGCTTTTTGATTTTGCCCTTCCCTCTTTCCAACTGTAATATATTGAAAGACACTCTTTACATTCTGCTAATTTTACTTCCCCTAAAAGCACAATTGAATCACATCAAGAATTTTATGGAATCTTCCTTCTTCTGTGTTTCTTTCTATTTAGTTGTTTGACCTTGTGTATGTTGATGTCTATGTGTAAATCCTCTTCATTCATGTGACCTTATTTGCGTTTACATATTGATAGAGAATGAGTTAGGATGAGTATATACACGATTAGGATAATGATGAAATAAAGTGATGTAGAGTCAACTATTTGTGTTAGAATAGGTCTAAACCTTATTAAAAAGAATAGATACTCTCATGCATCAACGATTTTCCTCCAGAAGGAAGGTCGCAGAATGGCGGCTGAAACGTTGGCACCTGCGCCTAGGACCTGATAGATAGCCAAGTAGTTGCTGACTCCAGCAGCGGAAAGTCTAGGCTCTCACATCTGTATTGTTTCAAATAAGAGAAAAAGTGGTATTTACTCTTACCTAAGTATTTATTCTTATAAAAGTATGCATAAGTATATATAATCCGGACACGAGCAAAAACTCTGCACTTTGCAAATAATAATTGTATGACAACTGAAAATCGATTTAAAGTAGCACCAAACAAAACACGTTTTTGGTTGTATGGGTGGTGGGAACATTTCAAAAATATTATTTTACTTTTAGATTTATAGTGTAACTACTCGTATATTATTTGATTTAGGGAAACGTTTTACCATCTTATTCGGGGGTACCATTTCATAAAACGGTGTTACACTTTTGATATTTACCCCTGAGCGTTAGGCAACTTCTAATGCACTAGTGTACAGCTGGTCACTTTCTAACGCAGATGTGCATATGTATGCTCATGTTACACCTTTGCCTAACAATAAGAAGCAAATGTCACATGCGTAACACGTATGCCTTTTATGCCTTGAATGAAAACTAGTGGTGATACAACAGCAAGTTCTTTCTCACACCCGGTTACGAAAAAATATAATACTCCCAACTTCTGTCAAAATTATCACATCTCAGCCATTACTTGTAAAACTCATAATACCATCACTCATAACTTATTATGCGCGAAAACGAAGCTAATACATTAAAACAAATTCGACAATCCAAAAAACCGTTCTATTCACGCAGAAACACTGCAAATAAAGTGAAGATATTGTGAGAATTTCAAACTGCCGTGTCGCGGCATTCTCATTCATTGTTTTGCACCCTGATAATTCTGGAAATATTCCAGCAGAAGAAGTGCGGAAAAATCGAATATGAAATTTCAAAAATTTGTAAAATTACGCTTAATTGCTGAATTCCATAAAAAACTAAATACATGTACGTTTTGTAAAAGAAGTGCATTTCTCGAACAGATTTTATTATTAAAAATCTTTCATTAATATTATACTTTCGCAGTGTTAAATTTTTTATAATTTTCAAAAATACAGAGTTTGCCGAAAATGGGACCAGCAACATTTTTTTTACCGTTCTTTGCTACATAAGAGGAACAAAATTGGAGCCGTTTTTTTAGAAAACTATTCTTTAAAAATTGTCTATGTTTTACACAAAAACTACTCATAATTTCAAAATTTTGTGTACAACCTTATAGTTTATTACACTTTTTCAAGATATTTTTATGAACAGATTTCAGAAAGGAAAATCTTCAATATTATTTTTGCAGGAAGTCGCAGCAAAAATGTTTGAATGTTTGCAATTTCAATGAAAATGTGACTTATGCTAAGTGTATTTTGCTCTTTCAGAAAATTTATTTTTTAATTTGGAGCCACTGTTTAGGAAATTTTGTTGAGGCTTCATGCAACGTATCTTTCCAAAATCAAAATATCCACTTCCAATAGAAGAGGCCGCAACATCAGACAGACAGATCGATCGAGGAATATTAATTTTTGAGAAAATCCTGCCCACGGTTTCGCCGCTAGCGTTGTTCACAGACCGACGAACGGACAGACAGACGTTTTGATTCTAACTATAAACGTGTTGAAAGTAATTTACTATACATACGGACAAGATTTATACACATTTTCGTACAAGGTCCCTGCAATAAGAGTTTTCTGTCGAAAAATCGCAGTTTTCCTCTCTGCAATACACTACTTTCTTTACTTTTTGTAAGCAGTATGCGAGAACGTAAACTAGTAGTGCCAAAACAGCATGTACTTTCTCGCACAATTACGCGAAAAGTACTCAAATTTTCGAAAAATTGTACATGACCTTATTTCTATATTTTAAGAACAGATGTTAATAAGGGAAAATATCTCCATCTTTAATATTTTAGTTGTAGAAAGACGCCGAAAAAGTTTTGAACTTTTGCAATTTTCGAAAAATCAGAGTTTTAACGAACGTGAGACCTGCACCATTCTCTTAAGCGTCCATCACACTAACCACAAAATTTAATCAAAAACGATGGGGATTTTTTTTAATATTTGGAAAATGTCCCAGGAACTTCATGTAAATCCCCCTCCCCCCCAAAAAAAATTGAAATATCGGTTTCAAATTCAAGGGGCCAGGGCATCAGCCAGATCGATTGGATAATATCAATTTTGGGGAAAATAGGCTGAACGGTTTAGCCGCTAGCGTTGCTCACAGACGGGCAGACAGATGGACGGGCAGACGTTTTGCTGTCAATCGATTTTGCAGTATCCCACAAAAGATCGATTCTGGCTGCACCACGTGTTTGAGGATTATTTTTCTACATTTAGCAACTGAATTTATCCACTTTGCCGTTACCCCACAATACACCGAGACTTACAAATGACAACAATAAAAGAAGAAATTAACAAGACTAGCGCAAAATACTTACGACGACATAACCATCAAAATATTCTTGCCATTAACTTACTAGACAATAGTGACACCACCAGACGACTTAAACGATATCGACTATAAATTGTTATATTTTCTGTTTTATTATTATATATGATTATCATCATATATTTTTAGTATGTTTAGTATGTTAGTTTAGTTTAGTTATCAAATATGTTTAGTGTGTGTTAATCTGAAAAAATGTAATATTAGGAGTACGGTCAATGGACTTTACTCCTCTCAAGTTATTAAAATTGTATGTAATTTTGCCACATTTGTATACCCCAATAAATTGCAAAATAAAATATGATTATAAAAAAACTTTTCCGTTGCCAGAGACCTATAATAAGAGTTTAGTTCTTCCTCTCTGCTGCGTAGCGAGAAAGTAAAAAGTCAGAGCCAGAGACTTGTGCTCCCTTCGGGTCGCAACTGCGTACGGTAAGCGAAACACGGTGTCTGTTGCAGGGTGGGCGGGCACACACGGTCGGCTGTGCTCCCGCGCGTCGGCCGCCTCCAACGCCTCGCTAGCGGAGCGCCGCAGTTGCAGAGTGCTGTGTCGTGCGTGCGGCCATCGCGTGCAACGCCAACAGAGGGAGCACGTGTGGCGATGCAACTGCACCTTCCGCTGGTGCTGCGACGTCACCTGCCAGACGTGCCGGAAGATCATCACCGATCACTACTGCGCCTGAAGCATCGGGATCTTCGAAACGTGGACACATAACTGAGCTGGAAACTATAATATCTCGGGGGTCTGAAGAGCTTTAAGAAAATATAAGTGTTATTTTGCGTTATTGTTAACGTAGGGTCACGTAACGTTACAAGTATTGTCAATACTGAACAAGAACTTCCAATAGTGTCGGATATGTCTCCTTCGGTGATAATTGAAAGCACTTGTAAATTAAAATCCTTTTTACTTTTTAAAAGTCAAGTGTCCGCTGGAGTTTACATTTCATGACAATCTTCAGAACTTATAATGAAAACCTCTTTAACAAATAATTATCATAAAAGTTTCTATCTACATCTCTCTCAAAATTACGAACCTACCTCGCATAAATTATTTAACCTCCCATACACCAGTTTTGATGCAACTCTTACTCATAAATATTGTTAAAACTAAATTGTTTTAACCCACACGATCTTAAAAATGCACTCTAGGTCCATCTCAAACGGAAGACTATCTACACACCCTAAGAATGCACGTAATAGCTTTGAAGAGGCGGAAGTAGACATTTGAGGGCGGGTGAACAGAATCTTGTCATGGTTCAATATGAAAGTCATCCATTCGGTAAGGTAATTTCCTCAATAACAAATAAGGTATAATAGTTGCGAACATTTATTTATTTAACGATGTTATTTCTTTTTTATTATGTGGTCTCAACAGGGTGTTTGGGGGGAGGGGTTAAAATCCTCGTGACACCCTCTCCTGGATCCGCCAGTGTGACAAAATAGGAAGCGTGCACATAAAAAAATCCATAAGTAATTCCGCTTTAGGAACAGTGGTTTGTTACACACTTTATCATGTATTTACTTCCAAGCCTTCACTTCTGCCAGCTCTTTAAAAAAATGTTTACATGCTCTATTGCTTACACATACGTAATAATACCTTTTTATGCCAGCATTTTAAACGACCGTAACAAGAAATCGTTCTTAGGGCATTTTATGTCACTTCTGGTATAGCCCGTCCTCAGCGCTCGCAGTCACCGTCCGTTCTCCCGAAGTTAAACTGGCCTTGGTTCTCCCTATTATTTCAACATATGGTGGCATCTGCAAACCTTTTAAAGTTTGTTTACAAAGTATGTAGGCTCTTTATAAATTTCAAACAAATGTGTATATAACTTGTTTATTATGTTGCTTTATTGCAGTCGTACTAATTAATCACTCGATCGATTTCAAAACCCGTACTTATGCAACCAAGCATACGTGTATACTACAAAAATTATAACTAATTGAATAATATACTAATGCAATCTAAGTTTCGTATTCGTTATTTATTAATGAATATATGGGTTAATGTATTAAAAAACTTGCAAGCATTAACTAATATGATAGGTGTAAGTGTATGAGTAATGTCAAAACGAATGTTCATACAAATGTATTTTACCTTGCTTTTAATGACACTTTTTGAGAAACAAGCTGCAACAAGCAAGTTGTAATCCCCCCCCCTTCTTTTCTTGACAAAATCTCTACAGTCCACATTTGATTTAGAGTGTACTAATAATTCAATTCATTCTAATTCATAAGTTTAGCTTTTGGATATTTTACTTCAATGCCAAAATCTTTCAAAACTTTATATACAGTCAAATACATTGTACAATGAGAAATTCAGCTGATCAGCTGAAATCACAGCACTTCAAAAACTCACAATATAATTTCACAAGTAAAATCGCAATAAATTTTGTTTTAATATTTATAACTTCAATAAATACACTCTTTAAAGATAAAATAATAATTTATTACTAAATATTTTAGGAATAAATAATATTGCAGCAAAATACATCTTGCAATTAAATGTAAAGGTTTAAGAGAATGTGGAATTAACTTGTTGAAATATGATATACATCACAGGAATTGGGAAAAAACAACAGTGAGTTTGTATTTTCTGAACCTACTTTATTAAATCACTTTTATAAAACGTTCTAACTTTACTTAAACTGTACATTAAGGTACAATATCTGAGTAATCATAAATTTTTATTGTTGTTAATTGTGCAAAATAAATATGTTACAAATATTGATTTTGGTGTTTTATTGTATTTTACAAATATTTTAAAATTTAACTTTTCCTGCTACAAAAAAATGTTTTAATTTAAGAAACAAATCAATTTTGCTTATCACTGGTGAAGGGCAAATATAAACACTTATAATATACACATGTACTAATAACTTATATCCTAAAATTCTAGAAAATATTTCTCATTTTGCTAATGTGTCATAATATTAATATAAATGTGCTAGGTGCATATTGAATTATATAACTACTTCTACAAATTTTTATGATACATTTAATATTTGGAAGTAAACATATTATTTAATATTCATTGTCAAAGAAATTAATTGAAAATATACAAATCACTAATACACACCGAAACAAACAGAATAAATATCTAGCAAGTTCAACACACAGGTACATTTATGTTCATTATTGCATAAATGACAATGAAATATGATTATTTACATAAATGTGGCAATGAAGATCATCCCACACAAGGCACCAAAAATAAATATGAAAATACACCGTGAATTCTGCACAACACCATACATTTCTTTCTTTCACACTGTAACCACTCACACTGATTTCTTTTCAGTTTTTATTAGGACATATTAAGTGAATTCAAACCTCAAAATTCTCTCAGTGCACAGAACACTACATTTTGAGGTATCATGCAGAAGATATTCCATTGAAACAAAACAAAAAATACTTGTCTTGGATTTCTTTGGACCCTGATGTTCTGTTAATTCTCTCGGTGTTATACTTGTAAATAATCACATTAATGTTTAGAAAAGAAGGAAAGAATTTTAATGCATTAAGTTCAAATGCGATGTAGTCAATCATTATTAACAAGTGATTCTCAATAACCATTTTTAACTTATTTCATACAAGGACTGACTTGGGTTATAAATTAATTCTGAATGTTTTTTGTTTGTTTTTTTATTTTTAACACATCTTCCTTTAAAAATTCTTCACAGACTTGGACTCCAACCCAAATCTGACAGTTTTTCATTTAATACTATTATTAATTTAATACTAAGTCCCATGTATAATTACATTTGCGAATGATGAGTCAGGCTGGTCGTTACGTTCTTAATTCTTAATATAACAAAAATTTATGAATTTATGGTGGCGCCAAGAACAGTAACAATATTAATGACAACAACCATAACTGTAAGATAATGGTGTCCCAAATTCAAGATCATGTTTTAACCTTCAGTTTTGACATCTAATAGTAAAGTGCAAAACTGGTATTGGGGCAATTTTCACCATTTCACTCAGCTATAGATTTTTGAATTATGAAAATATTTCAAAATACTGAAACCATTTCAATATTATTTTCCTTCAATGTTACATTCTGTTCATTGAAAATCTCAAATTGAATTTTTACAATTCTTAAAGAAGTTTCTGTACCTTTGTGTTCTGTACCTTCACCTTCCCTTTAATGGACACATTTTTTGTAAAGAACATTTCCAACAATTTGAATTCAAAATTTATAAACGAGAATCAAAAAGCATGATCACTTACAGTCACAAGTATCCCCCTCCTTACGGTTGGCTTAAAGCTCCAGAAACTTTCATGCATTTAAAATCTGATCAAATATTGGATTATTTGCTTGAATGCTTTTTGACAGAAAAGTTTGTTTTTTTGGTATAACTATAAAAAATAATAATTATTCCACATCTTCCTAAGAAATATTGCAACCACCAATATCTGTTAATTTAAACTCCTGTTTACATGAATAGTATCTCGTTTTTTTATCTTAAAAATGGATTTATCAAAACAATATTCCCCTAGCTTCTGTTACTTTCTTTCTGGATATTTCATTCATAAATCTGCAATCTATTTTCTTTTTATCTATTTAGTATACTAATTGCCACAAAATTAGAAGAGTAACTTCATTTTTAACAAGTAACTGTCATGTAGTGAATTGAAGGTAGTAATTTCGCATCATGATATTGACCCTACAAATATTCCAAGAAAGCATTTCATAATAAGAATAAGTGCTGTTTCCAAAAAAAGTACAAAAAAACACTCTTATTTATCACCGACTTCACAAGGGAAAGCTCACACAACATTGGATGATTTACTACTTAACAATCCTAACACTAACTGGCAGTGATTGCACTCTTTACACATAACAATTCAAAAACATCATACTTACAGTAACAGTACACTTATGTACAAATAAAACATTGACCGAGATATATTTGCATTCACACATATATTTCTTCTATCTGAACAGACGAACGAGAACCATGATAGAGTCTGTAAAAGAGTTGAGGGCTTTTCGAAGAGTCTTTCCTCTGCAACAAAATGATCATGATGATATGTTGAAACGTTCTTCAGCATTGAAAAGATAAAGTTTTAAGGATAATTAAATTTGCATCAAAAGCAAAATAGGGTTTAAAGGATATTTTTGAAAATTACAATGGTCATCAGTTTGGGGTTATATTTTATAAAAACAAGAGAAATACTTTATAAAAGAAACAATTCAATAAAATCACTTTATTTCATTAACAAAAACATCTTCATGAAGTCCTGACTGTCAGTAATACTGCAAATTTTTCTCAACATTGCTCAAGCTTCCCACTGAATTTTGTCAACCATTTAAAGATTTTATAACGATTCTTTTTAGGTCTAAGAAAAATAGCAATATTTTAAAATTTTAAACAGTCAGTTACACAGTATAGGAAAGAAAAAAGGCCAAATTAGATTGTAAACGTATGTTGACAAAATCAAACATAATTATAGTTTCACAACAGAACTTTGATTACTCAAAGCATTTGCAGTGTTGAACTTTTACTTTCAAAACTAATTATTTTAATACAACAATTCTGCAATAAGGAAACTAATTTCAAAATATCTGTTTTGAAATTCAAATATGATCTTCTTAACAGAAATGTATAAATATATTCAAAGGGACTTATTAAGGGATTAAGAGCTGAAAAGAAATTTGCAATCTTTTTAATATTGAGATTAACAAAACCCAAGTGTCAAAAGAAAAAAAAAAGAAAAGAATATCAATTTGGAATTACAATTCAAACTCTTTCCCACAACAAAAGTTTTGATCATCATTGATGTACCTAACTTAAAATCTTATTTGCATTTATTTTGTGTATATTTTTATCAATACACAATGCATTACTAATAATTCTCATTTTAATTTCAAAGAAAATATTGCCAAAGAACACTGATAGAAAGCAACTCTTCAAAAATCCAAACTTTCACAGATTAAATTCTAAATAATATATGATATTTATGTAATTATGAGAATGAAATATCCACTGCTAGGCAGTGTCATTCCCACATAAGCAACAAATATTTCTAACTCATAGTATCAATGAAAATTGCTACATGTATGAGCTGAACAATCTGATTTTTCTCACCAAACATCCCATTTACAAAGAATGGTAACTACAATATGAGTTTCACTTTTTGCAAACTAGTATTAATAAAAGCACTACATGACAGAATGTCAGAATATATAATGCACAGAAGAAAAAAACAAAGTCATTAAAAATTTGTCTGCAAAGTTTCCTTATATACATTACACCTGTAGTCATGATACAAAATACTTAAACATCAATAGTATTAACACATTTAAACAGAAACAGGAATAGTTTGAAAAAACATAACAAAATTGAAGTATAAATATAACTTAACCAACCAACCAAAATTCTTCAACATTTATCTATAAACTCATTTTACAAAAGTATATGTACAATATGCAATTGTCCAAAGGAAGACAAATATTTTTATAAGAAGATAACTTTTCATAATTTTTCTCAGCTAGTCTGTACAAAACAAAACTGGACAGTTTTACATTCAGTCACCAATTGTGTTACATAACTGTTATCACATTTCTCTTTCATGACATAAGAAAAAAATAAAAACATACAAAATTAAATATTACACTTAAACATTTCAAGAGCATTTAGAGCAAAAGAAATATAAACTCTTTTGAAATATAATGCACATATTTATACTTATAATTTTTTTGACATATTAACAAAACCTTAGAAACATGCATCACATGGACAAAAATTTTAAAAGAAAAATGTAAATATCACAGCAATCTGCTCATTTACTCTTTACCAAACACTGGTTACAATTTAATGTTTTACTTTAGATTTTTTTCGCTTCTTCTCTATAATAACAAAACTGTCTTCTGTAAAGGCTCTCAGTTTACCAAAACTTGTGGCTAGAGTTTTCAAAGAAGCTTTACCCCATTTCTTTCCTGTATCTGAACAAACTTTCCTACCCAATGAAGGAGATATTTTATGAGTTTTGATTGGTGACAAATGCGGTACTTTATTTTTTAAGAATTTTTCTGATTTGCAACTAGCCTTAACTTTAATATTTGAGCTTGGTCCAGGATTATTAATTTTTCCTGGTTTAGCACCTGATATTGAATTGGGATTTAAGGTTTTATGTACTAATTTACTCTTTGAATTTTGTCTGGTAGCTCTCAAAGGCACCACTTTTGGGTTATGCTCAGCCTCCCAAGGAGATTTTTCACTAGAGGAGGAAGCAACAGTATTTTCTGCAACAGATTCATTCAACATTGCTAATTTGGAAAACTTTTTCTTCTGCTTGCGTAAGTTTAAATAACAAATTTCTTTCAAAGATAATTTATTTGGTCCAATTTTCTGTGCAATATTTGCCTGTTGATCTGTCTTACTGGAAGAAACTTTTAATCGTTTTGGACCATGTTTAATAATTTCTTTTGATTCATCCTTAACATATTTAGCTTTTTCACTAGAAATGTTCCTTTCAGTTACAGTGGTAGCAGTATTGGTGTCACCAGATTGGTCAATAACAGCTTGTGTCCCTGTCGATTTGAAACCCTCACTATTAGTATGATCACTACTAATTTGAGTATCAGAAGTCACACACTTTACACAATGATTGAATGGAACCCTACGATTCTTCTGATGATTATTCCCACCAAAAGATGTCTTATTTATTTTCAAACCAGTAGTGCTCCTCACTTTGGAACTTCCAGAAAGAGCATTTACTGATGTGCATTTTGTTCTTACCGCTAAAACCTGTTTCAGCACTCCTACTCCAGTAACAGCTTTCAATTTCTTTGAAGAATTTGAAATTTTCTGTGATGAACTTGGACTGACATTTTCTTTTGGATTATTACTTTTATTTAACTTCATGTGCTTGGGAGTTTGAGGTGGAGATATAATTTGAAAACTTGTAACATTCTCTTTTCTATCAAAATCTATCCCACTGCTTGAACCTTCATCTTCAGATTTGGTGGTACTGTCAAGATTACAGTTGTTACTACAACCAGCAGCCTTAGCAGCTTTAGAAGCAAGAGGAGCAAGGCGGCGCTTCGTTTCATGCCTGCTGGGCTTACAACCACTTCCTGACGCACGAGCAGGCCGTGACATCCGCACAGAAGCTCCAGACAGACACACAACCTGGCAAAACAGGGAACTCATCGATTTTCTTTTTGGTCAAGATTTAAACTTCACTGTTACAAGGCAATTCAAAGAAAATTCTCTTGCAACATGCTTCTTGCAACAAATAAAAGAATTACTGATACGTGTGTGCTGTCAATACTGATTGCGTGCATAATAAAAGATAAGAAACATATAATAATTATTTTTCATGAAACTAACATACAATAATGTTCAAAAACATAGATTTCCACATGCTAACTACATTTAAATGAAAACATAAAAATGTGAGCAGATATAACATAATTTTTACTCTTTTAACATTTTTTATGCATTCAATGTATACTTCCATTAATGAAATAAACACACTTTGTACCATTACTTGTGAAGGAAATTTTACTCATAATCAGTACAAAATAAAACTACATAACCATGCATTAGCATAACATTTTCATAAGCTACACAGCTTGTTGAATTGTTTCTTGCTTCATGGTATTATTAATTTGAGAAATCTACACCCAACAAATGAATTTTACTCTTTAATTAAACTGAGATATGACTTAATGGTCACAATTACAATTTTTTTTCTTTTCTTTTGGCAATATATAATAAATACAGAATCTTATTTGCAGATATTAACAAACATCATTAATTTTTTAAAGAAGGGTTATATTTTCTAGAATACTGTTGGAATTAAATGTGCATTAACCATAGCAATACTTCAATAGTGCAAATGATTTATTATTTTTAATTTTTTCCATAGGGATGAGTTTCAACCTCCACTTTCTTACAAACTTCTTTTTCGGTGGCTTATACACACTTCGCTTTCTCAATAACTGTGCCTTCTGTCCCCCAATTGACATCTCGGACTTTCCCCTTGCTGTTGTGCTCTTTGCCAGATCTTTGTCCTCATTAGTTCCCTCTAGTTTTAAATCATTGCACACATTCATTTCCTCCCATCCTATCAATTTCTCCACTCCTTTGTAAATATTTTCTTTATTATCTGTTTCCTCATTCTCAGGATATGTCACTTTACAATAATCAAAAAGAGGCATCAACTGAAATACGGAAAATAAATTTTTAAATATTGTTTCACTGTAAATATAGTTAAAATTTTTGAATTTCAAGTCAGGAAAAGTTAACATTATTGAAATGAGGATAGAGGTTCATTCTTCAAGCAGGAGGTGGAGTGGTTGATGGGTAAGAATAAAGGAAAGGAATGCAGGTAAATGAAATAACTATCAAATACATATTATATTTAATTTCTCTCAATGCTTTCCAAACAGGAACATTTTGTTGATGCATAAAAAAACAATGATTCAACAAATGATGATTCAAAAAGTACAGATTATATTAAGGATAAAAAATATATTGTTTATTTTCAAATAATATCATATTGTTCATTTAGAACATTATTTATTATTTCTTTTTTGATCTTATCATACAATTCAATAGTAAATATTCAAAATGGCAAACAGCACCTGCAAAATAACCTGCCCTACAAAATAAAAAACCCATATGCACAACAATCAATTATTTTTTTTTTCTTTAAAATTTCTGTTTTGTATTACCCCAAGCATACACTATGGATATGACCTGAAAGTTTTATTTTTCTCAAATTAAATCTGATATATGAAACAATCTAAATTGCTCACTGCCTGAAGAAGAATCAGAATCCTTTTCAAAATAATAATCACACAAAAGAGTATTTGAGTCAAATATATTAATTTGCTCAAGATGGATACCTTTTGTGTTTATAACAAATTTGTTTAAAGAATAAATTTCAAAAACCAAATCAAGATGAAAATCAATGTTAAAAAGGAAAAGTAATTCAAAAGAATTATAATGCAAAACTGCTTCTCTTACCTGACGACGTGAATTTGAATGTCGATTATTGTGTTGCAGAGACTTATGTATGTACATCTGCTCAGGTACACAATTGGCCTTTAACCAGTCACGTATGCCATTGAGAGTGCGGAATTCAGAATTTGGTACTCGACTCCAAGGATGAGTACCAGTCAAATCCAGCACTGATGCACAAAGGGCTTGTCCTATCTGTTAGAAATACTCATTAATGTGAATGTGAAATATCTGTCATTAATGTGAATGTAATTTTTTTTATTATTATAATTACCTCTTCAAAGACGTGGGGTGTATATTTTGGAGGAACTAAGAGTGTTTGATTGGGTTTATGCAAATCCCGAACGCACGGAGGCACAATATTAACTAAGCGACCAGTGTTATAGTTGCATTCTAGAGTATAGCTCCGCACTAGTCCAGTTGCCTTCAATACTGAAACTCGCCCACATCCTTCTCGACTGCTACCATCTTTTCTATCTCTGTGGGAAAATAGGAAAGAAAAAAAATAATAAACATACTACAAGTATATATACTATATACATACTTATATACATACTATATACATAAACACACAATAGAAAATAAAATGAATTCCAGCAAACAATTAATCACAAATGAATCATCATTATTCAACCAATAGTTTATAAATCCATTAATTCAATTAGTCCAACAAATTTCCTGATCTTTAAATTTAAAGAATTTCTAGCAAACAACATCTCTAAAACTTGAATTCTCATCATAAAAAAAAAAAACAAGGTAAAAAAAGCCTACCAAGGCAGACATTCTGTGAAGAAATTCAATTAATTAATTGAAACATTCAAGTCCCCAGATTTTAGCCCTGGCAGTTATCTCATGTTTTGTAGGCATGGGGGCCCTCATTTAAAGATCCATCCTCTCTCTACTTGAAAATAACCCTCGACCATCTCTCTACATGATTTATAAGAATCAGAAAAACATTGCAAATGTTTTCTTTTAATTTACTGCACAGCAATTTAACATATCTAGAATACGCAAACTTTTTAAATAATTCTTTGCAAAATTGTGCAATAAAATTACCCTTTATTCGTGTTATGTAACATACAAGGAAATTCCAACAAACTGTATGCATTTACCTCCTAATACTCGTAGTTGAAGCAAACATGTTGATGGACAAGTATTTATTTATGCTTTACATTGCCATGCCCTGACCAGCCCTGCTATCTCAACCGAAAAAAATTACCATTATTATCATTATTATAATAATGGTAATAATGAAAACTATTATTATCGCCACCACCATAATTACTATTACTACTACTATAAGTATTACTACTATTACTAATTACTATTATCATTATTTATTATTACTATTATTATTTGGCTATTATTGTTAGTCTTTAGTTGTTACTATGATTATTATTATTATACCATTATTATTATTATTATTATTATTATTATTATTAATAATAAAATCACAACTTTTTTTATATCCTTCTATGCCGTTCCTCTTGGATGAGAATTTTTCTCGTGGCTATTAATCTTGATGGATAGAAATTCTGCGCTATGAATGAAACGCTAAAGCAAAAAATATTCCCACTTATACTGCGATTTATTTGTAGCTGCCTCTGATAGGTCATCAGCAGTTAAGTCGTCCAATCGGGAGCTCTCACGTCACTATGGTGGTTCAACCTTCCGATTGGATGACACCGTAACTGCTGATATACGAGGCAGCTCTAAATTAATCCAAGTAGAATCACTTTGATAATACACTCGTCGAGCAAATGAAAAAGCACGTACTTCCTCGCAATATTTGAAACGCTTACGTAATATGTAACAGGTATATGCATAAGTTTTTGCCGGTTTTTGCGGCAAAGAAAACACAATTTTTTTTTCAAGGGAAATTCATTTTTTTGTTTTTTCAAATTACTGGCCATTGGCTCCTACATACTCCGCCCATCTTTCAGGTATGTTCCGAATACCATGCCAGAAAAACTGCATGTCTTTTGCGGCAAACCATTCGCCGAAATCTCAAGGTGTGTTTCACTGGTTTTGCAGTATGACACGGTGCATTTGCCGTTAATTCAAAAAGGTGGGACTCATTTTCCGAGTTTATTGGCCTACCCCATCGTAGATGTCTGCTGATTGTTTCTTATGAAACATTTAATGCTTTTGCCAATTGCTGTTGAATTTGAGTTGGATCATCGTCCAATAACGCAACTGCTCGTCTTTCCACTTATGAGGCCTACCAGAACGCGCTTTGTCTTTCATATCGAATTCATCACGATTAGAAGTCGAAACCATGTTTCACATGTTTTAATCGCTGGAGTGTGTTCACTAGGGGCGAGTTACTATTTTATTAGCAATGCAGAAAATAAAATCTGCCGTTCGTTTACCGTTGCAAATAAGATTTCTATAACTCGGGAACGGAAATGTATAGTTTTTCAAACGTCGCTAATCACGGGCTTTTATTAAATTTTATTTTTATTTATCTTTACCTTTACTCATCTTTCAGCTATTTGTAGTTAAAATGATGGAATGAGATTCTGGAATTCAAGAAAAGTGCGCGGATTGTCTTCTCTCCCATACATCACTCAGGTTTTACTGTTTTTCGACTAAATAAATCTACAACACAGACGCTAGTGTTTGGCGGACTCAAACTTGTAGGTGTTGGTTGGTTACTGTCAGACGTAAAAACGAAAGTATCAAATTCATACGTGTACTGTTCGTTGGAGCCGTGAAACCGGAAAAGACTTATGCATACATACTTACATTGCAAGTTAATGTAGATGTAAGTTTTCAAACTTATGTTCTATGATTTGTAAACTTAAGAAAATTTAGGAAGTTAATTAATATTAAGAGAAACAATGAGAAGGGATCAAGATCAGTATATTCAACTGCCTCCGAGAACCTCTCAAAATACTTTCACAAAGTCCGGGAAATTCGAATTTACGATTTCGAACTTTTTTTCTTTTCCTTTCTTTCTTCTAGTGTTCCGTCTGTGGTCATTCACAGATCGATCTGAACGAACTCTTGAGTTTTGAGAGTTTCAAACAGATACTTTGCGGCTACTGTTCATGAAGACTCAAATCATTTCAAAATTTTTCCAAAATAGCTCTAATGTTTTTTATTAAACTTTGTCCTCGGGTAGTATAAAGGACGCTCAAGAGGATGGTACATGTCTCACGTTCGTTAAAATCCCAGATTTTTCAAAATGTGCAATTTCTTTTCGCGTTTTCGTACCACTATAACACTGAAGATTTTAGTTTATCACCTTAATGAAATGCGTTCGTTAAAGACAGATCTTGAAATACCTCAATCCTGAAATAAAAAATTTTCTTTTTTACGAAAATGAGAAAAAATATTTGCAGTTTTCGTGGGCATAATGCTTTGTGGGGAACGGGATATTTGTGATAAAACATTGAAAGATGGAACGCAGACGTTTGTGAAAGAAATGGAGTTGGAATATTTTGTTGAGGCCAGAAAGAGGCGGCGGGATAATAATTTTGTTTCGTTTAAATGTAACTCACAAACTGAAGTATAGGAGGCAATACTGAAAAGAAAAATTGTTTTCTGCTTACTGAAGAGCGCTCAAGAGGTGAATCACCTCAACTACGTTCGTCTATCCCTGACTTTGTTTTCAAAACTCATTGTTTAATTGGTGGAGAGAAGAAAAAACGAGACTTGGCGAAGAAACAAATCAAAAAGCTTATCTCACAAAGAGATCTAGTATACCCTGTTTGGAAATTAGCTTTTAGAGAAACTTGTACCACTCGCGAGATATCGTAATGATTTTGGACGTTATATAGTAAGTATATTGCGTAGAGACAGAAAATGTTTAGTCAGCTGCTAATGCACATACCTATTTGATATGCATGATCTCCCCCCCCCCCCGAAGAAGACCAGAAAAAATCCTAGGCTATGCATCGATAATATAGAACCAGCTATACAAAATATTTTTAGTTTTCTTGGAAAGAGGAACAAGGAATACCGATTTACCATTGAAGAATTGATAAAAGTGATTGCAGGAGACTTTCTTCATCCAAAAATTGTTGAAGCACATTTACCTTATCTTGTATGTTTCAAGGATTTAGGGATACTCCGCGTGAGAAAATACGTCCTTACTGATTCCGTGAATATCGAAGTGTCAATAATTTAACAATGCGAACTCTTCATTCACAATAGCTGTTTTCAGACGTGATAAAGTGAAACTAGAGCGCCGTCGGGAAATACGATGGGTGGAAAGAGCAATTCTCCCGTTTTGGCCAGAGGCCGAAAAAGTAACCATTTTCCAGCTCGCTCTAGCGCCACAACAGTTTCTCACAAATTTTAAGTTGATGTACGTATTTTGTAGGAAATTTTATCCACTTTAATTTTTTTAAATAATTGTTTCGATAAAACGCGTAGTTTCAAAGATAGGCTTTTTGAAGTGGCAAACATCAAATTCGAATTCAGCACCCTTAAAATCTTATAGATCTGTTAAGAACAAAACTTCCGGATTTTTTTCCGGGCAGGGGCCTTTGAGCACCAATTGACTGGAGTAATACCCTCCAAGACGAATTGAAGACCCTCATATCGGACACGGTGATAGCGCCGGCGAGCTTATGACGGCCGCAGGGCCTGTAGCGGCGCGCGGCGATTTCCGGGCAGCGGCAGACAGCGAGGTCACGGCGCATTCTCACAAAAACACGTCTTACTATTCATCATAGCACTTAAAAACTGGCCTCTATGTATTTTGTACGATGGTGAACAAGGGGGTAAAATTTCATGGCAATCCGAGTATCCAGCACGGTGAGTGTTTCCTGAAAGAAGGCACCAGTTTGACAGGTTATTATTTTTTTTATTTAATTTTTGTTAAAAACAAACTGTGTGACGGGGACAAGTGCATTCTGTGCACGTTTTTTAATTCTGGGATCCCTACCCTAAGCAAAAATACAATTTGAATTCTGAATACAGATACATGAGTTTTGGCAAAAATTGTTAACAAACTATTAGCTCCGATATAAAAAAAATATATTTTCAAGGGCAAATCAGATACAGATTTGGGCTCTTCTCCCTCACTCAACGTCCTCCGTGAAGAATTATACTTCCTGCCGCGACAACGCGGAGAACAATAATTTGAATAACTCCATTTCGCACTGAACTCTAGAAGACGAGCACAGATGATCAAGTAACATTTATGTCCACAACGACAACCAGTGGCCTACTCAGCACTTGCAAGGTCCAGGGAAATGACGAAAAACCTGATCGAGATGTAGGCCGTAGGCAAGATCGGAAACAAATGAACATTATGTCGGATAACGGCATTGCAAGAGTTAGTGTCGAAGCCTAAATTAAGTTCATTATGTAACGCATTCAAAATTCTTTAAAATTCTGTTAGCCTTCATGCAGCTTGTTGTATTTTGCAAAAATGCCATATCTCAGGCAGGAATGTACAATATTCTGGGGAAGCTCATCCTGTAGTATCCATACCTTGAGATTGCAGGGGAAAAAATCGAATAATGAAAAAATGCCATCCACGTGATTCCTGCTTGCCCCTTTTCCTTGAATCTTACCATTGCGTTGCCTATTTATTTGCGAATCTGTATATTTTGTCGGAACTGACGTACTTAACGGCATAAGTATTGCATGAACACATTTTAATGCAATACTTTTATTTATCATAACACTCGTAGAAAACACATTCATCAGGACTGGTGTCAGGATGAACAACATACTACCAAGAAATCCATATACATGTCAATTACTTTACAACACATTGGCAGATAACATTTAACTATTAAAATCGGTACACAAATTTAAGTTAAAAGTAAGGCTTTTCTGCTGCATAACTGTTTCCACAATTAGAGACTATACTGATCATTAAAAAGAAAAGTAATATGTATTTTAACAATGATACACAATGCTTTAGTTTACAATTGAATAGTATATTTAAAAAAGACTTAATATGCCCGTAACAAGAAGTGTACTTCAACTTCCGGCTCAATGATCCCTATTTCGATCAGGTTTTTGTCGTTCCGTTGATCCATTGAGCAAATGCTGAGGTGGTCTTGTTTTGCTTCTAGATATGACTACACTACATGCACGTTTTGTTGAACTCTCGTGTTGCTAGTAGTGATGGGCGTAGAGCTGGGGCGTATTTCTATTTTGTTAACAATGCAAAAAACTCAAATCTGTAATTTGTTTACAAATGCAAATAAATTTTCCATAACCAGGGAGCGAAAATGTCTATTTTTTTTCTCGAAAGGTTCGTAATCTGATACTTTTTAAATTTTAAAAATATTTTTTTAACTTACCTATTTATCTTTCAATTATTAATAGCCATCGAAAAGCGGGGAGGAAGCCTTCTCCTGTTATCAGTTTGTCAGACAGACACCTACACATGCCTTCGAATTCGACGAACGTCGACAAATCTACACGCGCACGCAAATCTAGGGCGCACGAGATACGTAGTATAGAGCATAATTCACTGCATGCCATTGAGCGCCCAACTAGGAGGGAAATTAATTGAGTTCAATTGCCGGCGGCGTAAAATGTGTTAACACCTTTATTTACATACGAGGAAAGAAATTAATGAAAACATGTGAAACGGAAGATTTTGTTTTAGAAACTGTATAAATTATAATTGCACGTTACGCGAAATCTTTTTTCTTTTTCCCCAAAAATTGTACTTTTTTTTTTAAAGAGCCGATTTTTACAACACACTTTGTATAAGGCAGAAATATCTTCGATTTAGTGGTTTTGATACATTAACTTTTTTGCAATGTTCGAAAAAACGAGTTCTAGCGCCATATTTTTTCGTCAGACACATGAGAAATTAAAAAAAATAATAAAAAGATACTCCCCGCGAGCAAATACAACCCCTTTGATTCCATGAATATCGGATTGTTAATACTTTAACAATGTCAATTATTTGTTCACAATATGAGTTTTCAAGCATGATAAAATAAAACTAGTTCCACAGCGAGATAGGATGGCTGGAAACAGCTACTCTCCCGCTTTGGCCAAAGGCCAAAAAGAAACAGTTTTTCAGCGTGATCTAGTGCTCAAACCGATTCTCAAAAATTTGAAGTTGAAGTATGTACTTTGTAGGAAAATGTATCTACTTTATTTTTTTAAAATACGAATTGTTTCGATAAACCGCATAAAATTGCACATAATACATGCAATATTGCGCTTTAACTATTATAATTTCTAAAAAGAAATTCACATGAACTTAATGAAAGAACTCACTATGGACAACAAATTTCATTTGAACGAAAAACCTCGATCTTTCGATCGTAGTTGTAGGAATACGCCTAAAAATTAATATTTTGAAATTTTGGAGTTAACGGTGAAAATCGGACCTATGCCACTTTTATAAGTGTATGTTACTCTATTCTTACAAGAAATTAAAAGATAAAATTTGGAGCCCTTTTTGAAATATTTTTGAATTAAAGAATTTTAAAGAATGTGTTTCAAATTTGGAAAGAATCCTAGAAATTGCTTAAGCGCTAGTAGTGTTGACTGACTGACTGACGGACGGACGTTTTGCCGTCAATTGATTTTTCGGAATAAAGGACCCACAAAAAAAAGGATTCTGCTAACACCACGTCTTAAAGGATTTTTTGTTCGCAATTTAGCAACAGGATTTATTCACTTGTTCATCTGGGCCCTTTTATGTAGAATAAGAATTGTGAAGATAGCATTAATGAAATATAGATGTGTAATGATTGTACAGAATATAATTTTATTTCCACAATTCAATGGATTGAGTGGTAAGAAGGCACTTTCTTTTATTCCAGGAAAAAAAATAGCTCTTGGCATATTTAGGAAGACAGAACAGTCTTCTGTTATTGTAATCCATTAATGATGTGTGAAATAACTTCAATTTTTAAGAGAAATTTTAAGGTGTTCTAAATGTACTAACTAGGAACCAGTCCAGGGGTGCATTTGTACCCTTTTTGGTATTCCATGACACCAATTTTTATTCATATGAATGGTTTTGAACATTGTACTTCTTAGATTGTCATGACAATCTTTTGATTCAAATGTAGTAAGCTCCAGATGCAAAACATCTCTAAAACCCTTTTTTTCTAATATTCTATAGCACTTCAAAATTTAAATATACTTTTTGTGTATGGTGTTGCTGAGCATGGTGTTGTTCCAACTAGTGAAAGTTTATGAGAATCAGAGTATCCAGCATGGTGAGTGTTGGACATTAGAGTAACTTCTCTTTAAGAATGCTGATCCCAATGGCAGGCAACGCAGGTGTTATCAGGGCAAAACATTTCGTAAAATACCTGGGCCTTACGTTAGACACCAAACTCATCTTTGGAGAAATTTAAGGCAGGCGGAGAACAACGCATCAAAAGAGACTGGGGCACTGAGCAAGCTCATGGCAAAAGACAGAGGACCAACATCAAGCAAGCAGTGGCTTCTTATCTCACCCACTCTATCGTGTATGGATAAGAGATACAGGGAGTTGCACTCATAAGAGAATACATAAAACTGCACATGAGTGCCCTTTGGAGGAAAGGAAGGCTGAGAGTTGCTTGTTCCTACAGAACCATTTCCGAACTAACCATGCTGGTGATGTGTGGA
Organism: Gryllus bimaculatus; assembly: GCA_017312745.1. Taxonomy (NCBI): domain Eukaryota; kingdom Metazoa; phylum Arthropoda; class Insecta; order Orthoptera; family Gryllidae; genus Gryllus; species Gryllus bimaculatus. Next base: position 2,347,449 of record BOPP01000015.1, on the reverse strand, counting down.
GTCCACATTGAAAACCAGGCTCTTAGGCAGATAGCAATTTGGACTGGATGCAAGTCCACCTATGTCTCCTATCACATAACACAGTTCTCTGGACATGTATATTCCTGTAAATGCCATCAACGGACAAGGAATGTATGTACGAAGTAACGACACAAAATACACTTTCTTCATCTGTAAAAGATGGGCACCTGTCAGAAAGTGACAGGAGTGTTCAAATGTTGCAACATTTCCAGAAATGTCACTAATTTTGCATATTGTAGATGAATACTCAGGTTTTTGTTGGAGAACACTGCAACACTACGCCATTGTGCTTATTCACTTCAACAGCCACATGAATATAAGCTCAACCCTATTCATTCTGCACATATTGCACAACATCCAGTGCATCCAATTGAGTACTAACATTTTCCATCTATGTGATGGTTTTTGATATCACTGAAAAGTTGGTGTTGATGTATGACACGTTTACAGACCTCTTGCACAGCGACCTGTCCGCTCAAATAATAGCCTTTGCCTGCAGTCGTTTCCAGCATTTCTCTTCCCACTGCTGCTGTTTTAAGTGCTATTACAGTGTTGTTGCACATTAAATCATTTTTCTGCATTAACTTTAACATCAAATAGTTTACTAAAATAATATTTCCCTGTCAGAGCTGAAGAACTTTACTCCAAAAATATGAAGAAAAAAAAACTTGAGCTTTATTCGGTTGAAGTACTTTACTTTTCATATATTGTCACATTATGAGATAGTGATCAAACTGAATAGAGCCACCATAAGTGCCATATTGTCAACCTCTCGCAGCAATGAGTTACATCAGTGCTGCAATGAGTTGCATCAGGTATCAGTGAATTGACTACATGTGTCACATTTCAAAAACGATTTATACTGTAACTCTTATTTGTGGCAATATTACATGAAACATTGTGTGGGGTCACATTTTAATCTTTTTATTGTTGTACCTTTAATATATGACAAATTTATGAATTAATGTGCACAATAAAAATGCACGTTCTTCACTACAATAGCTGAATTTGTGGATACATTGTTATAAAATTCAATCAAATCATTCAGAAAAAACATATGATTGCATTGAAAAAACATATTGCTATTAAAAACTAGATCCTACTTATCATTTTGTTTTGTTACAAAGATTATAAATTAATTTAGATAGTTAATTTTTATTTATAGTATTAATTATCATTATTATCGTATGTAGCATTAAATAAATAAATTGTTAATTTTTTAAATTTTCATTAAATGATTTTCAGAAAATTAATTAATGACATGAGCAAATAATGTAGAACAGAACTATCATATATAACTGTATAATAATAGTTAATTTAATGAAAACAAATTGACGGTATTGTCTTGTTCCAGAATTAATGTTATTATTATTTCTTCCTTTAAATTACAGACAATCACACTTATAAATTTATTTACTTCATTTGACATCGGTTAAGTTTTGGAAATATTTTGTTTCCAACTTCAGATAAGTTCCAGAGTAAATATTTGTACTAAATAATTTGATAATAATAAAGTGTTTTGCTATTTGTACAATTTGTTTGATTATAAAAAAATGATAATTGGTAATATTAAGAAATGAATAGTCATGGAAAGAATAAACAATAAAATTAATAAAAGCTGAGAAACTTACCTGGAAAATAGTTATTTTAAATTTATAAAACTAAAAATTAACACATCTTTAAGTGTGTCCATGGTGCAATTCATTTAAGCTATAACTACAAAAACTATGCCGTTTGGCTGGGAGAATCAATGTCGAGTATCCATGCTGTGAGTTGCAAAACAATGAAGTGAAAGGACAGAAAGGAGGGGGGAGGATAAATCGACAGGTTAGCCAATGGAAGAAGTGTTTCAGCCATAGAGAAATTAAAGAAAGGTAAAGAACAGTCTCTGTTTATCTTGAACATAACTTATTGATGTCTTTTCAATTTTGAAAGTAAGTGGTCACATACTATGGTTTGTAAACACATTTGATCTGAAACAAGTCAAGGATACATTCACAATTCTATATCTTCAATTTTGACATTGTCAAAGTCTTTTTTACAAGATAAATCTTATGCTGAGATAATGAATTTTGCTTCTGGGCTGGTAAATTTGTTTTCTTAATATAACCAAATTTCCTTATTTAATTTCTTTTTATCCCATACTGCATCCTCTAATAATTAATATTTTATCACAAACGGAAATTGTAAAAAAAGAAAAATTATTTTATTAATGTAAAATTAAATTAAAAATTACTACGTAAAGATATTTCCTTTTGCAGTTTATGTGAAGATGGAAATGAATGATTTCCAAACATGTCATAACCAGGGAGAGGATTTTTAAGCCCTTTAAAATCTTCAAAAAATACAATTAAAAATATGCATTTATGATCAAACAATTCTGAAATATGCACTTTAATGTGCAATAAACATTAAGAATGTTTCATTTCTTTTATAAACCTATCTTGATAAAATTTAGGAGAAGCATGCTCTGGACGAAAAAGTAGGTTTTTGTGCAAACTTAATACAATTCACCTAACTTCACAACAGAAATAATTGGCGAAAATATTCACCTTAGTGATGTACATTGTATGTCTTGTTCCATTTCTTTTACCTGGTTGATAAAATATACCAAGAAATATCCTACATTTGCACAAGTATTTTATCATCTATAGAAGAAGAAAAAAAGGAGCTGTGGCAAGCTCATTCTAATGAATACACGCTCACAAATAAATAGTAGATTCTAGGAAAATATGAAACGTTTCAGAGGAAAGTCTCTATTGTTACGAAATATGCAAAAATGTGCACACAATTACATGAATATACACCAAAAGGAAAAATCAACAAAATATGCACTAATGTAATAGTCTACATAGCATCCAATACTAACCAAATGTCAAGAAATTTCACATAGTTATGCAACGGACAAAGATATACAAAATCATAGAATTCTGCCCCATAGTAATAATTGATGTTTTGACCATATGAAATAAATTTTTAAGAGTGATTGTCTATAATTTAAGAGGAAGAAAGAATAATAATTTTCCAATATTTAATTTAACCTAGACAAACTTTTTAATGATACTCCCAAATAGTAATGTGAACAATGAGAGGTTGAATAGTATCCAACACCATGAGCATTTGCAAAACAAAAGTTCCTTTACAAGAGAAAATTGTTGAGACATCCTTTAAAAAAATAATAAGAACTCTAAAGCAAAGTCTAACATTGACTCTCTGGAATTTAAGAGTAGAATAAGAAACTGTATCATATGACAAAATTTGATCCTTTCCCTTCCTTCCATTTAGCACAAGCTAATATGCTGACACCTAAATGCATCTAAATATTTTTACCAGAATCAAAAGTTCACTGAAAGTACCTACAACAATGCACTCAACATTTAATTCTTTCTACAAGTTGTGTTTTGATCAAGTAAATCATGAATTAAACCCTCTGCTTTAGTAGTCAAGGAAATTACTGAACAAAATTAATAATTTTCTATCAAAATTATATGTTTACACATAACATTTCTTCTTAGATGCAAATTTAAATACCTTCTCATTACCTGGAGGAGAATTTGTGAATCTGATTATTTTATCTATTATTTTTTAGACAAGTCTGAAACATCTGGAATTCATTTGGTTGATTTTTAACTTCACTAAATATATATATTTTTTTAAATAACATGAATAATAAGAAATTACTTAAAAAAAAGAAAATAAATTACTTAAAAATCATACCTGAGGTACATATTTCGTTCAGTGAAGTTACATGCTGAGAAATGAAAATTCGGGCTGTTCAGGGACATAATTTTTGGTAGTAACATACATTCCACACTATCTCCAATATTATCAAAATGGTTTCCATACATGAAGATACCTAAAACACATGAATGTATTAAACTAACAAATAAGTTTGATTTTTGAATGTTGAGTTTACATGTATATAACATGTACCTACCTTTCTTTGAGGCATGACCATGTAAGTCTAGATAAAGAAATAAACCAGAATTTTCTGGAGGAGTATAAATATTTTTCTTTCCTTGTTCTGTAAAAGATAAATCGTGTAAATGGAATTTAAATTATATAAAAAGAGTTCAAATCTATAATCCAGATACAAAAAGGAATATACCTCCACATTTCAACTGCTCTTTGAAAACATCTTCATTGATAAAATTGCTTTTGCCATAGCTTCCACTGCAAACAGAACTTTCCACACTCCCTACACTTAAGCTGGTTTCACTTCTTTGTGCAATTAAGGCCTCTTCGGCCTCAGTCTGTGAATATTCAGAAGCTTTGTTTTGACCTGCATTTTGTTCCTGTGTAGTACCCACAAGCAGCTCATTTTGAAAGTTTTCTCCAACTGACGTAGAGGCTTTTTTGTCTACTTCATTCATATCAAATACCTTTCTAATCACCGCTTCACAAATAACAGACAAAACATCAACTTGATTAGAGATACCAGACAAAACATTGGATGTGTTAGAATAATCCTTTGAGTGAATGGCACTTTTTTCATCTAACGTAAGGCATGACACTTGATTTTCTATGTTTGAGGCATTCTGGGAATCTTCTTGAATTGAAGACAGACATGACATGTGATTTTCAATGCTTGAAATAATCTGTTTTTGATTTACAGAGTCTATACACAGCTGATTTTCTAAACTTGAAGAAGATTCTAGGTCATTTTCATTTATAGAATCTAAACACTTAACATTACTTAAACTTAGCAAATCTGAACTAGGAGAAAGAACATCAGAAAATTCAGCAGAGTCTGATTCTGTGACAAGAGGAGTTGATCGTGATTTAAACTTTCTGCTTGCAGGGTCAAACACAGGTCCTGTCACAACTTCTTCTATTTCTTGTCCATGATGATAATATAGTATTAAAGAACGAGCAGCATAAATTGCAGGATGTAACACAAATGATGGACTTGAGTATACACGATTAAGATTCACCCCACGTGTATCTGTACGATAATGACCATTACATACTCCATCAGGATTTAACATTGGAACTAATTTGAAAACATAATTTTTCCTCAGTAAAACTGCAACAGGATCATCTCTTTGGAGAAGAAATTTCAACAACCCATTCATTACAAAACTGGAAGGTGTTTCTCCAGGATGTACACGAGCACTAACAAACACAATCTGTGGAGGAAATTATACAAGGTCAACAATGACAGTTAAATTAATTACCAGAACATCTCAAGAAAAAAGGGGACAGTTGATAAGTATTAATAAGAATATCCCTACCTTCTTTTGAGTGAAACGAAAAGGTCTTGGATGATCAGCCTCAGGAAATAAAAATTTCAAACGTGGTTCTTGATCTTCTGTTATAAAATGATGAGAAGAAATGGTAATAAGATCTATTCGCCTACCCTCCAAAGAATAACAAACACACTCTCGATGATAATATATATCGTCTAAATCAACACTTCGTTTCCGAGATTCATCTGAAAAAAGATTTTGCAATGCAAAAAACAAAAAGAAACAAACTTTGTTCTGAATAATACCCAGCATTTTCAATGTATAGATTACCTTGGTTAACTTTAAATCGATTATCAATAGTGTGCAGCATATTCTGTAATTCAAAATAAGGGTAGGGATACGTGAAAGCAAAATACACAGTAGCTCTTGGATTCTCAGGGGTACGATACTTGAAAGTCAAGATGAATACATTATCCACAACCTGAAAAGGCAGTTTCCATTACATTTCTCTCAAATAAAAAATGTTATAAAAAAAGTGTAAATTATTAACTTATCTGTTTATGACCTTCCAACTCACACGAAACTGTGGTTTTTCTTTTATCCTTTCCCAGTGATGTTTACCAGGAACTATACGACACACAGGAGCCATTCCTTGACTATACATCTTCGTCTGCTTGTTCAGATCCACAATATTCAATTGCATGTTAGCACAAGGTGTCCCACCTAGAGCAGAGCAACAAAATGTAAAGAAAAGTAATATATATCTGGAAAAAGGAAAATCTGGAAAATAATATTTTACTTCCACATGTACCTCTAATTCCAAAATAAAACCAAGTTCGATTGCCGTTTTCATATTCGGTTCCAGCACAATCTGGTGCAGTCCACAAATTGAACTCAAAATCAGGAACATCATCATCAGGGGAAGGCTTGTCTGCCTCTGTAGTATTTTCTGTTCCACAAATACAAACAGGAGGGAATTTTACATATAAACCTTTTTGAGAAAGTAAGTAAAGTTAATGAATTAAACATACACACTCTATCATCAATTGAAATAAACACTATCATGCATATTATATTATTCACAAAATATCGTAATTACAAATTTGCACATATATGAGCTATATATTATGTATGCATGACACATATCAAACCATAAATATTTTTGCCATGCTTACATTCTACTACCCCCAATACATCAACAAATATTACTTTCATTACACTTCAGCCTTTGGAAAAGGGCACAGCACTACCGAGAGGAGGTCAGAGGGGTCACACAATTCTATTCTTGTTCAAAATCTAAGTCAATTAGGCTCCCAAATTACATTTGTAACTACTTTTATGATTTAGGAAGAAACAGAAATAAACGAGAAAGATGATAAAGAAAGCTCAATCATTCTTTTTAATTTTCTTTTTTCCCCCCAACAATATGAGAAATATTATCACTACAGGAACTGTAAAAATACAGAAAAATTGTAATATTTAACATTAAAATAGCAATATTAGCATTAGAATAACAAAATATATATTTTACAAATAATACATTACAAACAAAACAAATTAACAAGTTAAAAAAAAGAGAAAAAATGAAAGAAAAAGCATGTACAATTTATTTATTGTTTTATATTTCATGAGCATAAATGTCCACATGGAAGAACTCCACCAAAAAAGATAACATACATTTAGACATCAGCAAAAGAAGCTTTTCAAGCTTTTGACATGCTTTACTATACAACAGCTTAATAATTAATAAAGTGAAGTTTAATTTTTTTGCTGGTTTAGTTTCATTAATGATTTTGTATTGCTTTTAAGGAATAAATACATTGGTCACATACACTTAAACAAAAATGTATACAAAGCAAAATGAATATCACTAGAACATATCACTTTAGAAATAAATTATTCCACCTACATTTTGATACCATTGCAAAGTAGAAATAATAAAATCATATTGTACTGCAGCTTAATTACTATTCTCTAATATACCTTGAATTATATAAATGAGAAACATTAACAAGAATAAAATAACAGAAATGTGAAACAGAAATACGAATACACATTAAAACTAATGCTATCATGCTTACCATGAGTTTTTTTGGCCACTAATTCTACACGGCCCAAGTTACCAGAATCAAAATCAGAAATGAAGGTAAAACCTCCAACTTCTATATTCATTGACATGTTACTTCTGACAAAATTTCACAGTTGTAGGTAGGGATTCCCCCCCATGATCATCTGAAAATAAAAATATCACAATTGCCGGAATCAATTAGCACACGTTCAGATGGATAATACTACATTGAACATTACGCTAAACAAAAAATCTTGAATCATAAGACGAGGTTAATTGATAACATGACTGGCACCCATTTGTTTTATCACGCTACGGTGAATTCAAACGTATGGTATTCATTGAGATTTGTTTACTTGTGTCATCGGCAATTATCATCATATAACATACCATTAAAGTCTAGATGTTGCTACGGCAACCGTCGGAAGGCATAACTGCAAAAATGCTTTATAAATCATTGCAATTTAAGATTGGTAGGACAATTAAAACCAACATTTTGATTTAACTTTCACTCTACATGTGTCCAGGCCAGGTTAGACGATAACAACAATCACACTATCCTACTGCTAGAGAAATGACCTAAAGACATTCTATTGTTTTTAAAACACAAACATTTAATCCTCGTTATGTAATGTCCTTACCAGCTGATCGACCAACGTCTAAGTCTTAACTATCGACCTATTTTCCATTTGGTTACTTCATCGAACTGTCAAACACAGGGCGCCATGTTGTCTTTCCTCGACTGCAATTATTGCAAATTTACAGGTGTTGCAATTTCTCATAAAGTATAATATCCACATTAAAATGAAATGACTTTTTAATTAGGGTATATGGAAAGGAAAGGTAGTCACAGTCGTATTACTTTTAGTGGGGCAATTTATTTCGAGATACTCCCCCTAAAAACGAGTGCAAATGACAAGCATGTGATGCATTGGCAACAATGTACTGGTTTAACCCTGCGAGCTGATGAAAACAGATTAATACAATAGCCAATAATCAACGCTACGTTCTAATCTTTCCAACAACTCTTCTCGAACTGATATCCAGAAACTTGCAAGCAAATTTGTCTAAAACGGATTAACAATGTTCCGTAAAGATTTATTAGCCCTAAGTAGTCGATACTAATATTGTTCGGTCAAACCCATAGCGGAATAAAATTACTAATACATCATGCACAGATCATGCGTGTATCACTTATTGCGATTGATAAACCTTCGAGATGGCACAAATATATTAAAATGTAATATTCAATATTACTTGGGTTAATATTGTCTTAAAACATGGTCAATAGCAGTTTTCTCGTTCACGATTTCGCATTTGCGAACCGCAACTTATGAATTTTTCTTAGAAAACTGAGCAGTCATTACTTTCCTTGTAGGCCTATAATTCATATGCTAGTTTGAATAAACGTAAATTACCAAAGAAATGTGAAATTAAAGAAAAATCATTGACACATCAAAACAGATGTGTAATAATTTGAAATTTCACTTGTTATTCAGTTAATTCATTTTACAAAATTTTTCAAGATTTCTATTTGGTAATTTATTATATTACTATTCTATCACCAATACTCAGCTTACAAGTTTATCCAGCCAACATTTGACCAATTCAAGTTATTAGTCCTTACATTTCCACATTTATTTACTTCATAACCAACATTTATACTTAGGGTAAGATCAAAATTTGATTTGTAAGCCCAACTACTTTCTTGCAATTTCAACAAAACCACAAAAATTCAAAACTGTAACAATAACATTCATTTATTTCCATATTAGTAAATACATTTTTTATATTATACAACAACATGTAAAAATATTTAAGCATATAAAACACCATGGTAATATAATTTTACATCAATATAGCACCTATTGAATTGCAAATTTAGGATTATGTCAGTCCAAAAACTTTCATTGAATTGAAAGCTGTAGCTAGAGCAACTTCTTCTGGACGTTTCTTCATAAAAGCTGCAATCATTTCTACAATTGCAGGCAATGAACAAGGTTCATTTCGTTGAAATGTACAATAGCGTTGCAGAAACATGAGAGACCTGCAACAAAAGGATAAGGCATATCATAATACTATATTCTCAAGGTTTTCTTCCACTCTTGATGCAATAATTACCTATCTGTGAGAGCCTCTTTAACATGTGTAGGAAGCTTGGATGCCCTTGTGTTTGGATACATAAATGGAGAATCAGTTTCGACCAACAATTGTTCCAGAGGAATCAATCCACTTTCAAGAATCTTGCGAACACCAGTGTCAGATTTATCTTTACATAGGTACCCTGAAATCAGTATTGCTCAATATTGTGTTTGTTCAAGCCAGTCCTTACAATGTAATTTGAATTACCTGTTATTCCTATGTATATTCCCATGTTTATATACTTTTCAGCCTGCTCTAGGGAACCAGTGAAGCAATGCATAACGACAGTAGGTAAATTTTCTCTGAATTTTTCTAAAATATCAAGTAAATCTTTATGAGCTTCACGCTCATGAATGAAAAGTGGCTTTTGGAGTTCACATGCCAAAGCTACCTGCAACATGAAAAACAATGATTTTTACACTTGCATATATGCAAAAAACATACGGGATCAATAAGATTGAATTGAACATTAATTGTATTTAATAATTAAATGAAATCATGTATTTTAATGTGTACAGGAAAAAGTCTACTTCTAATAAAAGGAAAATGTACTTTACATCATGCATAGAAAAATCTCAAAGACATAAGTAATGAAACACATTTACAATAAAACAATCAAAATTATACTTTCAAACAGAAACATTTTATTAAAAAATGAACATAAAAAATAAGTAATTACAGAAAGAAATAATTAGCAATAAACAATTCACAATGCATTTGACAAGTATAAATACAAAATATTCAGACAAGACAAAATATTCAGAAATAAGTGTACATTTTGCATCGAACTTTCAAAATGTTCTAAGCATATAATAAAAAATACATTCAGAAAAAGTAAATTAATAAAAATTAAATAAATCCATTTCTTCTACAACCAGAACATCTTCCATTTTGATGGAACTTCCACTTACCTCATTCCCCACACCACAAAAGATAACAGTGTAAGAAGAAATGAATCTTGTGTTAATATACAAATCTGAAAAAAATTTGTCCTTTTTATACTGAACGGAGTTAAAATGACAATAATAGTTGCAAATATGTAAATCATTTTTAATTACCTAACAATGTCAATGTTTTCTTTGAAGCAGTACAATTTATCCAATAACTGTACATTTGATTATTACTATAGCATTTATCATTGTTTGAATTTTAAGATATGTTGAGAATCATAGATTAAGAACATTTTTTTCATGTTAATGCCTTAATCTCTCAGTCGTTCAGCAAAATATTTTACTGTCCACAATACTACTACTACTATTATTTAACACACTTGACTAATTTGTTTACTGTAGTTATTCATATATGATACATTAAAGGTGTAAACAATAAATCAAAAGTAACAATTTAAATGGTATTAATCAATTTATATACATATAGGCATAAGTGTGTACACAGAAGGTGGGGGGGATGGCTCACCTGAAATTTTGAAAGAGGCCCTGAAGCCTTATGCAATACAAACATTTTATTTCCTTAATTATGTGTAATTCCTGATTTTCCTACCCAGTAATTTGAAAAATTGTTATGCCGCATACGGAGAAGATGCTCTCCAAGTTATTTGGTAACTATGTAAGTGGTTTAATGTAAAACCAACTCCATTTTTTTTTCCTTCATTAAAATTATAATTTCATTTTCTGTAAAGTATTTTACTTATTTACTAGTAAAATATGTTCTTTGTAAATAAAAAAGTTAAAATGAAAAGGGAGCTTAGAAAAGTGGTACTTGAAAATATACACTTTGTTACAAAAGAAATCCCAATGATAACAGGAGCAAGGTATGTCTGATTAATATGTTGAATAACTGAATTTTTAATAACAAATAGAACAAGACTACTTCAATTTTGACATCTGATTCTTTTTGGTCCCCATCATGTTCACTTGAAATCTTGAAGATCATTGATTAATAAAAGACACCACATGGATGTATATCTTTTTTATTTACTATCTACCAAGATTCTTCGGTCACACTTCATGATGCAACAGACCTCAGCCTACAAACTGATTTTAGAAAGGTTTGTAACAAATGGATAAATGTTGGAAAGAGTCTGGGCTCCCTTGATTTTATTATTGTTACATTATGCTAACAATGGTACCACAGACCAAACATTCTCTTAGTCAAAACTATTTATTAGTTAATAGTTTTATTGAAATATCATATTCCCTTCAGATTGTACACACCCATGACATCACTGGCCTTCAGAGATTCTCTTTGCCTGTAAGTAAAATTGTACACACTAGTAGTACACACTATGTACACACTACATTCTCATGAGAAACTGCTAAGGACGTGCAACTTGATGCAATTTATTCTTTAAACAGAAATTTAACATGTTCTTTTTTCTTAGCAAATCAGGAAATAATGTCATCATACCATTTATCCCTTTGCTGAAGTTTGTAGAGTATTCCCTCCTCACGCACGCTAGAGCAGAAAGATTATCTTGGGTCCTAGAGTTGCTTAAGTACATATTCACTTGTTTCACACAGGAATAACTATCTGCAAAAGAACTAGTTGCTGGAATTGTTGCAATCAAACTAAATACTCGGAAAGCCTCTGGAAGAATTTCATTAAACTCATTTTAAATCATTTGTTTTATTAGGGTAGTCATATTTGAACTTTAGAATTTTTCTTTTTGCAGGGGCGAAAATATGGTTTCAAATTCTATTCGTAATTTATCTTTGTTAAAAAATTCACCAAAGCTTTGCAACAAAGAAACTAAAACATCCATTGGAAATTCTTCACAAAATTTTGAAAATTGAGTGGTATCACCTAGCTTAAGAAACATATGTTTTTCTAATCTTGAAAACTTTACTTCTGAGTTATTATCTGAGTTACTATCAGAATTTCATGGTACAATTGCTTGTACTCAGAAATACCTTGATTCTTTTCACTAAAATCTTCTTTCGGTGCAGGAGATATATAACCTTTGCCTTCTCAGCAATTTGAAAAGCTTCAAACCACTTTTCTTCATTCCTTACATTTTTCAGAAATGAAGCACCGTCAGAGTCAGCGACAATACTGATCTGACTGCTGTTAATTTTCACCAGCACCAAATTAAAAAGTAATTCAGTTTTGTGGATGTCAAAAACAGAGAGAATAAATACAAATTTTAAATCAAGAAGACTATTTTTGTAACTTTGTGCTTCTCTGACTGCTATACCAATTGAATTTGGGCAACCCATTATTTGTGAGGAAACTTGCATTCAAATAGCTCATTATGAATAATTTCAAAGAGTTCTCTAGAATATCCCATTTTAATCCACGTTTCTTTTAGATCTACATTTCTTTTGAGCAAAAGATGAAATATAGCTCTAAAATTTCCAGGATTTTTTAGGTCATCTTTTTCTAAATGCCCATTAAAGGAAAGCTCCAGTTTGCAAAATATGCATGTAATATCAATTAAAATTTTCAAAATCTCCCTATTTTTTCTCACTTCTTCATTTTATTGCAATTTTAAAAATTGGTCCTGTTCATTCACCAAGTTCCAGATTACTAGCATTTCCCTTAATAAGGTTTTAAATGACACATATGCATTTGCATGGTCTTTACTAGTTCATGTCTAGTTCGAGCTCTAGCCAAGTTTTTCAATTCCTCATTTCCTTCTGAGGTCCATACATTTTTACTCAATAGCAAACATGGCCAGCAAAATAATTTTCCCATTACATTACTTCCACACAACCATTTATGATTAACATACAATGAACAATGAAATGATTGACTTTTATTTTTATCCTTTTTTAACATGGATTATCTGATCTTAAAATTTCTTGTCTATCACAATGATCTATCACAATGTGTTCTTGCTGAAAAGGGAACTTCCAACAAATTCCAGATTATGTCATTACTTTTTTCACTCCAACTGGACTCTTCCATATCAGTGAATAAAGTATTCAAAAATCACGATATACTACGCAAACGCGTCCATGCACCTTTCTTCTAATACTTCAATGAGCCCAATTGATCTTTTGACGTAGTCTTACTAACCACTGTTAATTACAGTTAACTAACATCCACGAATATCGCGTGCCGTACAAAATAGCTCGGAGGCCAGGACGGATGTGGCCTCCAGATCCAGGTGGGCACGGTGGCCTCTCAGACACTGCCATGCGGAGTTATAGTCCGATTACAAATGACTTGATACTACACGCAAGTTTTATTGAGCCCCCAAATATTTATCTCCACTTCTTTACAAACGTCAGTTGAATTAAGAATAAATGATAGCAACGAGCGTTGACAAAATCTGAAAAAACACAAATTCTTATTTTACAGAAAAATTCCCTCCTGTGTACTTTAGGAACTATTTTGCATCGAAAAACAAGCTACAGATTTGATATTAATACTAGTCCTGTCGGCGAAGTAATCAAACTTCCCACTCCTCTCGCATCTAGGGCTCATGAAAACGCACGGATAATACACTAGAATTTATCCTACTGTTATGTACACAATGCAACTGTATTGAAGCTGTTGCATACAATGACGGTACAACACGTTCGTGCTTGCTGTTACGACAGATTGTATATTACGATGTTTAGTATCCACCCCATTTCAATCCCCTTATTTGTATTCAGCCTGATTCAAGCAACTAAATGTTGGAAGAACTTACATTTTATATATTTATTTCATTTAGTTTTATTTGTAATAAATTTTTAACTGCGTGGTTTTGTTGAAATTCTTTATGGCGGTCTTTGTAAGATGAAAAGCTTGGCAAAGTCAACAGTTCTATCGTAATTCTTTTCCACTGCCCTTTCTCTTTCTTCAGCATATTTTTCTTTTCAACTTCACATTATTTTTCGTTTTCTGTTTTCCCCCCTGCTCCCTTTTACTCTTCTCATTATGTCTTCTAATTCTTCTTTCTTCCGTTTCTTTTTGCCCGATATTTTCGATTTATTTCTTTTTTCCTTTTCTCGGTGACTCAAGTACGATTAAAGTGTTGAAACATCACGTTGCAGGGGTCACTGCTACATGAAGCATCACCGTCTAGTGGTAGTGACGATTCAGCAAAATTTATTATACTAATTTACGTAATGATAATAACACATACTTCATAAGAACCAGCAGTTGCTGCGAAAAGAAAAAAAAAGCAAAGAAACAACGCAATTAATGCACCAACCAAACTTCATATATCTCTTGAGAGAAGCGAAGTCGCAAAGTACAACTTTCCTTGGTCTTGGCGAAGTGTAAAGGTAACTTGCAAATAAAGTATTTAGGTATCATTTTACGTAGTGACATGCGACGGAAAGATGACACTGGGAAAACCGTGGAGAGTCCTGCATTTAGGAATCTCGTACGCGTACTTTGAAGAAAGCCGCTTGCAATGTTAAAATGCTTGGCACATGCTTCGCCTGAGCACCCAGAATATACTGGGATCCCTTCACACTCGGCCAAATTCAAGAGCTACAGAAAATTCAGAAGATAGCCGCTAAATTCTCTGGTATAACACTCGCTCGAAATGAATTAATACCGCTTTCAACTCGCCGAAAGGTGGCAAGTCTTAGCAATATTCGTAGTAATTACTGCGTTGTAATATTTCTTAGAAACCTACCACCGGGTTTTAAAGCCTAAGTAGATCAAATACATCTATCAAAAATCATAACATACAATTGGGGTGGGGAGAAGGGGGAAGTCAACAATGATGGATCGCAGCGAAGTATTTTCTTATGTCTTTGTAAATGTAAGGAAATACCGTTCCATCGCTTAGGACTTTCATTTTTAGAGCTTTTCTTTACTCTTAGAGCCTGCATGATCCCTGGTAAGGCAAAGGTCTACGGAACGCAGGCAAGTTCCCCACGCCACCTAGATTAAAATTCCAGGTGGCAAGAGGTAGTTGTAGTCCGAGTTGTACAATTATACTAGTCAACATTACACAAAGTCAATCCATTAGTTAAAATTACACAATCCATGATCTCATTTTCTATATTACACGACTGAATGCACTTTCTCTTTTCTTCGTCTTTTGCCACTCTGGACCACCCGCTGCCTTCCCGAAGCAATCTTGCCATCTTGTTTCTTGTCGGCCTTGATGTATCCCACACCGTCGCCTCTCGCGCCCAACGTTGTTACTTCATTCTCTTGGGATGGCCTCCCCATTTCCATTTGGTGTCCGTTGCCCCATCACCACATCCTGGATGCCGGTTCGTTTTCGGATTTCGAAGTTACGGATCTTGTCCTTTCGGGATATGCGTAAAATTTGTCTTTGGTTTAACCTCAGCATATTCTGCTTCTCAGTCAGCGACCACGTCAGGGCTCCGTAAATCAAGACCAGAAGGACGCACATATCCATTACTTCTCTTTTTATGTTTAGCTTCAGCTTATCCAGTAAGATAAACTCCACAACTTGTTCCATGCCACGGAGATTCTGCGAATTATTTCGTTTTCGCCACTTTTCATAAAAGAGATAAGTTGCACTACGTAAATGTATTCTTGTACATAGTCCACGTGCTTTTGATTAAATGCAATTGGTAACTCTTGGTGATTTGTCATTATTTTTGTCTTGAATATGTTCACAATTAAACCCACTTTTTAGCACGTATAACTCTTTCATCATGTGTCCCAGGTCTTTTGCCGTGTTTGCAAAGAGAACAACATCGTCTGCAAATCTCAGGTTTGTTAATTTTCTTCCATTGATTATAATACCAAATCGGTCTTTCCAGTTCATTTTCGTAAATTAGTCTTCCAGAATACATGTGAAAAGTTTAGGAGATATGGGGATGATCTTGCAACAGGAAAGCCTCTCCTGTTTCTTACGTATTCGAGCATTGCTCACTGAGTATATTTTGGCTAGTATTATATATTTCCGGTGTATACATTGTTCATGTAAAACCTGGAATAGTACTCGGTGCTCTTCACAGTCGAACGCCTTTTTAAAGTCTATATAAAGTTTAGGGTTGTATTGTTTGTATTTTCTACGATTTGTTTTAATACCTGGAGGTGATCTGCTGAGGAAACCCCAATCCTGAAGCCTGCTTTCTGAAGGGGTTGTTCTAAGTCAAACTGGATAGTCTTTATATATATATATATATATATATATATATATATATATATATATATATATATATATATGTGTGTGTGTGTGTGTGTGCGCGCGACATTAAGGAAATAGGTCTATAAATATTTAAATCATTTGTAGATCAATTTTTCGGAATTAGTGTGCTGATTATATTTTCCAGCCATTGAATTGGAATATCTTTTGTTTCAAGAATTTTGTAAAATAGTTTTGAGATTTCAGGAGCGAGCGCTGGTAAACCAATTTTCAGATGTTCAGTGTCATACCGTCAACACCGGATGTTTTTCTTGGCTTTAATTCCATTATTGCTGACCAGACTTCGCTTATAAGGATTGGTGGGGTGGTTTCTTCTTTAGCAGTATCTTCCTGTACGGCTATGCTGCACTTGTCGGATGAAGTAGTATACAGTTCTCTACAAAACAATTGCGTATTTAACAATCTCCTTTCGAAATTCACGATTACTTCCGTCTTTTTGTGTTACTCCCTGTTTCAAATGTCTTCCTGCTGTACTTCTTGGAGTTAACGTATGTGTAGTTCATCGCTGCTTTCCAATTCTTTAGTAAATTTCGTTTTACACTGCAATGCTTGTTTTCTGGAAATTCCTATTTTTGCTGCAACCATTCTATGGTCAGAGTCGACTCTGAAGTTAGAGATAGTAGCCATTTCCTGAACGTTGTGTATTTGATAAGTAAGTATCTCTTTCGAGTCTTGCCGTCTGGAGAGCACCACGTTCGCGTCTCTGGTCTTGTTTTTTTTTAAAAAAAAAAGTATTTATAATTTTGAGTTTTTGGTCTCTGCAAAGTGGACTGGCCTTTGTCGTTTCTTTTTTCCCAATCGAAGCTACTCGTTGCTTCGTCTGGGTATAGATTTCTCCTCACTTTAGCATTAAAGTCTCCGATAACGAAGTTCAAGAGTGAATGATGGTAATTAAATGTGTCATCTAGAACGTCACAGAATGCCTCCAATTCTTCTTGGGTATTTGCTTCGGTCGGGGCACTGTGATTCTGGTCTAGGAACATTTTCAACTTCAATACCGAGATACCTAGTATTGCATTCGGTTAACTATATTGGACAAACAATTGCATTTGACGTAAATCAGCTGTTACAGTGTCACCAATCGGGGGGGGGGTTGAACGTCAACGTAGTGATGTGTAAGCTCCCTATTGGATGGCATCGTAACAGCTGATTTACGACAAGAGCAGCTGTAAATAAATCGAAGTATAATTCCGTTATATTAACTTTAGAATAAAGAAGGAATCTGATACTGTACTTCGCACATGTAATCTGTGCACTCGCTGACCGAAACGTAAACCCAATAGACACACAGGATATACCAATATCACAGAGGATATGTCACATCTATACCTACAAACACAGAGGATTTATAAGTGATGTTAGCGAGGCACACGAGAAGGGTGCATATGCAGTATTGTCCGAATTAAATAGTGTCCGCTCAAGGTCAGGAGCTGGAAGGCGAGGAAGGGCAATGGCCATTAATGGCCTTCAATGCCACAAATGGAAGTCGTAACGAAGCTGTTGATATGAAGACAGGGCCCCCTCTCCTTCCTGCTTGATCTTGAGACACATTTAAATTGGATAAGAGAGCCATCTCCGCATACTTTCACTCTTGAGAAAATATAGTGTAGCTAATTTGGAAGCTAGGGATTGTTATCGCCCAGATGGGTTGACTGCGTTAGTAATTTGTTCCATTGGTTTTCGTGTGCACTTTCTCATACAAAATGTTATTGTACTTCTTTTATCGAGGCTATCGGTCGAGCATGGAGGTCGTTTCAAGATGGCATTCAGTGTAGCCGTCTCCCTCTTCGACGTCAGATGAGAGCACATCTTCTGAACACGAACACCACTAAACCGTTAAAAATTGTGTAGGGCATACTGTGGGGCAAAGTGTATTCTGTGCAGGTTTTCTTAAATTTTGGGCTCCCTAACCTAACCCATATACTAATTGCATTCTGAATTCAGATGGAAATTAGCTGGAATTGTTTAGAAAAAATCCTTCTAGAGAAATATAAGCAAAGGCAAATCTGCTATAGATTTGAGTTATCATCCCTCATCAGGTCCTTTGAGAAGAAATCTACCTACTGCCACCAGAACATTGCGAACGATAAATTGAATAATCATATTTCTCGCCGAACTCAAGAAAACGTGCACAGATAGTAAAGTTACAATTATGCCCAGACTCAAAGCAATTTAAAAGAGACATTTCGATGATTTAAGAATAAATATCTGGACATTAAAAGTAGGTTTTCAATATTTGCGGAACCAAGGCCAAAACATTGCGGAGCGAGTGGAACGCATTCAGTTTGAGTATTTCTCACGAAATGGACCATCTCAGCATTCGTTCAAAAGATCAGGGAACCTGGACGAAAAACCTGATCGAGATGGGGGGCCATTGACTCAGCTGAGGTGCAGGAATTAGGGCCACAGGGAGCAACGATCGTTTTGGCAAGAATTGATAAGTAAAATACTAGCTCTCCTGTAATAGAAACTATTTGCAAATGCAATTTGCTACAGAAATCGATTATCCCTTATCGTGTGCTTCGTGATGGAATCGACTTACTGCTGCGGGAACACGGAAAACGATTATTTGTATAGAGAATTTTTGCAAGACGAGTTATACAACGTCGTAGTACGTAATCATTGTCGACAGTAGGAAATAACTTATATCCGGAAAAATGAGTTTTTGCAAGTCGATCGAAAACAGGCGTAAATCTAATAACTAGTTGGCACTGAAAATCTCAGTACCTACAAGCTTTTATTAAACATCAGTGAATCTTCTGTTTGCTATTATAAGGATTAGCAGATGGAAATATGTAGAATATACGAAATCTGATTTTATCATACGAATATGTAAAATACATGTCTTATCTCCAAAGTAAAGTATAGCTTCCAAGATAGTGACGGATGGTGCCCCAACAGACTGGTGGTTGCACCTCCATCGAATGACGGAAATGTAGTTGCCAAAATTCAATATACGAATATATAATAAAAATGTAAGCAATTCAAATTAATTAAAAATTAAAACAGGGTCTATATAGAAACATTATTTACATAATTGTTGTGTCCATTTAGGTATGTAGACCTCCCACGCAAGTGGCCTCTGATTTTCACTGGACACTTAAGTTCGACTCCAGCACATTGCACGACACAAAAGTATTTATTTCGAAACTTTCACTACCCAGGTATATTTTTTTAATAAAGATCCTTACACACACGTATTCCCACGCACCAGCGTTCTCCACGCAGGCCAATGCAGGCTACTGCAAGCGGAAATATTACCTACCGAGAAAGGAACTTCCTTCCAGAACGACCAACTTAACACAAAGAATTGAAGGGTACACTTTAAATAAATTAATCTAATATCAAATGAAAACAAATTCTCTAAACATCATAAAAAATTCATTAAATGCCGTCAATGATTCACTGAACTTGTATATTTCCAATAACAAGCGATATTCATAAAATTACGTTGTAGCGAGTGGAAGGAAAACAGAATATAGGGAGTCCCCGGAGACTCCCTCGGTCGCCGCGCAGCGCTAGGCAGCGCCACCCGCCTGGTTACCCAACGAAAAATACCAGTTTGTCGTGTTAAATCGAAAGGCCAAAGAGTAAATGCAGTAAATCCAGTAATACAGGCAAGAGCAAGGTGCAATACCTGGCAAGGCACCGGACAGAGCGGCAGTTGCCGCTTGGTTTCAAAATGATTTCACATACATCGATATTGCTGCAATATCTTGTTTATTGAATGTCATTAAAAGAAACATTCTTAAGATATTGTGAGATCTTATTTGATTATCTGGGGGTTGTGCAACCGTGCAAACCTAATCACAAGCCGACACTGCGAGTCTTACTATGTAACCCCGCAATTTTACTAAAACATGTTTATATTAGTGATGGGAAATTATGGCAATTATCTCTCACTGTAAAAAAATCTCTAATAACTACAGTCAACGCTGAGCTCAAGACCACATGCATAGAGGTTGAAATATTCATGTCCTTAAGCAAAACAAGAGGCCATTTCAATATTTACTAAATGGATCAGGGAAACTGGACGAAAAACCTGATCGAGATGGGGGGGGGGGGTTATTGACCCATAAGATGAGTGCAATAGTTGTAACGCAAGGGGCGTTCTCGGGCTTGCGGGAAGGAGGCGGCGTGGCTCTACTTTGTGCAGCTGTTTTGGCACTCTCCTTGTGATAGGAGGAGTTGGGAGCAAAATCCTGGTCCGTGTACAGGAGGCAGAGTGACGTGCTCCAATGTGATAGGAAGGAGCGAAGAATTAGAAGATTGGAAGCGGATTTGGCTACAGCCCAACAGTCCATATTGGAGAACTGACGTTAAAATAGGGACTTAGAAGACGTCAGCAAAGGAAAAGGAAGAGCAAAATGTTCGCGTCCCACAAGAAAAGAGAAGAGGAACGAGCAGCCAAATAGGAGCGAATCTCTTCAGCCAGATGCGCCATATAAGTAAGGTGAAGGTGCTAGAGACTCGATGCTGCGGCACAGCGGCGGCGTATGAAAAAAAAGGTGCCGACGTGTCTTTCTTTCCCGGAGTAGAATATTGCGCAAATGACTTCGTTGTGAATAAATCCCAAACCAAATGAAAACAGGCAGAGTGGTCTTAGTTCATGTAGGAACCAATACGCGGAAACGGCAACCTGTTTACGACACAATTAAACAATATGTGAAATAGGGCATGCCATCCGAGCTAAATTTAAAAATGCAAGGGTCATTGTTTCCGGATTATGGCCGTAATGATGTCACCATTAGAGAACGCGGACGTGAATTGTGGATTATTATGGGCTTGTGAGAAAATTTGATGGCCTGTTCGTCGATCCTAATCACTGGCTCGGGCACGAAGACCTAGGAGGGTCGGCCTTCATCTCAACTTCGAGGTGGCATGGAAGCTGGATGTCTTCACGACCAAGTAATACGGTCGTATTTACGTGGAAATGACGAGTGGAGGAAGAGGCAATGATGTCGCCAAGGCAGTGATGGTTGCTAAAAGAGAGCTATGCGTTTTGGTGACTGCTGCGGGGGAGGTGACGGAGGCGACGCATCTGACTGCTGGGGGAGGTGACGGAGGCGACGCATCTGACTGCTGCGAGGGAGTGACGAGGCGACGCACGACTCTCGGGGAGTGAGGGCTCTGACGCGCGGGGAGGTGACGGAAGGCGACGCATCTGACTGCTGCGGGGACTGGAGCGGCCGGTCGGGGAGGTGACGGAGACAACGCGTTTGAACAGCTGTCGGGGAGGTGAAGGGCCTGACCGGGCAGCAAGGAATCTAGGATGGATACACGGGTCCCGAACACTTGACATTCAGGTGAGGAGAGGCTTCGCTAGATTGTTTTGCAGGTGAACTGTCCGTAGTATCATGAATAAGGAAATCCGAATTTTTGTAATTTAATTGAAGCATGTGATCCTCGATGTCATAATAGGAACAGATCTTGCTTTCGACGCGGTAGCAAACCCGGAAATTTTTCGTTCAGACTACATTACGTTTAGGAGAGGTCGCGAAACTAGAGGCGGTGGTGTATTTATATGCGTGAAAAACACATTTAATATCAGATCAAATTGGGTTGATAAAGAATTTGAAAAATGACGGGTGTAGAAAATTTTCTGTTCAGGAAGTATCTTAGAAATTATTGCTTGCTATCGTCCACCGGGCAACAGCTATGAAATTTTAGGCGCTCTCTACGAGAGAACAAAAAATATAATAACCGTCATGTAGTTATTGCTGAGACTTAATCTCCCAGACGCAATTGGAAGGGAATTGTTTGCGAGGAAAGTCCAACAACTAGTCAACCGACTTTCTGGGACAGCGGATTAGAGCAGGTAGTAGACAGGCCGACACGGCAGGATGCGATTTGGATGTCTGCCTTAATTAGAACGAAAGATTTATTATTGCCGTGCGACGTTTTTAGAAGGCATAAGTGACCATAAAGCCGTTTTTGTCGATTGTACAGTTAAATATTTCAAAGAAAAGTAATACCACCGGTATTCTGGTGAAGGAATACAAGAAAGCAAATGTACCAAGGGTTTCAAATCACTTAAGAGAACGATATGGGGAGTTTCTTAGAATAGGAGAGGAATCGATGAAATAATCGTGGGAGAGTTTAAAAATATTTTAGAAAATGCTGAGCAGGCTTTTGTACCAGTAAATTGTTAAAAAGTAAAACAGCGATCCGAATATTTATAATGCAAAGATTAGGCGATTGAAAAGAAAAAACCAAGGGAAGCATTTAACAACAGACCACGTAGTGAAATCATATGACCTTATTTCGAAATTAATTCAAAAGTATTAGGGAAGGAAAAGAAAATGGCAGAGGAACGTCATTTTAAACATATTCTTGATGCGGAGGGCAGTAAATAATTGTCGGTATTTTTTAAATACGTTCGTAAAGAAGGAAGTAAAGACGAGATACAGTTGTTCAATGTAATAATTCGCCATAACTGACCACAGGGAAAAAGCGCAGGCTTTTTAAGCAATATTTCAGTCGGTTTCAAGCCAAAAATCTAACAGTATTCCAGATACCAACGCTGATAAAGATAGATGTAGTTTTCATATTGATGTAAATACTTTGAGGAAACGATAAAATTAATGAAAGAGAGAAAATCACGAGGTCCTGATGGTATTTCACGACATCATTAAATTAGGCGGAGGGCAAGGTCTACCTTATTTAATTAGGTTATTTTAATGTATCAATAAACAACGCTTGCGTACCGAAAGAATGAAACTGGCTCTCGTAGTACCAATTTTAAAAGTGGGCAAGACAATAATTAGTAACTATAGGCCGGTAAGCCTTACATCAGTCGTATGCAAACTTATGAACATCTAATTTCAAGCTATATCAGGAAAGAATGGGAGGGCAGGAGTGGCTTTATCAGGGTCATCACGGTTTCAGAAATGGTTCTCATGCGAAAGTCAGCTAGTCTCACTTCTACAGGACTAGCCGACGTAGTTGATGAAGGGAAAAGGGTCGACGCGATTGTAATAGATTTTTCCAAAGCTTTCGATGTTTGTTCAACACGATCGTCTTGGATAAAAGAAATTAATAGATTCGGGTATAGACACTAGAGTGGTAGCGGATAAACGAACTACTCCCGAAACAGGAAAGAAAAGTTCGAATCGGTAAGTTATTAATCAACTCGAGAAGCGTCACGTCAGGAATTCACAAGGAAGTGTAATCGGACCACTCATGTTTTCTGGCCTTCGTGAATGAATTACCGACTAATTTAGCTTCAAATGTACGACTCTTGCAAGTGACTCGTATCTATAGGATTATCAACTCGAGAAAGACGAGGATATTTTGCAGCGAGACTTAGACAAATTACATATCTGGCAGAAACAAACGGCAGGAAATAAACAGTTCAAAGAGCAAGTCCATCACGTTTGGTAGGGTCGAAGTTACAAATGAATTTGTGTACAACTGAACAATAATGTTATACTCGAGTCAGGTCTTGCAAATACTTAGGAATACAGCTAGACAGTAAATGAGCTGGGAAAAATCAAGTCAGTTTCGTTGTAGGGAAAGCTGGAAATCTTTACATTTTGTTATGCGGATACTGAAAAAGAGTACAGTGAGAGCAAAGAACTAGCAATATGTCATTAGTGCGACCCTATAATTAGAATATGGGGCGGTATGTTGGGACTCCGACAGAATTTTGCAACAAAGAAATCTAGAAAAAGTCAGCGTAGAGCATCAAAATTACTTTCAGGGGTACCAAGAAATAAAGGGTATGGGAGTCACTCGAAAGGAGAAGATTAAAGTCACGTCTCTATGCGATGTATAAAGCGTACACAGGCCTCGAGCGTGGAAAGAAATTCAAAGTCGATAGGGAAACATACATATTTCGGCAGAGCGGAATCACAAGCACAAAATTCAGACAAGAATTCAGAAAAACGGACGTTGGGAAATATTATAGTCGCGAATCGCACTATTAGGGATGGAACAGTTTTGCCTGTTGACAATCTTCGATCCTTTCTCAAGCCTGAGCAAATTTAAAAATAAATTAGTTTCTTGAATTGGAATATGTTATAAATATATTTAATAAAATTCAGTGCAGTTACCTATGTGCTTCTTTGTAATTAAGTATTATTATTGTTGTTATTATTAATGTTATTATCTTATTAGCATATTTTATTATTGTTATTATTATCATTATTATTATTATTATTATTTTGTTATTATTATTATCATTAATTATTATTATTATTATTATGTGCAGTGCAGTGGCGTGAAGTGCAGTGACGTGTCGACTGAGAGAAACGAGTGAGTAAGAAAGACATTACAGCTCAGTGTATGGCAGTGCGGTGAAGTGTGGTGAAGTGAAGTTTGGTGAAATGGAGTTTTATGAAAGGTGAAACGGTGAAATGTTCATGAGATTTGGTAACGTTTTGTAGATTGTATAGTTGTTAAGTTCTGTAATGTTAAGTAGTGTATTCTGCCACCAAGTTCTCACACTTAATTGCAGAATTATTAATAAATCTAATCTAATCTAACAGGCAATCTTATAGAATTTTTCAGTCTGAACGGCAACACATTAAATATCAATATTGAAATTAATATTACATTTCTCTCTGATGCTTGGTATGGTTTATAATTGTATAGAAACAGTCTTGCAGCAGAAAACATTGCACTTGGCACATAAACTTGTGTATTTTATTCATTTGTTATCTGGCAATGTGTTGTAAAATAATGTACACGTTTTGTATGCGATTTTTTTTATTGAGCTGTTCATACTGACGCCTAAGAATATGATTACTACGTCAAGTGTTATAGATATTGGCAGAAAATATGTTCTCACTCTTCAGAAAGTCATTTTTGACAAAATCACTGATTCGTAAATCAAGAGGAAAGGTAATGGTAAAATTCCTAGCTTAATAAAGAGGAATTACAAAGATTACAAGAAACACGTGGGTGGGGTTTGCATATTATGCGCACAATTATTCTCGAAATCTAAAAGTCTGAGAGCTACAAAACGTGTTTCCATAGAATATTATGCCGCGAGTAATGGCCCTTCAAGATCGCGAGCAGGAAGCAGACGGGGACACGCATCCAATCACGAGCTTCGTTACGTCCAAAGTTTCTGTCAGAATTTGTTTCACTTTTCGTGAAGACGAGACACATTCTACGCTGCCCGGCAGGTCCAGTTTAGTTAGAGTGCGCCGTGTCTATTGTAACATCATCAGACTTCCGAACGCGCCAGCGAGCGTCGGAATGCAGGCCGCCACGGGGGGAATCGAGGGCGGCGAGAACAAATTGGCCAGCTGGGGAGGAGCTCGTAGTGACCCCCCAAGACGTAACGGCGTGTATACGACGGCCAAGCGGCGAACCTCGCACGGAGGAGGCTGTGAGCGACCACGTGACCGCCAAAAATATGCGAGCAGCAAATGCGCAGCTTTCTGGACGCCTCGCGGTGGTCGCAACTGCTTGCCCGGGAGGCGGATGAGCGCTCTCGAGACGCTGCGAGTGCGTGGCATCGGGCGTTCGGGCACCGGCGCCGTAGAGGATGATGAGGCACTAGCCGGGCCAGGGCAGTGAATTGAATTAATGCCTTATTTTACGTGGCGAGCCTCAGGCCACGAGGCCTGCTCTTCCGCCTGACCACGCAAATTTTGCTACGCTCCTTTCACCAACTACAGAGAAAGGAGGTATTTCTTGGGCGAGAAACAGGCCATTTTGAATTTAGCTCAGAGGTGTCATTTAGGCTTGAGGATCTTTTACATGCAAGTAAATTTACTAACACATTTACTTCCCCTCCGAAGGATTTTTTCGCTCCACGGCTTCGATCGGGTTTGAACCCGCCAACTAGGGTACAACAGTCCGGTACGCTAACCGTTAACACGCTAAACGTTACACCATCGCCGCGAGCAATGGGGGAGCGGTGTGCGTAGGAGTAACAGGGGGGGGGAGGAGGAGGAGGAGGTTGAATTGCGAAAATAACCCCGGAGCTGTACGTATTTGTAATATACTGCAAATAAACTGTAGATACAGCTTGTGTCTAAGACATCATTTAGCTATCACAACGCCACACTATGTTCAGCAAGTGTAAATCGTGGTTCTACATAATTTGTGTTGGACTTTTCACAATGAGCGATATCAAGCACCTTTGGACATATAATAAAGAAGGTGCAGGATTACTTCACTTGTAAGAGCATGAACTGCATAATGACATGAAAGAATAATTTTGATTCTGTGAAAGAGGATGGTCACCGAGTTCAAAAGATGAGAAGGTTGTTACTATGTTATTTAAGACATCTTGATCATTTAAGAATAAAAATCTGGTAATTAAAATACATTTTTCAAAATTAGCAGAACAAAACATTGTGGTCCAAGTGGAACTCATTCAGTTTGTGTATGTGTTTACAATGAAAATGAAAAATTAAGGACTAGTGGTGGAAATTTCGTAAAATTAACATGTAACCTGCAAAAGCAGCTGAGAAATTACAAAGATATTCTTCCTCAGGTTATATGCAATCCTCTATCCCCTGATTGCCATTTTAGAAAACACCGAGTGTCCAAGGGCAGCAATTTGATGAATCAGTTACAAGAGACATTTGAAACCGAAATGATAGATGTCCATTACAAACTGTAGACGGAATCAATTTAGAAACACTGGAGTCCAACATTGAAGAAATTTTAAATCAATTGTCAAAGAAGTTAGAAATTCTAGCACCTCAGACATTTATTGCTCAACAGCAATCTGCATTTCGGCACAGAAGAATGAATACATACAAGTTGACAGTCTAGTAATTTGTTACTTCTCGGAAAATTATTCCTTCATCATTCAGGATTCAGTTAAAGGAGCGCATTGTAAGAACAACCAGGTTACACTTCACCCCTTTGTTACATATTTCAAACATAATAGTCAGCCAAGGCACAAAAGTTTAATACCAATATCTGAATGCCTGAAGTAGTTAACCTTTTCCAAAAACATTTGATTAAATTTCTAAAAGTTGAAGTAGGTAATGTCAAAAAAGAATTTTTTTTTCAGATATAGCAAGTGCCCAAGATCAAACCAGGAAAATTTTGTTAATTTATGTTTCCCCAAAGATTTTGGTGTGAATGCTGCATGGCATTTTCTTTGCTACTTCCCATGGAAAATGGCCTTGTGATGGAATTGGCGGCACCACAAAAAGATTGACTACATGAGCTAGTCTGCAGCCACTCCAGGTTCCAATTACAACACGACACAAATAATTCAAACGGGTTAAAAATATGTTAGTTGTATTCTTTTTCTGTTTTTGACAAATGATGACAAGAAAGACTATGGCTTATGGAAATACCAATATGAAAAAGTGAAACCAATACGTTGTACAAAGACATTACATGCTTTCGTACCAGTTCCAAAAACCATTCCACTATGGAAGAACTATTCTGTCTCGATGAGAAAGAAGTATTTCTATGAGACACATTAGTTATACAAAAAATAAATTTTCATTATTTAATTAATGAACTTCAATAGTCATGTCCACTCATTTCTAATGTTCTCATTTGAACGATAAATACTCAGCTTGCATTTGACTTACGGCACAAACATGAATGACGCTGTCCTCCCCAAGATATTGAGTAAGTTTGTTTATTGCATTTGTATTTATACAAATCTCATTGTGAAACATTGCACGATTGTATGATAAAAAATAGAAATTTTAGTGATTTTTTTATATTTTAATTTTTTTTGTAAACTTAAAAAAAGGTTAAAAAGTGAGAGAAAATACACACATTTTATATAATTTTAATGCAAATATAAAATGTCTTGTCATAATCTGTATAATGAAGCTAGTTTGATTTCTTAGTTCTTTTTTTTAGTAAGGAAACATGAGCATTTATATATGCAACATGCATGCTATTTGGTAAATTTTAATTCCGAATAAATCTGAAGGTATATGACTTCAACGGAGAGGGGGGAAAAAATAAAAAGGTGTTAGTTGTTTTTGCTATTAGTATAGATAGGTACAGTTTTCAAAAAATAAAAAAACATACAGGTGAATTTTTCATTGGGTTCGTACCATTTGACTTGGAATGACTCATTGAGAATTTTATTTTGTTGCAAACCACATTGAAACATTTTCTGTTATGAAACAATGGGCTTTATAACAATAATGTTAAGAAACTAAATATTCTGCATTTTTTATTCAAACCCAAGATCAACACCAATGTATTACTGATTATATCATTAAGTTATTTAAATCACAATGCTTTATTTAAACAGTGAAGGAAACAAGAGAAATGCAAACGAAGAATTCATGGCATTTCCAGTCTCTGAAATGATTTCGCTCAATTCGCATACATTTATTTTTTCCATCATCCACAACAGCAGATGAACGGCTTCTTCCCAGAAATTCTCTCTCCTATGCATCCATCCTTCACTCAAAAAATAGTTTCCAATCTTATTGTTAGGTGCAGTGTACATCAATTAATTCTAACTTTAATTAGCATAAATTATACAACGCAAATAAAATAAATACAAATTGTCTTACTGTTAAATAATGTATTTTTACTTAATGTAAATGAGGGGAGGGGGGGGGGGGTCATAGGCTTACATAATTATTTAGGGGAGTTCAATGTCACATTACAGGG
The DNA here is from genome assembly GCA_017312745.1 of Gryllus bimaculatus. Lineage (NCBI taxonomy): Eukaryota > Metazoa > Arthropoda > Insecta > Orthoptera > Gryllidae > Gryllus > Gryllus bimaculatus. Next base: position 2,318,429 of record BOPP01000015.1, on the reverse strand, counting down.
GAGGGATATTTATAATACACCAAATTTGCATAACGTGATTTGTCTGCCCCTTAGTGATTCCGGGATTGTATCTGCCAAGGTCACTAGATCCGTATGTCCATTGCATGTTTTTATCACATGAGATGGTGGTAATGCTCCTCCTGTGGATGTCGATATCCGGCACTGACCAACCTGCCGTCTTGAGAGAACCAGGTATCTCCCACCAAGTCCCATCTTCCGAAACCAGGTGTTTCTCCCACCGGCAGGACATCGCACCAGCCCAGAGAAGTTCTAAGTTCCTACATGGTCTTGTGTCATATGCGGCAGTGTACTGAATGTAAGTGTTTATCAGTAAGGCACAAGGGTAGAGCAAGGAACAGGACAGCAATATTGGTGTTGCCCCTTGCCTGTTCGTTAGGGTATTGCTCTGACATTCACCTGGAGCAAATCAGAGGAACTAAAGAAAACTACCAATCAGAGCAGTCGGCTGCAACTATTCTTCTCCAGAAAACTGCTGAATTCGCCGTAGCTAGTATTGAAAACCCTGTCACCATTGGGACTCAAACCATAAGTCATCTTGGTCAGAGGCACAGCAGTGACCACTTGATGCCCATAGATGGTTTAAGCAACGGAAGACACCATAGATTCCCAACCAGAGAACTGTCTGGGAACCTCGGTTACTAACAGCACAGTGTCCTGGTTGAAGTCATACGAGACACTGAATGCAACGTGACAACACAAATATTTAACGGAGGATTACTCAGGATTTATAAAAACTCAATGTCAAAGAAGGGCTAAGGGGTATGTTGCGAAAAAGACGCTACAAATTATAAAATATTAATAAAAAACGGAAAATGCATGTAAGCGATGAAGCAAACTCAGAGGTGGAATAATTATTTTTTATTGAAGATAATGTTTTAAGCCATGATGAAAGTGACGTACATTGATTTGGCATACAAGGGGATGAAAGAGAACCAACATCAAAGAGTAACAGCACAATAACTTTTCAACATCCTGGCAGAAGAATCAACCATCCATTTCCTGCATTCACTATAGCTGAGGTTCAGGTTCACTATAACCAAATCGTATGCTTATTTGTAATGTACGTGACATGGGACCAGTGACTAAGTTCAACCAAGGGTTCACTATATCTGAAGTCGAGTGTATTTATGTTATCAATTATCAGACTGACATAAAAACATATCAAAATGTCAAAAGCGAAATATGGCTTTTGCTTGTGTTTGGTTGTATGTCCATATTGACGCGTATCTTGTTACAGTAAACCCTCGTTAACACGAATTCCAAGGGGCTAAAAAATTTGGAGTTTGTGTTTTCCAAGGGTTTATATTTAAGCAGAGCATGAGAAAAAGCAGGTTTGTGCTAACAAGAGTTTACTGTATAACCACTTTACACCTTTGCAAACAATTATTAAAAATTCTCTGGTCTGTTTTACATTTCAAATGTTCAAATCGCTTTGGATAACTGCCCTTTAAGGTTTCCTTAAGTCTGTTTCTTTGGTTCTCACTGCTTAACAGGAATGCACTCCAAAAAAAAGAAACAGCTAACAAAATATCATCTCAAAAACTCATGTTTTGAGTAATTACCTGTTTTTGCAATACTTCTCGTTGAATTTCAGCAGGAGAAAAATCTCTATTGTAGTCAAGTCCACATTCACCAATAGCCACACATTCTGGATTCAAAGCAATTTCTCGCAGATCATCTAAATAGCCTTCTGTCCAAGATTTTGCATCATGAGGATGAATCCCTAAAACATTATAAGACACTTATATACACTACATCAGAGTGATGAAAATCTGAATTGAATTGAGAAAGCTTGCAATTAAGACAGGGTTCATAACTTAACAAAATCAATGGGAAGAAACAAACAACAGATATTCAAAAACATTTTCTGAACTGAAGCATAAATTTTGGAACAGCAGTTTCGGTTTCCAAAGCCTTTCATTGCACCATACCATGTTCTCTACAACCTTAAATTTTAGAAGTAAGTTAGACCTATTATAGTCATGTTATCAACGATATTCAGTATATAATTATCAATAATGAAAATGAACAGTAAATGGCACAATGAAACATAAACAGGGAGTAAATATACAGAAGTGTTTGGTAATAAAATGCAGAAGTGCTTTAACTTGAATATGAGGAAAGAAATAAAATAGAGGAAGTGAAATGAAATATAGCACAGAGAAGTTTAGGTCTCTAATATATTTTGAATATTAAAGAACACTGAATAATAAATTATTATCTTTAAATTAGAGCTCCTTTGTTAGTTAATCCCAATCAGAAAATAAACTTTGCTCTTTCAAAACTACATACGCATTGGTTCCAGAAATGAGCTTATGTAGCAGTTTGAACCATCCTGTTTCATATTACTTTTATAATACACTCCTCCCTAACATCAGATGTCATTAACACTCTGCAATACAGTTCCATTACTTTTCACATTGCCAGTAGTTTTATTTGAAGTTATTATCATTGATTCTTTCAACAATGTTTGGAGGTTTGTGTGTGTGTGTACATATCTATTCACACTACATCAAATGCACATAACTGTTAGAGAATACCTCTAAATGTCTTGCAGAATTGTGGATTGTAATAAGATTTATGCATATTTTCCAGAAATTCTGTTTCCAATTACACGTTTATAGAAACATTTTCATTCCTTGGAAACTCATTCAGAACACATTGTATTTTACCAATTGTTTATGCCAATATTTTCAGCCCCAAAACTCTTTGAGAAGTTATTACCCTTATCACAATTTCAAAAGAATTTAATTAAAGAATTAGATGAAGTAAAAGTGATTCAACAAAATGTCAACAATTAAAACACGAAGAAAGCACTTGTGTGCCAGTTAATCTCTTCGTTTTGAATTATTAACAGTTTCCAAATAGGATACAGAATGCACTCAATTAGATATGGTGAAAATCACAATAGCTGCTCTATCTCAATATCCAACAATACTTTTTAAACTTCGAACCCAATCAGAAACACGAGAAGAGTCACTTAGAATAATAATTAAGTTTAAATAAAACCCAGTAATGTTTTCTTATGAACTAAAATTGACATGTAGATAATTATATTTCTTTTTACCATGCTTCATCAACATCCAATAGGAGATAATGCATACCTGCTGTGGAATATATAACCCCAGGATACAATCTAGTTAATCTCAACGCTTCTTTACTTGAACGTAATGACGCACCAGTTACCACAATCTTCATAACACCTACATTAAAAATTACAATTCAATTTATTGATGAAAATTATTTTCCATGCTGTGTTAATAATTTTAGATCGTTGGCATCATACCAACCTGCATCTTTCGCTCGTTGTATCACAGACTCTAGATCACGACCATACTTTTTATTTGTGAGATTTGCTCCTGAGTCGATTACAATGTAGTTTTCGTAACATTCTTGCATACGCAAGAGGAACTTGTCTGTCGTTTTTACATTTTCGGTTTCTACTTTCGATTCAGCACTAGCTGCCATACTGATACTACGGTCAAAGATCACTGTACGGAAAATAAATTTTCTACGAAGAACACTGATTCTCCATATTTACGTACAAACATTACATGAGTCATTGTCATCACCCTCCCTGTAGATTTTGAACAAGAGAAATAAACATTTCTCATAATTGTCGACCTTGTTTCGTTTCACACATACCAAATCAAAATATAGTAATTCCAAGAAAATATATCAATGATCAACGATGATAATCATTATTCACATCTTTATTTCAACATCTCTGCTTCCAAGGAATGTTAAAACATACCCTGAGGATCCGGAGAATATCATGTAATTTCTTAGAGTGGTCCACAAGAGGTTGAGAAAATGGTTGCGAAAGCTTACATCGGTGAAGTTTGGCAAAGCAGCAAACATTGACGACGACATGGCAAGCGGGGCGAAAGACGACGAACGAGCGACAAGAGCGAGAGGAGGACCGGGGAGGAACCATGAAGACAAGGAGAAATATGACCCTTATCCTTCCTCCTATGCCTTCCACCCTTCGTGTTGTGTAGATGGTGTAGATGCTCGGGCATAGGCGGAGCTACAGTTGAACTCTGCTTTTCCGTTTAATCGGCATTTGTAGCGTGGATGTGAACTTGACATTTGTCGACAGTTGGTTTCTGTTTGATGTAATTTTGCTGCGAGACGTGGACCTACAACTAATTCGTAAAAATGAGCCGCCGAAGACCTCATGAAGAGGAAGATGGTTATGGTAAGTTTGTAATGTTGACAAGGCAATTCTTTTTGTTGGGATGAGAAGATTTAACATGTATTAATTTAGAACCGTAGGTGGAATATGGATATAGACGTACAAACCCATATGTTTTACCCCAAAAATGTGAGAAAATACTGTGCTTATGAGGTTATGCGATAATAAACAAACAGTTAAACATGAATTATTTCTGAATGTATGCTATAACTGAGAATATTGTGTGTACTTTAGAACGAGCCTACAAGAAGAGACGACGTGTGTCAGAAAATCAGGAAATTGAAGATCGCTTGGAATCATTGATTCTCAGAGTGGGAGAAAAGGTAAATATTTATAGTTTTCATTTGATTGTGGAATTTTACCCAAACATATTTCAATTTCTAATTGACATTGATTACATTATTTAATGTTTATAGAGTACATCATCTTTGGAGAGCAATTTGGAGGGTTTGTCAAGTGTTTTGGAAGCTGACCTCGGATCATTTAGAGGGAAAATCCTCAGAATACTAACGGATTGTGCAATGAAAATGCCTGAAAAGTGTACCATATACACCACTCTTGTCGGACTACTAAATGCCAAAAATTATAATTTTGGTGGAGAGGTAATTTTCTGGTACTTTTGTTCAACTTTTATGACAATTTATATTCAAGGACAGATAGATGATACAAGTCTTTGATAACAAGAATTTGCTTTCTTTCTCTCTCTATTTTCTTTTCTTATTTCTTGTGTTTGTAATATAGATGGACGCACATAATCAAGATAAAATGTTTTATGGAAATAAGTGCTTCAGGTCCTGTCAACCCCCCTCCGCCTTCTCTCCCCCCCCCCCCCCAATGTTTGTTTGCCTGCTTATGTTGAACAACTCTTGCACCTAAACCGTATTTGACATTTTTCCAAAAGTGAATGTTACCTTATCAGTCTGGGTGAACCTGTGGACTTGTGAATTTAAAGAGATAATTTAATTCCTGCTGGTACCATTAGGACGTTTTCAAAATATTATCAAACATTTTTTCTTCAAATTTTATGCTCAAGTAGAGCATAGTATGGTTATAAATATGATACAAGCCTCATTTTATTTTATTTTTTATTGAAACCTCTGGATTTTTGAAAATGCAAGAGTTTGTTTCTGTCTTGGACCTTCAGTATTGAATCTAGTTTTTTGTCCTAATGTTATTTTATCTTCAGCATTAGGTCTTAAAATCATTTTGTGTTCAAATTTTATAATTTTGAGTCAAATTATAACAAATTTAAGCTAGTGATGCACATACATTCTTGCATTATTTCCGACTCTTTCGCTACTACATGAAGCTGTAAAAGTGTTTTCAACCACCAAAGGTTTTTTCTGCAATATGACTGGGGCTCAGATCTTTCTCGTTAACTTGCCATACAAATTACTTCTAGGTCACGGAAACAGTCTGTCTTTTTAACTCAGGGAAACGCTTAAAAATGTTATTGTCTTTACCCAATGTTTCCAAAATACAATGAGTTCACCAAAAATGGGACTAGCTCCATATTGTTTATTGCCACATGGTATATACAAGGAGAGATGTAAAAAAATGTTTTAGAAATTGCATAAATTACTCAGAAATTATTTGTTTTTTTAAAACAATGTGTATGGGTTTTTTAAAGAGTTGATTTTTAAAAACTGATTTAGTCTAAGACAAAAATCTGTCATCAATTTTGTAGTTTTGAAATGTTAACTTTTCTCAATTTTTGAAAATACAGTGTGTTTGCCAGAAGTGAGCTATCACCACTTTATATCCTGTTTTGATATAAACAAGGAACGTTTTTAAAGAAAAAAATTAGAGCCAATTTTGATGAATGAATGAATTTTTTTAATTGTGCCATTAAGTTCAAATAATACATTTGTAACATTTTTATCTACTAGACTTGCTTATGAGTTTCACCCATTTTCATCTATGAGAAATCCCCCAGTGCAGATTCATTCCATTTTTCTTGTTATCTTATCTCAATATTTTTAAATTCTAGTGGAATCTCTCCCCTGGCCAAATTTAAGTTTTAAAAACATTAATAAACTAAAGTTATTAGTTGTAAATGGTTACAATAAATGGAAATTTCCGTTTTGTTTATCTGTAAGATTATGAAGATAATATTCAAAACTGTTATGAAGTGTATTCTAGAATCCGTTTAAATTGGCGCTGTAAACTCACGCCCTTACATGATCCGAAACAGCATCAGTTCATTTCCCAGAGTACTGATAAACTACAGCCAATTTATTTACAAAATAATTGTACATGACAAAAACTAAAATCATTTTTGTTAAGAGATATCAGAATTAGTCTGTGAATCCTATACATTCTTTTGGTTGCTGACTAGTGTAATCACTAGTGTAAGGAAATGCAGTAGTTCCAGAATATTTATTTTAAGTTGCAAATGTGTTCAAAATAATGAAGTGTCTTGTGTAATTGTGTAAATGTAAGAATCACTTCAGAAAGTTTTCTTTTTCAGTTTGTGGAATATATGGTAAGAAATTTTAAAGAAGCCCTGAAAGGTTGCAAGTGGAATGCTGCTCGTTATTCTCTACGATTTCTCGCAGATTTAGTCAACTGTCATGTCATATCTGCTGCTTCACTCCTTCAGTTACTGGATAACATGGTAGATGCAGCTAAAGAGGATGGGGTTCCACAAGTATGTTGACAATGTCTGTCTTATCAGTTAAAATAATAAGAGAAAATGTGTGTGTGTGTCTATATATATACAATAAATATTGCATACAATTTCCATCCTTGAAGGGATTCTTTAAAACACATTCTGTATCATGTTATTGAAGTATTTAGTTTTATGTCCAGAAAAGGACAAATATGTTTCTATTTTCTTGAAACTAAATTTTACTTTCTTTTCTGCGTTCATTTCTATTTATAACTTTAATATTTATAGCGATTTCTAATAATTAACTTTAAATGCAAGTAAAATTAATGAGTTGCTTAAAAAAAAAGATCTTTCCCTGCCAGGACAGAAACATTTAAAGTTTTGCAAAGAAAACTGTATTAATTATTTAAGTTAAAAGTTGTTACAACTTCTTGTTAATTTTTTTAATTCTTCAAAAATAGTGGTCAAGCATTTTCATTTGGGTAAAACACCTTTGTGGATCATAAAAAAATTGTTATAAACAATTCAAATTTTGAAATTTTATGTCAAAATATTATGATTTCATAAAGTACTGTAGATGTTTACTATCTGGATTAATTGATAGTGTGACGTCTATTAATATCACGAGCACTAAGTCTTCTGGAAGGTAAGAATTTCTCTTTTTATCAAAATCAGATTTGGCGTTGATTTCAACATTTGAGAATTGCTGTTTTTTAAGTAATCTGAAACCTATTTGTTATTTTATTCTTATCTAACTCGAAACATCTGATACAACTTAACATAAGGTATGTGAAAATCTTAGATATTGAACAGAGATATGTTCCTAGAATAGTGTCTGAAATCTCCAACAGTGAACATAAATTTGAAGAATAAGCAGTTCACTAATACATACAATCATTAATGTTCCTAATGAAAGAGAATTCATGCTATTTTATGTCTCTAATTTCTCTACCTCACTTCAATAGTTTCCCTTCCCATTGCCCCCACCCTCTCGTCCTCTAACTGTTCCTTCATTGCTATCTTCTCCAGTTGCCTTCATCGTTATCAGTGCTCACTTCTGCCAACAATTAGTAGACTGGGACGTCTGCCTTGTTATACTTTGGCACATATTTTTGCTCTGATTTTGATTTGTATTATAAATCAAATCTAACAAGGTCTGCTCTGACTGCATTTTGGTACCAATGTTAACATAATGAAGTGTCATTTCATTGCTTTTTGTTTTATCTTATGTAATATCTTCAAAGTCATCCAAAGACTGTATACTTTTTGTAATTTCAGGAATATAAACAGGTGGAGAAATTTTTCAGAAACATTGTATTGAACTTGTTTACAGTTGTACACGATTAGAGACCGAAAAAAGTTGTAATATGAAATGTCAAAATATGCAATGAAGACAGTAAGAATATGTAAAATCTGATATAATATGTAATATTAAAATACACTAATTATAAAACACATTTACATAATATGATATTACATTTATAAAAAATTTGCTAAAAAATTTTTAAAAATTATTCAAACATTTAAAAATCATTTGGAGTGCACAAGTTGATGCACACTTGTTACCTTAAAACTTTAGTAAAGTAAGTATTGCAGTAGTAAAAGTAATCTATTGCAAGACCACTGTGTAGCAGACAGATCAAGGTGCATATGAGCAAGGTTATATGCACCTTGATCTACAAGAGATGCAATTGAAGCCATGGTGATATCTACGACCAGCAAACAATCACTGCAGCGTGCATCATTTTCATGGAAATATTACTTGTCGACGATCACCAAATTTTCTCGGAAATTAAGATTTAACAAGTCATGTAACCTTGTGATACTTTTCACATGTAGATTTTATCAATAATGAAGGAAAAAATGCTGATTTTTTAAAAAAATACTTATTTTCATTTAAAAATGTAATAAAAGTCAAGAAAATTCATACAATAAAAAAATATGATGTGAAAATAGCAAAATATGTAAAATAAGTAATATACTACTAAATATGTAATGAACAATTTGGATATTGTGATACAATGGTGACAATTCTCCAAGATTAGAATTTTGAGGACCATAAATAGAAAAACAAAGAATATAAGGGGTCTGGGGAGGAAATGTCAAAACTTCAGAAATAAGCTCTTCCAACAATTTTAAGCATATTTTGTCTAATAAACTACTGTAATATTCCAAATGGGTAAGCTGCAATAAACATTTAAACTTTGGGTTGAAAAATAGCTTTCTAGGCAAAAATTTGCATTGCAGAAGCATAGAAACACTCCAGAAACATGTTGTTTATAATTTACAAAAGAAATTAATTTATATTAATAAATATATTTGTTCAGAAAGAAAAATTAATACAGAAGTATAAGAGTACCTAATTTACACAATTCGACAGATTTTTTTAAATTTCTGACTGAAATTTCAGTCTTTGTCAGGTTCCACTGAGATAGTCTTTGTACAAAAGGCTCCTTGAACGTACATGATGACTATCATTGCCTCCAACTCTTCATGAGACTTGGTCCAGTTGTTTTTCAGTACTTTTTATGCTTCTGATTCGGTGTGTCTCTTCACGAGGCAAAGCATTGGTTCATCAAATAACAAACAGAAGGAACTTACCACAGATCCATTTGTTTGCTGTCATGCCCACAACGTGGGACCACCTGGTTCTTTCAAGACATTCACAGCGCTTCTTCCAGATGACAAAGAGTTAGTGCTGATGATATCCCGCTCATTTCTGTCACAGGCTACTATTTTCACTGTTATGGTATTTGGCTGCTCCTGTTGAGAAGATTGGACTATATCAACTATTGCATCGACTTCCGCTGACATTTTCATCACTTGAACTACTGGCTTCATCCTCACACTACTCCTTGGCACAAAATCATCTGAATGAGCTATATTACTTCCTGGCTCGAAATCCGAATTTTCAAGCATATGGTACAACTCGTCAACAGAGAGACCAATTGAACCTGACATTAGGAAAAAATACAAAATTCTGACAAGGAAACAAAAATAAGAAAATGAAAAGAAACTTATCACAGATTGATACTTGTTGAAATTTGTGCTCATCTCAAACGACCACCTCTATTAACACCCAATGTTTGTGGGAACCATTAGCAACCACTTAAGATAGGTTTGACTGTATTAAATAATTTCTATTAGCAATGCTAGCAAACTCATTTAATATGACTTTCCAAGAATGTCTAACGAAATCAATCTTAAAGATTTAAGATCATGTTGAAATAGTCGGGTTAACTTTAATGATGAAATGACAGTTTTCAGGATAGTTTCAAAAATTCCTCATCCTGGACTATTAATTAAACTTCTGTTCATATTTAGATTTAGGAAATATGAATATGCAATCGAAATTGTAGAACAGAAAAATATGGAATCTTTCTTCTTCTTCATCCTCCTCCCCCTGCTTTCTCCTCGTCATCCCCCCTTACTTCTCCTCCTTCTCTTCTCCTCTCTTCCTCATTAATTTTTTAAAATTCATTGTCTCCACATCATTTTCTCCCAAAATATATTTCTTTCCAAGTTTATATTTTCAGCAAAGTTTATATTTCAGTGTGATATCTTTGTGTTGAAAATGAATTATAATTATCTGTTTAGGTGAGAAAAGATTGGTATGTATATGCTGTTCTTTCGACTCTTCCATGGGTTGGACGAGAGTTGTATGAGAAGAAAGAACAAGCGTTGGAGCACTTGTTAGTGTCCATTGAGGTGTTTCTTGGCAAACGCCACAAGAAACATCATGCTGCTTTGAGAGTTTGGACTTCAGATACTCCTCACCCACAAGAAGAGGTACATTTCCAATACATTTGAAATACACTGAGTATTTCTATTTATGATATCATTGTTATTATTATTATTATTATTATTATTATTATTGAATACCTTGGTGATTTGATTATCATTGTGTTCTTAAATGATTATTTTTATGTTGTTAATGAATTGTTACATAATTTTTATTTATAGTACTTGGACTGTTTGTGGGCCCAAATTCGCAAATTGCGACAGGATAATTGGGCTGAGAAACACATTCCAAGACCATATTTAGCATTTGACAGCATTCTTTGTGAAGCTCTACAACATAATTTGCCCACTATTTTGCCACCACCTCATCATGCTAGCTATCTGTATCCTATGCCATCTGTTGTATTCCGCATGTTTGACTATACTGATTGTCCAGAGGTTAGTAACTTAAGAAAATATTTTTTATGGGCTGGTAGACATTTCATGTTTCTAAGAATTTATTATTTTTATTTTCAAGGGTCCCATTCTTCCTGGAGCACATTCCATTGAGAGGTTTTTGATTGAGGAACATTTACATCAAATTGTGGAGATGCATCAACTAGAAAGGAAGGATTGGTGAGATATTGCTTTCAGTAATTAGCTATAATCTGTTGTAGACATTTGCCAACTAGGAGTGTATTGTCTGATGAATTATTATATGTTTACAATATTTGAGGTATTTTAAATACATTTGTATTTAGCACATCAAGTCCAAATGTGTGTAGTATTTAAATACTAAATTTAAAGTATTTTGCCCATCCAGGTCTATACACTATTCTGTAACTTGTAATAGCAACTTCCAGTTTGTTCCTGTTACCTGTAATTAAATAAATAAAATTTTACAAGAAAAGTAAATCAGTTTCTTAATTTTAATATCTTCTTTCTGTCTTTCTTTAGATTTTGTTATTAGAAAAAAATTTAATTTATATGTATGCAACATTTCATTGTCTTATCATTTGATTTCTGAATTCTTGTCATGACATTTGCCATCTTCAGTCTTTGGCCATATTATTGCAACCACCCACAAAATTTAATAGGTAGTGTTTTTTGCTTTTCTGTTTTAAGGTGAAACTTGTATCTTAATTGATGACTTTTAGTAGTGGTAACTCTTTCATGAATATGTGGCAACAATTATTTTTTTTTTCTATTTTCAACATTGGTCCAGTGGGAAGCCACATTGGTTTATGGAATGAAAGCCTACATAATTTTCTTTTGGAATAATTGTTTTATTGGAATAAGTGCAAGTTGTTTTGATACATTAATTTTTTCATCTGATATTTTCTTGATTTTATTGTTTTTGTTTCATAAATTTGTATTTTTAATAACTTTCTGTGCAATTTAATCTTCACCTAAATTTGGTGTGTGTTTTGTGATGAGAAGGCCGAAGAACATGTCTCCAAAGAAAAAGGAGAAATAAAGACATTAATAGAACTTGAACCCCCATCACAACATCAAGTTTTTCAAAAAGTTAATTTCTAATACATCAGTAGCAAATATTACCAGAAATGGCAATATGTAGAATATATAGTGTGGTCACGTTAATATGGCCAGGTTCTGTGAGTGTAGTCTTTCTTCATCTTCTCTCTTTTTTGCCAGCCCTGTCAGCTTACTTTATTTTGCTTTGTTAGCTTTTCTAGTATTTTTTTCTCTTAGGCCTTAAGCTATTTCCAAGGCAATGGAAGCAGCATTTAATTCGTGTCAACCAAATGACAAACCATATCACTTCATGTCACTTAGTTATTATAGAGTATGTGTAATGTAAAAGATAATGAACTCCTACTACTGATTACACTTTGTTGGCGTAGCCTTCGTTGAGGGGGAATTCCAGAAATATTGTCTTCGTAATCCATGGTATGAATACCGTGGGACAATTTTGTGACCCACTGATACTTGGATTCGCCTTGCAGCTAAGGCCAGATCTGGGTGCAAAGTCAAAAAGACATTTATTAGTAGGCTCCATGCTTCCAACCAATCCAATTGGTATTTGAGAATGAACAATTTTAGATCTGAAAATTAATGATTATAGCGGAAGCTGAAGGAAAAACTAAAGTGTTTAAACAGAAATTGAAAATTTTGTTTCTAAACAGATTTCTTTGGGAAGATTTTATCTTGCTATTCACCAAAGATATTGTGTAAAGGTGAATGTTAAATGGTGTAAAATAAAATAATGTTTTGTGAAAGTTTGGAGAAAAGTTAACTCACAAATAACTTGTATGATTAATAAATAAATTATATTAGTAAAATATTGCATAAATTTATTTGTGAATGAATTTTGCTTCCAAATGTATGCACAAATTGAATTGCTATTGCTGAGACAGTTAATTGTACATTCTTAAAAAGTTACATGCTGGAAAGTGAAATCCCACAATGTTGGAGTTATTTACATTGTTTAGATAGCATGAACCAGCCTGTCTGGAACATTTACAATTTCTTCTTACACACAATCAGTAAAGAAATTTTTATAGTTATTTGGCAGTAGCATACTTTCTATTTCTTTGCGGGCAGGGGTGTTGGTTGTTGTTGTGGTGTGTGTGCGTGTTTTTTTTTAAAATTAAGTTGTAATAAAATGATAATCTTCCAGATTTGTTTAGGGATTTCCATGGTTTCAGCAACTTATTATTAAATTTTAATTTAATTTGTGTATTTCTCTTCTAAAATTGTAATTTATTCGTTTATAAGCTTCTTCAAACCCAGAAATGGCATATTTTTTGTCAGAAGATAAAGCTTTTTCCTTGCTTCTTAATCTTGCACAACTCAGGGGTTAACCATTTTTATTGAAATTCTTTTGAGTGGTTTGGGATTTTACCATTTGTCCTGGATATGCTAAATTCAGTCCAAATAATTGTGTATAAAAATTCTGAAAATGCAATGCAAATTCTCGCAATAAACATACAGTCAATTTAGGCATCCTAACATGTTTACCAATATAGCAGTATTATATTCTGTGATTGTGCAGATAGGTTTTCTATGTTGAGTTTGTTTGTTTTTTGCTTTTGTAATCAATTTGTTGTTGCATTGTGATTAGAGAAACCTGTATTCATTACATCACTTACCTAGAAGGATCACTCTTGTTACTACACACTCAATTACTCATTACATTGCATTACTCAATAGATCTTTTGCATCGTGGCCTGAAGTCAATGCAATAACAATGTTAAGTGTTCATTAATGCAAGTGTATTTGATTACAGATCTTACAAGAAATTTATCATTATTTGACTTCTTAGATCTATTTACATGCTTCCTTGTGACAAACGATTTTGGGAATTTTAGCAAATCTTTATATGCGCGCAATAGTCCTGCTGCTCCCGAAGCTGCACATTTTAAAAAATCCAAAATTTATCCATCAAATGGAGTTTCTAAATGATAGCTGTTTGAAAATGTTTTTTTGAACAGGCTTTTTTCTGAACTATTGCTGAGCCACCATGTCTTTTTTTCTCTAGATTTCTTGTTTTATTTTCTCTAAATTACAGAGAACATACTTACGGACTTCAGAGTATGCTATGACAAGCTCATAAGATTGCAACATTTGTTCTGCTATACAAATACCTATTATATGTTGAATCTGTACAATATCCAATAAATTGTACTTCTCTTTTAATCCCTGAATATTAAAGTAGAGGATTGGATACAGCAATATCTTGTCATTGACATGAGGGGGCCAAGTTTTAATAGAATTGCACTTGTAATCTACTGTCAATTTCCTTGCTCATTACCTTTATCTAAAGCAATTACTGTTGTTTATACCCTTTAATTTTTCTTTGATGCAGATATAAATTGTTGAACACATAGCTTCTATCTCTTCCTGAGAGAAAAGTTGTGTGTAACTAGTATGAAAAGCTCTGTTGCACTTGTTATTGTTGATAATGTTAGCATTTTTAAATGACTTGCATAATTTTTGATACACTTCATTTGCCTTTGTTACGTCTTTGTGGATGATTGTTAAGCTGCAAAGATTATGGTAATGAGGAATGTTTGTCCCTTTGTTTTCATAAGATTCTCCAAAGCTATTTTCAGAAGACTCCTTTGTTTCATTGCAAGAATCATAATTTACTACTCCAACAAAAATTACCAAGTTCTTCTTTGTCTATATTGCAGTTTTCCTTCACATTCAGAGCATATGTTAAATGTGATGTAATTCTTATATAAAGTTCAAATCACTTTCTGTGTTATTTATCCTCTGTGACTTGTGTGTTAGTCTTAATAATTATTGTTCAATACTTTTATTTTACAGTGCTGCACATTTACTAAACTTCCCTTACAAAGAGAAAATTCCTCTTGACTATTCCATTGTTGAAATTATTTTTGCTGAGTTATTTCACATGCCAAATCCAAGGTTTTTGGAAATTGTGTATGGATCTATTTTGATTGAGTTGTGTAGGCTTCAGCCTAGCACAATGCCTCAGGTATGTCATACTTAAGATTTTTTAAGAAAATAATAATAATATAAAAATCGGGTTTAGAAGCGTGTATTAATGTGTTTTGTGTTTGCAGGTACTAGCTCAAGCTACAGAAATATTATTTCTTCGAATTGATACAATGAATACAACATGTTTTGACAGGCAAGTGACATAATTATTCTATTTTGTGAACAGTGTAATTTTCTAATAAATAAATAATTTTAATAAAGTTTTATTGTTACTAGGTTTGTCAATTGGTTTTCATACCACTTGAGCAACTTCCAGTTCCGTTGGAGTTGGGATGATTGGGAAAGCTGCTTGCAACTGGATCCAGAGCATCCAAAACCAAAATTTGTTCGTGAAGTGTTGCTGAAGTGTCTCAGGTTATCTTAAATATATATTATTTGGGATTTATATTCATGATAAATTAATAAACAAACAAACTGATCACACTTTGATTGTAGGTTGTCTTATCATCAGAGAGTGAAAGATATGATGCCAGAATCATATGAGCCTCTCATTCCAGTGAAGCCTGAACCTCAGTATAAGTACACAGCTGAAGGAGCAGGTAAGTTTTTAGTATGTATTTATTGTTTAAAAAAAATGGCTAATACACAAACTCACACTGCATCAGTTGAGGCATTGACATGGGAAAGGAAGTAACTGTAATGACTCATAGTATAGTAATCAAAAACTCTTCTGCCAACTCACTAGTTGAAGTTTTCTCGGATCACATACATCATTCAAAGCAACATTTCATCTTTCAGTTCATTAGAATAAAATTCTCGTTTTCAATCATTTACAATTGGAATATGTGAGAAAGCAAATTTCAATAATGCCATGAAGCAAAAATAATTAATATTATTTTATGGGGTGATTGTTTCAGGTTCATTTCACTTTCGTTACTAGCATGTTTCCCAAATTGAAATCAAATTTACAAACCAAGCTACAAAATCAACATGCTAGTTTGATCACCATTTGAAAGTAAGATACTTCTTGGCTTTCCATTGAAAATTTACCTTCCCACTGGAGAATGCATTTATATATTTAAATAGTGCACTAGTTAACAAAGAATTTATTTAAATACATTACCATCATAAATATATTTATGTACAGAAATTATAACTATTTACATATTCACTCCTTTTCAATAATAAATAATGAAGGATTCTTAATTCACTTAGAAGAAGCAAGTGTTTGTTTTTATGTAGGAATTCATTATCTCAAATAATATTTATATAAAAATGTATACATGGTATAATGTTTTAGTAAAATACCACTCCTCATCCTCATTTACCAAATTAACATTATTCTGCCATTTTTAAATTATTAATGTTTGTTGTATGATTCATGATAATTTACACATTTGTATGTGTATGGTTTTGACTTAATATTACATGTGTTCGAGCTTGATTAATTATCGACATTAAATAATGGAAATTGTTGTCCGATTCAAGTGCCTTTAGAATGTTATTGGGTGTAGTTTCGTAAGCTTTCCCTAAATGAAGTGAATTAGTAGAATAATTATTTTCAGTTGATTTTTGAATATTACTTGTAGGTGTTGATTCTGACACTTCGTTTTTGGAAGTGAAGTGTGAAGGAAAATATTCTTGTTCCTGATTTGCAAATGAGATATTTATGTCAGTTATGTTAGGGTGTGCAATTGTAGTAGATTCTGATGTCAGAAGTGTATTACTAGTGTTATGAATATCAGTTGAAAGAGAATCAATATAAGGAACATTATTATTACTGAATTTTTGGTTTTCCATAAACTGTCCATGTGAAACTTGGAGCTCCTTTTCATGATTTTTCATTTCATTATCTATATTTATTGTATGTGTTGATTCATTCTGTTCTTGTTTGTGGTTTGCATTTGAAGTAGAGATGGTATGAGCAGTAGGGTCAATTTCATTCCGGATTGTTGATTCTGAGGATGTAGAAATTGCGAAAGTTGTTGAAGATGGAGTGAAGTTCCGCCTGTATGTTGTAGGTTTGTTTAAATCATCAAAGTTTGGAACAATTTCTTGAAAAATTGGTGATTCTTTTGAGGAACTTCCAGAAATTTCCTCTGCTGCTGTTGGAAGAAAAAACAGTTCAGGTTGCCCAGTAGCTGGAACGATTGTTAATGATGTTTCATTAACTGATGTAAAATTTTCATTGTATGATTCAAAGTGTGTCATGGTACTTGATGTTATGTTATCATCATGTTCTTTTATTTTACCATCTTCATGGAAAGTTTCATTTCTATAAAATGTTGGAGATAAATTTGCTGTGGTAGGGGTCTCTGATGCAGATTCTGGGAGTGATGATGTTTGAAGATGGGTTGATAAGGTTGTTTCGGAGGATGTTTTTGGTGTAACAATAGTTGCCGCGACATATGGTACGTTGGTGTCTGCATCTTTTTCTGGAGGAGGCAACTGTGCATTGATTGAGTCTGGAAAGTTTTTATTATTTTCTGTTGTTGATTGCATATCCGAGACACTTGGTGAGATAATTGAAGTAGTGGCTACTTGAGGTATTGGTGTAGGAGCAGGAGAAATGTGTGTTTTGTCATGCAATTGGAATGAATTTCCATTGGGATGGTACAATGGATCTGGTTCTGAATATTTATGAAATTGTGGCGAGGCTTGAAAAGGTGGGTATGTGGGTGATAGCTTATTATGTGTTTGAACAGGTCCTGGAAATACAAATCCCTTTTTATTTGGATGATATGAGGTGGGAATATTTGATTTGCTTCCATCGTCTGGTACATACAAGAAATTCTTTCCAGCAATGTGACCAAGATGTTTGTTATCTTGCAGAAAATATGAATTAGCATGGTTTTTCTCCGGATTGCCAAAATAAAAGGGTTTCTTTCCTTGCCTTTTTATCTGACTTTGTTTCTTTTTATATACTTCAATTACTTTTTTGTAGATTTCAATTAGTTCTGGATCAATACCCTTATCAGAACTATCATCACTCAAATCATAGTCAGGTTTTTGGTAGTAAAAATGGCTATGATCTTCATGTATTGGACCATTTTCTGTAGAGAAATGATGTTTGTTTGGAATATTTGAAATTCCAGGAGATGGTCTACTCCCTGGGAAAGTTGCTTTGGTCAAATCTTTGTGCCCTAAATCTGTTGGAAAATCAGGTGTTAGATGCTTGTAATCATCTGGCTCTTCCTCTATTATAATTTCTTCTTCAATAGGTTGGTTGAAATTCGAATCATTGGGATCGTTATAAAACGTAGCCTGAGGGTTATTTTCAAAATTATAGCGTTTAACATAATCAGCAATACTCTCTTCTCTATCATGAAAAGTTTGCTTCCTTTGGGTATTGTAGTTGCTGGGATAGCTATAGCCATGTCTTCTGTCAAACTGTCGATTGGAGTCTGGGCCAGCATTGAATGGAATTCTGTTCCATTTGTTGTGTTCATATTGGGATGTAAATCGGTTTACGTTTTGCTGATTTTGGTAAGGTATTCTTCCACTGTTTTGTGAATGTCTATTGAAGTAATGTTTTTGCTCATCCTGAAAATGACGATTGTGTCTGATAGGTCTGTACAGAATAACTCGACCTTGTCTATCATTCTTCCTGTAGTTTTGAGAAGTGAAATCCTTGTATCCTTGATTAGCATTTGCTGCATATGGTAGAAATTGTAATATTGACACCTGGAATCAGAAAATTTGTTAGTGTAAAAGATAAGTTTGTTTTCAGTTGTTACATGGGATGAAATAACTGCATTAAAAATGTGTACAGGTAGGACGAAGACCACTTTCACTCAGAGGAGAAAGCAAAGATCAAAGTTTGTGAAGCTCACTTGTGACTTCTCTGAGGAAGTTACAATGAACAAAGCTCTTTTGTGTGAACGGCATTCAGTGGAAAAACCTTCGAGAATATCTTTTATATTACACTAGTTGCATTGTCCAGGTTGCTCTCCGGGAGACATGTGATTGTTTGGATTCGGTTCCAGTGAGTAGCCAAGTTGAACCATCCACTCCTACGAGTTAAATGCTTTCAGAATAAAACAGATTGACGTATGCGGAAAATGATAATCGTTTATACTCACTAGCTACTTTTTAGTGGCTCTTGTTATTGTTTTTTAACGTATTGTTTTCCTAACACAATCAAAAATTTCTACGATAAATTCTACAATAAATCGAAGCATTTCACGGAAGTAATTCACTCATATTTCGTGCGTAAAATCGCTTCTGAATCTGTTTTTCCGAAGTGTCTTTCGGGAGTAGCGGCGGCGTCTATTATGAAACGCGAGCGGGAAGAGCCAGAACCGTTGGAACTTCCCGGGTTCTGCCGCCGTAGAAACGTAATGGCAGGAAGGCCCAAGGCCGAACGTCTGGTATTCGCGATTTGGAGGGAAATGAACTTTCGGTGCCTCGCACAGGTAGCCAACACATCAGTTTTGAACCAAACCTTTATTTCGGTAAAACTCGAATAGTGAACTTGCGCCATAAAGACATCCGAGATTAAACTAACCCGTTTATTTTTACTCAGTCGTATAGGTAGTTTTGAGTTTTGTAATTGTGCTAAAAATCAATGTCAAGATTTTGACGGAAATATTACACCCGCAAGTTTTCTTGAGCTCTGAGTACCTTCCCGCACTCCTTGAACTGAAGTGGAATTACGCATAAATTATACCAATGAGGGGTGTTTACAAAATCTGATAATCAGAAATGTTCGCTCACTATTTTGTTTCGACAAACGATCCACCGATTGATATCATAGTCCTGTCATCAAAATAACCAACCTTCCCACTCCTTTCACATCCAGCGAAATGAGGGCTCAAGAGAACTAGCGCAGATAATACACGTTTTGCCTCTAAATGTGCCCATGCATTTTTCCAAAATGGATCGTGCTCGTTCTGGGATCCCATCGAATTTGAAAGAAATGTTAAAATTTTTGAGAGTACATTACTTTGCATGAGGCCTCAAGACATTTTCAAAATATTCTAAAAAATTGCTTTTTTTTTTTTTTAATCAGTAATAGAAGATAGTTTGCTTATGCATAAGCAAATGGCGCATGGCTGATGTTCAGTAAAATGTATGAAGTGTCCAAAATTGCAGAAGTTCAACTTCTGCACCCCATCCTACTACCAAATTATTGCTGTTAGAATTTTTCGTAGTATAATATTTTCTTCAAAATTATATCTTTAATGTCATATACTCTTTTGAAAATACGAGTAGTTTTTGCCTAATTTTGAATAAAATTATGGCCTTATGAAAAAAAAATGTAAACATATTTTTTTCAAATACGGCACTTTTTTTAAAAAAAATTAAGAAAAATTCGCCCTAAATTATGGCGTAGGTTCGATATTTGACCATTTTAAACCTTTGGAATTTCGAGAGTTGAAATACACACACACGCACGCGCGCACACATACACACGCGCACACACACACACACACACACACACAGACACACAAACAGATAGATATAGATATACATACACATTTTCCAACAAACTACATTATTAATGATAGAGTGAAGTTTTCGTAAAATAGGAGGTAAAATGTATTAGTAGTTAACCGTTATAAATAATGCGAGAAAGGATGTGCTGATGTTGGATGTTGCTCCTATGGTTCACGTCGCGAAACCTGGTAACGAAATTGGCACTTGTTTACACTTATGATATGTGAAGCACTGTTTTACTGTGTATCCGTTTATACAATGTTATTGCAGTATTTGCGAGTGCTGTTTTTGTTAAAACATATGATTTATTACAGTGCTGAACTAAATGTTTTATTTATTCTTGGGGAGCGTGTGTTCTACTTTGATGGGGGGGACGGATTTGTGTGGATTTGTTCAGCAATACTTAAGATGAGCAACTATTAACCAGGAGACAAGTAGGAACTACTAGTAGTCCTAGAACATTAATGGGTATTATTATTGTTATTATTATTATTATTATTATTATTATTATTATTATTATTATTATTATTATATTGCGTGAGGGGCCTAAGCTTCTAGCTTTCCTGTTGCTGTGTGTCATGAACGATCTAACGTTTCCTTGAGGCAGTGTTTGAAATGGGGAGGGAAGTGCATTCGTGATACCTACTTCTCCGAAAATAACATTATTCGAGAAATCGCTATTACTTAGAAAAAAAAACAGACGAAAATAAGAAAGTGATAGTGCCGAGTGGAATTCGCTAAGGCACGCTACTCCTAAAATGGCATTAACCTATCTAGATGGTTCTGTAGCAAACCTAAGCAGTTTTTCCGTCGCAAAAATCTAATTTTGATCTCGAAAAATAACGTGTCTCGACCCGCCCATTTTGCTCATATATGCCCCGCAGTTAGGAGCGACCCTCCTGCCGTGCAGTACTTTCTAGGTATAATAAAACAAAATTGATCCACCATAAAACCGTCAAACATTCAGCTGTGGTCACTAGTTTCCGGTACGGTACGTTGCGGTCCGCCCCCACCTCCACTATGCATACGTCAATTTGCAAGACTATCCAGTAATGTGTGTTAAATGTGATGTTTCTGTGAAGTCTATCAACAGAGCATTTTATAGAATGTGGCAATTACTAGAGTACTTTTTTCATTTTCCGCTATTTAATATTTTTTGGATTGTAGATCTAGTTATTGAGGAAAACACATAATGAAAAAGTTAAATTTGAAACCTAATTTTCGATGCTTTTGTATTGTTTATATCATCAAACAATTATTTCCTAGTGACACTCATATCTTTAAAACTAGTTCATATAGTTTAATAATTCTTTCTTCGTAATAACACATTAGTTGCTAGTCAGTCTGTAAATCAGAATAGTATAATCCCATTAATATTTAGTTGATAATGAAGGTTGTTGCTTTCTCAATGCTCCTTTCTTTAAACTTTGTGTTTTGGTTCAGTTAAAAGAAGTATTTAACAGCTTTAATAATGTTTCATGCCTTAGAATAATATCTCAGCTTCAATTTGCAAAAATAATTGTTGAAATACTGTAAACAATGTTAGTCATGGTGTAACAGCTTCACCAATGCACTATAAAATCAGGTTTTTAGGAAAGGCATTCAAAATTTGTTAATAGGATTATTAGGATTAGTTATTGAAAATTTTCAAATGATTGTCATTGTTTTGAAAAAATCAGAACTTTCTAACAAAATATCTCACAATTTATACTTTTATTACATAAATTCAATTGTTTTTAATTAATGTTTTTAATCCATTTTTTGACTTCAGAATTGTGTAAAAGTTCAAACACCTTACATACTTTTTTGGCAACATTGAAATTAAAATATAATTGATTGGTAACCTATGCATTGAGTTTTATATTTCAAATTTTAGTTTTACTTAGTTATGCAAAAATAAGTGACACTGTAGACAGAAATTTCAGGGAAATAAGAAATTAGGAAATTTTCATTTGAGAGGCTTCATGCAAGACGTATAAAATACAGTAAAGCAAGATTTATCCTGTACAAAGTGAGATCATTGATAACCATAAAGATAATTCATTACTGAAGGTTTTTGTTCAAATAACACGCTCTCCAATCTTAGGGGCTGACTTCTGATACATTTTCAGAGGATGTTACTGTAATACCCAAGAAGCTTTGAAATATTATGATAGTTATAGAATATCTCGTTTTTGTCTTTGGATTTAAATAATTACCAAACTTATAGTATGGAGATAATTCTTTGCATAATCCACAAAGACCAAATTTGTGCTGGAGATAATTTTGAATGAGTTTGACTCTCACATATGTAGTCTAAGAATCCTAATGTTAGTTTTTGTTTATTAATTAATCACATACTTGAAAACACATGTATAAACTTGAGATATGATGTAAACAGAGATATAGGAAGTTTAAAAAAGAAAGTAATGTTAATTTTGGAGTTATATTGTGTAAGATTTTTATTCTACATAAAATCAGTTTTTTTAGGTGTTCAGAATAAGTGATCAATATTAACTATATTTGGAACACAACAAAGCAAAACATAATTTTCAATTGATTTAATGATATTTATTTGTATTATGAACACTCATATACTGTTAAGTAAATGCCCATGCACTAAATTTAATGAAGTATTATCATAATTTGATTATTTGATCTTACCACTGCAAAAAATGTTCTCTCTTGAAGCAGCATTTTCACTTAAAACTGAGAACAGAAAACTGATTGAACATCACTTAAAACTCCTCGGAGATGAAGACACTGGCACTTCACTTGTTCTGCTGAAACTGCTTGCAACTGCTGAGGCTACCACCCTTGTTATCTTCTCACCTTTTCTCCCCTCTCCAAGATGTGGTTCTCCCACTCCTCCTTCCTTCTGTACTTCCAGCCAATCAGAGGTAGCTGTAACAAGTGTCCTTCAGGACTAAATGAAATACTGAATGTAAAACTTCTCTCCTCCTGAATTCATCCCCCCTACAGATTCCAACATATTTATTGAAGGGTCCTAAAAATGTTCAGGTCTGAATCATCATGTTTTGAAAGTCGTATCCTTTTTTTTTTGTGGACTAATTTTGTTTCTATACTTATTCTTTTTAATATTACACTCTTGAAAGATGTTGGTTTTTTCCCTCCCCAAATAATTTTCAAATTTTGTAATCTCATCATGATAAACTCTTGTCTCATAGATTTCACTATCCTTCCAGTGTTGAAAATCCTACCAAACAATTACCAAATAATGATTTCAAAGTAATTGTTTCAAATTCTACACTATAGCATGTACCAAATTCATTCATTCACTTACTTTTTTGCCATTTGAAGTAAAGTGAATTACTTCTTATGTTAGTCGTGAATTTGGGCAAGATCAGCAAGTAGCACGGAGATATCTTTTATTACATTCAGTACTTAAATAATTACTTTATAAATAGAATGTATCTTGTTTATTTCATTCATCAGTAGTACTTTAAAAATTCCTTTGTTGTATCAAAATGCCAAGCTACAAAGAATCTGAAGAATTCTTTTGACAGATAAAAATATAATTTTCTAATAAAGGACTAGTTGCATAGTAATTTACTGCGTTAGTTTTGGATTTTGTTTAGAATAGGTCTATCAAATGAATTATAAATGAGTAGTTTTTAAAATAAACAATTTGTTTAACATTTACTTTCAGGATCATTGCCAGGAACTGCTGCTGCTCATCAGTTGGTTGTGTCTATAAGGCAGAAATGTACACCTGAAGAAGTTCTCAATGTACTGAAAGATCTCCCAAATCCTAGTACTGATGATGATGATGCAGATTCCCGATGTAATCCCTTAAAAATTGATGTTTTTGTTCAAACCCTTTTAAATCTTGGAGCAAAGAGCTTTTCTCATTCCTTTGCTGCAATTTCAAAGTTTCATTATGTTTTTAAAGTAAGTTTGTGTCTTATGTTCTGTAATGAAGACTAGACATTAATTGTTAGTTTATGTCTTACATTGTGATCTTTTGACAAATTCTGTAGATCTTGGCTGAATCGGAAGAAGCTCAAATATGCATTTTGAGAAACATGTTTGAGTTATGGCAGACCCATCAGCAAATGATGTGTGTGCTGGTGGATAAAATGTTAAAAACACAGATTGTGGAATGCTCTGCTGTAGCAAATTGGATCTTTTCTAAGGAGATGACTGGAGAATTTACGAAGTGAGGGCAAAAGGAAACAACTTAGTCAAATTATCTGTATGTTATTTGGCATGTTTAATTTTTTGGAAACTTTTTTGTTATTTTGTTATTCTTTGCAGGTTGTACCTTTGGGAGATTTTACATTTGACAATCAGGAAAATGAACAAGCATGTTAGTAGACTCACCCGTGAGCTGGCAGATGCCAGTGAAAGAATAAGACGAGCAGAAAGCGATAGTGATGAATCAGATGATGATGCAGATGGCAGTAATAACAACTCGCGAAAAGGTGATGACCGTGAGAAGCCATCTGAAGAAATGGTAGTCCGCATGGAAGAACGACTTGAAACTGCCCAGGCAGATCAGAAAACTCTTTTTCTCATTATATTCCAGGCAAGAGTGTATTTGATTACTAAATAAATACTTTAGTAAATTGCTTTTTTAATTTTAATTACCAAAAAGTAATGTGAAGAATTTAGGAAAAATATTAACTCAAAATATGTATTATATTTTAATTTTATTTCATTTTCAGAGATTTATTATGATACTGTCTGAGCATTTAGTTCGAAGTGACACAGACGGAAAAGACTTTAATACGCATTGGTATAAATGGACAATTGGCAGACTGCAACAAGTCTTTTTAGCTGTATGTATAATCATTCTTGTATTATTATTGTTTCTTTTGGTTTCATATTACAACTTGCTAATTGTTCAATTGTTTTCCAGCATCATGAACAGGTTCAGAAGTATAGTTCTACCCTTGAAACACTTCTTTTCACTCAGGATCTTGACCCTCATATATTAGATGTGTTTCATCAGTTCACATCATTACGGGCTTAAGAAGACAGTATATATATTTACCTTAGAGATCCATTGAGAGTTTGCTAAAGTTTTATGTTGTGACAGAAAAGGCTAATGTGAAATATATAGAGTATTTGTTGAGGATTTTTTTTTCTCCCTACCAAAAGTCTTTATCAGTATCTTTCATATTTAATTTCTTTATTTCAATGACAAAGGATATTTTCATAATGTTGTAGTGTGTGAATTCATAATATATGAATTAATTGTGTAACTTCCAAAATTTGCTTAATGATTTATGTATGGTACATGCACTTCTCTCAGTATTAGTGCTGTTTTCTTTGTACTTTTGTCACGTGTGTTTTATATTGAGTACAATAATAGGTCTCAACTGAGACCATTCTTTATTCATCCTAATTATATAAGATGTACTTTATAATTATTGGATAAACTTTGTGTATGACATGGCAGTGGAAAGATTTGTAAATAAATTTATGGAAGTCACATTTTTATTGTACTTTTTTTAATCAGTCTCATATTGACAAAAATCCTAAAAATACTGGATTATTAATTTTTTTTATTTTTTTTTAATTTGAATATTTTTTATATAGATCAATAAGGTCTTGCACGTCATCTTTGGAACCCAAAAATATAGGTGATCTTTCATGAATTGCTGTCGGCTGCACATCCAAAATAGGAATCTTGCCTGTAGTTGCAAGTCCACCAGCTTCTTTAACAATGAATGCAAGAGGATTGCACTCGTAAAGTAGTCGCAGCTAGAAAAGAAAAAAAAAGCAATATAAGAGAAAGTGATTACAAAATGTAGAGAAACTTAAATCTATTTTACACCAGTAAAATACATACTTTTCCATTAGGAGCATCTTTAGTTGCTGGGTACATGAATATACCTCCATATTTCAATGTTCGATGTACATCTGCGACCATGGAACCTACATAACGAGCTCCATAAGGCTTCCCTTGCTGAAACAAGAATAATTTAGCGAGTTTGATCCAGCATGTTCTTTACTAAGATTTCTATTTTTTCTAATTTTAGTTTGAATATTACCTTGGGATCTTTCTTGTTTTTCACGTATTCTGTTACTGCTTCATCCCATAAATGTGAATAGCCCTCATTTATACTAAATATCTTGCCACGATTGGGGATCTGAATGTTGACATCCGTCAGTACAAACTCACCAATGGCCTATGAAAAAAATAAAGTGATGTATTCATCAGGCTGCATCACTCATAGGCATGCACAGAGGAGCTGGCCACCTGCTTCTCTTCCCTGGAAAACTCTCAAAGGAGCCCTGTGGCCTTGTATTCTAAAACTACTAATATTATTTTTGTAAAGTGTTCAATCCCTAATTACCCTTTTTTACCTGGCATTTTGGGAAGAGGCTCTCAAAGACATCTGCAAGCCTGTCAATAGTTTAACTTTGACTTTTTATTTTTTTTTTTTTTAATTATTTCATTAAAGTTAATTTCATACCCTGTGTATGATTTACTTGTTCACTATTAAAAAGTTATATGAAAATAAAGTAATGGAAATCAGCCCAGAAATGTGTTGTTTTTTTTAATAGGCTGTGCATTCCAGTTTGCAGTTAATTGAAAATGGAAACACTTTAGAACTATAATCCACCCCAGATATTATCTTCACATCCTTAATGATTAAGGATGTGAAGATGATGTAATGATTAGGTAATAAGAATTAGTATTTTTGTAGGCAGAATTTTTTGATGAACGTTATTATTAAACTATCATTGGAGTATTACTACTAAAATACCATTGGGTCATTGACACAAAATAACGTACTTTCGACTCGTGTGTCGCTAACAGTAGTACAGTATGAAGTGCTCGAAACGTTTGGAATCACGTTTGTCATTGTTTACATTAACATATCCTACCGGGTCAAGCATGAAGCCGTTCACTCCCTGACCGCGGCCACAAGTCAGGACCATCATGGTGGCACTGCCGTAGACTGCGTACCCGGCAGCAACCAGTTTATTTCCTGGCTGGAGAGCATCCTTCTCACTCAAAGGCTCATCGGTCGTCTTTCTGTGACAAAACACGAGATTTTGTGTTTAAGATCTGTGTCATCCATGCAACCTCTTCTTACATTGTACGTTTTTACTTTTTCGTGTACGAGCGTGTGTACTGAGTAATATACGCTGTATAGAGCTGTGAATGCTGCGGAAAATTGATTTGGAAATTTTAACGAAAATGTTTTCTGGGTCCCTTGATACCGAAAAGTATTTTTTTTAATGCCCATCAGTCAACATGGGCACCTAAATCATTCAAAGGTTTTTTCCAGATTTCCATCGTGTTAAATAAACCTAGCTTTGTTTCTATAACACTAAGTTTCTTGAACCAACTGAGTGAAGAAATCGCGATGGATGCTTTCGTTCCACCTTTGAATTCCAGATACGTGCTACGAATTTCTAAGCTTTGATTTTAGGGAAGAAATAATTGTAAATGATACTGTTTGACATTGCAGATGAAACACAATGTTTAATATTTCGTTTATCTCTGCGTCGTTTGGAGTTTGATTTACTCCATTCATTATGTTTAATTTTCATATTTCTTATGAACTTGTTTTTGAAATGTCTTTTGAATTTTCTATTTTCGTGTAATGAATATGTAGAACGTTTCTGCAGTCATATCCCTCATTTATTTTCGACTTGAATCTTTGCTGCTCGAAATTTGAAGTACGTCCCAACTCCACAAACCAATTTTCAAACATTGATTCTTGAGACTGCAAAAATTCGTTCAACTGTAAATCAGTTTAAGATGTCCTGTACTTATTTAAAAAAAAGTAATTATTGAGTAAAAACTCTTAAGTGGAAAAGATTCGGTATCCGCGCATTTCTACTAGTTTTTCTTCGAACTAATATTTTTTTTTATTATTTCGAAAATATTTATGGGGTCCGAACTTAAATTGCCCCCACCCCATTCTCCTTAAATACTTTCTGAATCCGCCCCTGAACCATAGCAAACTGGAACATTTTCGATCATAGCAGCTGACCGCTAGAATTACCTTCCAGAGAGTGGCTAAATTCGATCTCTGTATAACTTGAGTCAATCCACCATCGTCGAGAATTGAAACCTTGGATTTCCTGTCAAAGACCCCGCAGCGACGACAGCTGTCGTTGAGTCATCTGGGCCGATGATTTTTTTAGGTAATCTCTGAAGAATTACTTGGACACAAGTTGCAATATTACACTACTTTGTAACTACTATAAATGACTCTTCCACTCGTGAAATTAAAACCAATAGTGTTTAACTATGCCCCAATCAGGGCGGTGTATTTCAAGAAGTTTGTCGCTTTTTCTATCAGATTTTTTACCGCTTCTACCTACTGGACCATATCAACTGTGACTCATCTATCTTAGGAGGCGGTTTACATTGATCCCTATGTCGATGTCCAATAAACAGCGTATGTACTGTAACACAATCTCTGATTTTAACATAGTACGCTTTCAGTTCTTTTCAATAATTGGCGCATTTTGGAACTCTGTTGGACATAATTTCACTCGTAGAGTAGTCCCATTAAACACCACTGGTGCTTTGGAAAGTTTTAGATAAATACCATCCTCACTTCGCGAGTCCGGAATTTTCGACAATTTCCAAAGCACTCGTATTACCTAAGATAACGTATGTGCTGTTGAGTACAACTTGTTTGAGAAAGAGGACATGATTAGATTTGATGTGGGAACTTTCATATTAAAATTTCACAATTATTGGTTACCAATTCTATTAGATGTATATTCCGTAATGTACAAGTTTGTCTACTGCATTTCGATATTTTTAACAATTCAAGTACGTTATTATAGTGATATAGCCAAAATACCAGATTTTCTTTTCCTGTACGCATATAATTTTGACGATGCAGGACCCTGAGGCAGCTCAGGACCTGATTTAGACAGCTAGGCGCAATGGACCCTGTGAACTTTGCGCCTCTCCATTGCAACGACAGATGTAATAGGTGCCCCTTTGCCAGACGTGTATCAACACCCCCCGGCCCAATAGTATTAAAAGATGAAGTACTTGACGCGTCGTTGACAAGCTTTGCTCTTGTGAAACAGTACTCTTGTTACCTCGTGCCAGAATACTAATTGAAAAGGGGTCGCTGAGTTCCCCGCCATTCCTCCTAAATTATTCGTCATGCTGGAAAAGTATTAATTTGTCTTTTCCAAGGACATTTAGGATTTATATTAAATATTAAATATATTATTAAAATGTTCTAAACAAGGAATCAGGAAAAGAAAAGTTGCCCAACAGGATCCGTTTAGATCACAACCGTGTACAACACGCGGCCCGTGGGAGTCGAACACAAAATAATAATTACACAGACTTCAAAAATTACAGCCGATTTTTTTACTACATTTCTTCAGAAACCAAACGACTTTAGTGGCTCAGGGCGTCATTCTAACAGCCAGTCAGATAGTTTGATAGGTAGTTTTGCGTGGTGTTCCGATCACCATCAGGCAAATGCCGGAGCAACACCCCAACAAACGGACCCTGCGCGATCTTTCCTTCCTCTTCTTGTCATATTCTTCTTCTTTATAAACGTACATGAACTTCACCACCACACCGGCCGGGAGACCAGCACTAATCAATCATTCAATCTTCAGTACGTCAGAACGTCTGATGTCTACGCTGTGATAGAAACCTGATTCAAGGGAGTACAAGCTCAATAATGTGTCAATGAGAATTCGTTGACGCGTGGGAGGCTGTTTTGTATGATGCTCGACCGTGCTAGTGAAAACGACTAGTAAACAATTTATTCTTTATGTCCGATAGCAGATGATTGCTCTAATGGACGTAGCTTGTGTGAAGTATGCGGTGTTTTAACAAGCGTGGTATAGTCCCCATTTGTGTTCGTGACAGTGCAGTGGTTGAGCATGGCAACTAGCGGTGCTAAAACAGCACATTCTCGCACTGTAGAAATTAGTTATGTAAAATTGAAGTATTGCAATTTCTATTCTAGCAGCTCAGCTATAACTTGAAATAGTCCAATTCAACAAATTCAAACGAAGCGCCTCTGTTGCAAATATCTTCATTTCTTTCTTTTACGTGTTTGATTACACTGAAGAGAGCTTGCATTGTTTCTTAGTTAAACATATTTCCTTCCTTCAATTTATTTTCTTTCATAAGAATAATATCTACAACGTACAATCATCACAACCTGCAGCAATAGGATGAATTCGAAGAATTTTGAAAACACTTGCCATTTTGCGAACCGACAACGCGTCAATCGAAACGCGCGAATTTCGAACTTACAATTCCGATTTTATTTATTTATTCATATTTTGAAAATACAGAGAGTTAGTGGTGATGGTCCCATTTTTGGCTATCTTAACAGTTATTTGCTACGAGGAAAAAGTTTGGAGCCGTTTCTGATAAAATAATTGTTTAAAATTTAAAAATTACTCATGTTTGACGCCAAAATTAGGAAAAAATACCCGTTTTCGAAAAACTGTCCATGGCTTCATTTGAAGATCTGTTTCTGATTAATAAATTCTGTTTTAAAAAAATATCTTCATAACTGTAGATGTAGGAAGACCCGTAAAAATGGATTATTTGCAATTTTCGAAAAACCAGAGATTTAAACGAAGATAAGGTCATCATTCTCTAAAGCGCCCTTTACGCTATCCGTGGTCAAAATGTAATCAATAAATTAGGTACAAATGTTTTGGGAATGTCTAGAAATTACTACTGTACCTGGCTATCGAAATAAACGCAGGTATGCACCAAGGCGCTTCTTTTGAAATGGTTGAATTTTTCTGGTTATAATCTGGTTAATAATTATTATTCAAGTTATAACAGAGCTTTTAGAATGGCAGAAATTGTAATATTCAATATTACGTACCTATTTCCGACAATGGGAGAAAGTATGAGATGTTGCATAGAGTTTTTTTTTTTTTTTTTCAGTGAAAATAGACGGGACTTTCTGTTTTTTAGTAAAAATGACGGCAAAGCTCTCATTAAGCTTTTCCACAATTCTCATGAAAAAAGTTTAAAAAACGAATTTAAAGATTCAAAATGTTGTTAAACATTTCCTTTGTCGATTCCATAAATCGTTAATAGTCCCTCCTCCCTTCCATGCAATGTTATTAAAATGTTTGGCTTTTTCGCTGCCTAAGGTTGTGTCCCCTCCCCCAATTTGTTTTGCGTAAGTGAATGTTTTCGTTTCTTAGAACGGTTCTTCAATTGCAGACGCCTCTGGCGTTGTTTTAGTCGATTGTTTACTTTCTATTTATTTTATACCTGCTGAAGAAACTAGCCAATTTTCACTCCTTCACGGATTGACCGAATCCATTGAATCATTTTATTTCATCACAATTGCAGGACAGGTGTTTCGTTATTTTACGTACTGTATACTTCCATTATATTTGTATATTAGCAAAAAATGTGGCGTCGCCGACGCTTTAAACTGTTTTAAAAATCGTTTCATGTGTTGAAAATTTCATTCATACTTTATTTTTTTCATACCCAGCATTGTTGAAATATGTTATTTCAGTATCTGGTATTGTACTTATCAATGAACCACGGTAGTAATGTTATACTCCCGTTCAAAAGTTCCCAACCCCCAGTGATCTTGTGTGTATTACCTCCATACGGAATATGAACTGGTCTTATTGCAATTTCAAAATTATAATCGCCGTAACAAATACTTACAGATTTTGATGCTAATAGTTATATTTGGTATAGCTACATTCTTACGCTTTTTTGGTAATATGCACAAAAATGCACATAGCATATTTACTTTAGCACAAATACTAAATGCAAAAATGCAAATCATTCCCAATCAGTTCCGAAAATTCTATAGCAACATCTTTCAGAATTACATTTGACACTTCCCCGGATTTCCTTAAAACTTGCATATTTTTCTCCTCTAATTTTTGAAGAGATTAAAACTTCACAAACACTAATTTATGTTCACTTCTACTTCTGCAATTGCTCTATTATTCGGATTCTATTGGAATCAATCGTTACATGCGAATGTAACATTAAAAGGTGACTGTTTTGTTTTGTTTTTGGGAATAAGGTGTAGGTTAATTTAAATAAGAATAAGTCGTGAGTCACATTCATTTGAAAATTCGATATTTGCACACGTAAAACTGGCTATTGACCTGAATGCGGTTTGGAATTCCTACGCGGGGAAGGTATCCCGTGCTTCGCGGCAGACATTACTCTCGACTCGTATGCACCTTCTCAAACAGAACCGAATTTGCCACCTCAGAATCTGTAAGACTTTCTCAGTTCGCCGATCCACTAGAACAAATTTATCCAGACATCTTTTATAAATCTGACGAGTTTCTAATTAAGCGTTATCTCTTGGAAACTCTTAGGAATTAGTCGTGTATTGCTGAAATAAATATATTTTATAGGAAATTCTCCAGCGCAGTGTGAGGAAAATCGGCAGCTTCCCGGTGCGCGGAGATCAAGGCTTTTCGGTTGTGTTCCGCGTGAGGTGATTTTACCATGAAGTGATGCAGGTGATTTTACCATGAAGTAAGGGGTGTGGTTAGTTTCTCACATCTCTATGTACCCCCATCTATATCTACACTTTTCCATCATTCTCATATCATCGTCTCTTACCCTTCATGATCACCCAACCTCCTTTCTTCCTTACTTAATTACCTGCAACACCACTTTGATTAACTGCCCGAGAAGGGGAGAAAGTGTCTCAGCTATGCTCAGAAAGTGGTCTCCGATACGCAATGTGAAGGAAAGCTATCCGCGAGGTAAAAATGATTTTCTTAGTGGAACATGAATAAATGAAGAGGTCTCTTGAGGACATAAGTGGGCCCTGAAGTTTACTTTCTAAAAGGTCAAAGACGTAAAAAAATAAAACCCACCTTTGTTAACAAAACATTTCGATCAATTTTTTTAACGCAATTTCTTTTCTTCTGTCAATAAGTCAGACCACTACCTACTTACCTCAGAATAGAGAAAATTGATCCAATCGTCACAAGAACATCTATGTTGGATGAGCCATCAAGAGGATCGAAACATACTATGTATTTGCCTCTCCTTTCCGTTTCCACCTGCAAAAATTAATTAGATAACATCGATGAATGTACCAGGATAACGAAATTTGCAACGAATAATGAGTAGTACAATAATCCAAAGAACGCTTGACGAGCTAACAAAATTCATCTTGGATCTTTAAAATTTTCACTGAATGACATTATTGCCTATTGATTATACCCTAACATTATCTTACGAGAATCACTACAAATGTACAATACTTCATTTGGCAAAGTATACGAAAATACAATAGTTACTGTACCTCTATGTAGGTGTCATTTTCTTCGCTCACTAGGAGGCATGTAGTGAAGGATGATTTCAACATATTGATGAACAGTTCGTTGGAGAGAACATCCAACTTTTTAACATCTTCTCCTTGAACGTTTACAGTTCCTGCAATACCGTGCCTGAAAAAAGAAAAATATTTTGTGTTGTTACATGTTCTGAAATAGTACCGACAGTTGAAGCTACTAGTAACCTTATCATTTATCACATAAGGGAGTGCCAATTTATTGCGAGTTTGGTCTAAGGTGCCAAGGGTTCCGATCCTAAAGGTAGCATTGTGGTTATATAAAGGAAATCATTTTAAAATATATTTGTTCTCTTGTTAATTAGATAGTTATTATTTATGAAATTTTACAACAACACATTTCACACTTTTCTAGTAGAAGAGTACGCGAGAAAGACTTACAGCGACCTTACACGAAAATCACTATCGGAGAATAGCCCAATTGGAATGTTAACGAACGAGCACGGAGTATTCATTTCATCACAAGTGCAATTATGCACCACTTCGCTCACATGATTGTTAACATTTAACAAGTTTGTAATGCCCACTGTTTCGAATGTACTAGAATTGTAACAGAAAGTACTGACTCGAAGAAAATTAAACAAGAATACGAAGAGATACAGAATCATACTTGGAGCCAAAATTGCAAGTTTAGTTAAGAAAGTCTAAAATATTTGTTATTATACTTACAAGTACACAACTAAAATACTGGTAGAGCACGACATAAACTTTCTGATATTATTTATCTTTCAAATTTCTTTGGCCCGGGCTAGCTTTTCGATCTTGCCCCATCCTTATCCCATGTGCCATCTATCGACGCCGAAATGACTTTTTTTAAATTCTCTGAAGATTTGTTTCTTAATGGTAGAACCGAAATACTACTTTAATAATATTACAGAAGAGCAAAACCTCGTCCTACATGGAAATTTTTGTTTAAAAAACTGGAGCCTTTTTAAAAAAAACTGGAACCTGTCCGTCTGTCTCAGGCTACTTTGATGTTTGGGGGTATTTTACATGGTCTCAACATTTTTAAAATTTTCTCAAAATGGCTCCAAAACTTTGTATTTTTTTCGGATAGAGCAATTTTTTCTTAAAAATGTCGCAGGACTCTTTTTGGCTGAAACGGCTCCAAATTTTTCCTTTACTTTTTTACTGAATAAAGTAAAGTAGGGTTATCTAGTCTGTGCAGGTTCCATTTACATTAAACTTCTGAATTTTTGAAAACTTTTTTAGAAAGTGAAAAGAAAATTTTTTTAGAAAGTGTGTACTGTTGTGGCACCACCAGTTTTGGTTGATTTTTTTTAATAATTGAAGCAGTCTTGACACACTGTAATAAAATTTTGTAAATTTATGTGCTCGTTTAAAAAATTTAAAATAAAATCACCAATATAAAAGTCGATTTATTTTTAACAGTCGAATTGCAGTACTAATCTGTTACTTTAAACCAATCAAGGTGTCAAAATTGTGTCAGTGTGTCAAAAGTGTACCCCAGAATAAATTGGAAAGTTTTGGAAGGAAAATTTTATACATTTTTATTAACTAAACAATGGCTACGTGTATTTAGCAATGTAGGGCTTATAGCAATAATTTTCCGTAAATATGTGTTAAAATATTTTCGATTTTTGAGTTATGGAAATGTCAAATATATTTTGAACATTTCCTGTACTTGCGGTCCTTTACGCGGTGGCACAGAAGCCGTGTACTTTCTTTGAAGAACTACTTCAGTGAAGAGGAGGTACCAAAATAAGATAGCAACATGCTTTTGGGTTCGTCTGCCTCAAAGAACTTCGGAGTTTCCACAATGCGAATTCGCGTAACGACGCTTTCCAATTGTTTTGTAAACATCCAATTAGTTTTAAGTATTGACTTGCAATTTTATTTTATCTTATTTATTTCTTTTTTCAGGTCACATTTCAACTACAAGGTCTTTCAGCGACCGTTATAATTGTCATTAGTGTTGACCTTTGGGGATAACAGTAGACAAACTAGAATATTCTGTATGCAGACACACACAAATATCCACGTGCCAAACGAGATTGGAAACAGCAGCACTTCAGCCTTAGGGATCTCCGGTATCCTGGCCGTCTATTTTACCATCACTTTCGTCGGCATTCAAATTGCACTTTTAATCATCCTATTTACATTTGAAATGATTCGGTTTTACGACGATTAGACGATTATCTACGACTTGTTTGTAGATTTATTATTTCATGTCGATTTATAATCATAAATATTTTACTTTGTACGGAATACGTGGAACCATTTTAATAGTTATAAAAATTGAATTCATGGTTTTTTGCTACGTTACATTCGTCTCAATTCAATTTCTGCAAATCATAACAGGTCAAATTCGTCTGAACACAATTTCTGGAAATCATAACTTGTTTTCCAAAGATTTCCAACTTAGACACTCGTGTTTACCAGCATTATTAATGATTCAGTTTATTATCATTCAGTGTAGAAACGGAAAAGATGGATTTGTGTTTCACTTCCCAAGTCAAGGTGAAAAATGCAATTTTTATTTGAACCGATACATACGCGGATATTTATATGAACGAATTTGTTTCCATATTGCGTAGTTTCCATTTCTACAACCAGGCAATTTCTTATTTATAATTATATTCTACATACACATATTTGTAATGAATCAAAATTGAATTTCCGGGTTTGACAGGTCTTCATGTTTGGAAGCCATTGGAGATCGAAAAATAGATATTAAAAACTTGTCTATTTGACCGACATACGGATATTAAAATCAAATTTCACAAACCAAGGTATCGACGGTAATTGCATCTTAAATTTATTATTACTTGCAGTTAATACATTTCACCTCAATTCGAACTTTTAATTAGTAAAATACTATGTGTTTTTCTATTCAATCTGCGGCAGGTACGAACTAAAAAATCTTAAACCGACGCATTGTAATGTTCGAGGACCTCAGTGTAGTCAGAGGCGTCATTATACTCGATATCAGTAAGGTCAGGGTTAAGGTCAAGCGTTCTTTGGCTTTCTCCCAACGAAACAAGCACCTAGTTGAGACTAAAAATATACTTGATGCAAGAGAACTGAATTCAGAATCAACTTGTTTTATTCTCTTGCCCAATGGCGAATACAATTATATGCGTGAAAAGCCAGAAACAAGGAAGGGCAACTACATTTTTAGGACGCTTTGGGGCCCCTTTTCAATCATTTTTATTTAAATGTGTTGCTGGGAAATGAAATAACTTTAAGGATACACTTAATTGAGTATTTTTCGTTAATCCATTTATAGGGTTGCCACAAGGTTTGGATTGCCTTTTGCCCGAAAGTGGTAAATAAATTTCCCAAATCGTCAGTTTCAAAGAGAGGAAATTAAGAAGGGGTTATGGGGCTCCTTTCAAATTTTTCAGGAGGGCACGGCTCCCTGGCCTCACTTGTGGGTACATCTATGTTGAAATGTTGACGTATCTGATCTCTCCCATACTTATCTTATGAGCTCTTTCGAGAATATCTTAACCAAGAAATATGAAATACATGAGGCGATCATTAGCATCCATTTAAAACAAGATGGAAAAACCGATTGATACGAAGAGAGTTTAAAGACACTAAAGCAAAATATTGGACGAAATTATCTATTGAAAGGAAATTGTAAAAAAAGTTTCATTTCCAATTCCATAACCTATTATTCCTGTTCTGAAGCCGTGTATTTACAAAAAATTCTCAATCAATAGCCAGCATTCTTTGTCTGGGAATTACCTAACAGGATCAGATTAAAATCTTACGAGGTCTTAAGCGTGACCAAATTATCTGATAATCGCCTGATAACATCGAAATTTTTAATATTATGAAATGAAAATCAATATGAAAACAAACTTTGCAACCTTTGAAACTTAAAAATGAATATTGAAATATATTTATATTCTTAATTAATACAAAATGTATAAAAATTATTGCGGGGGGGGGGCTTTCTAGCGATGACTATACATGCTTGATCTCATTATGCATTAATCCATCCCTGCAACCGAACTGTCAATGGTATGCTAGTCAGCCGATTGGAATCATCTTGCCCTGCCAACTGTGATACTTGCATTGGCGTGTGTCGGCGTCCCCTGCGTAATAGTTACGTAAGTGGCGAATGACACGTTCAAATTGTAAGCAGTCGCTTGGAGAGGGAGAGGCCTGTCACTTGTTTACCTTCGGACGACGACGAGAACGGTCGAACGACCAAACGCAGAACTGCTTTGCATGTTGGCACTAATGGAATTCTGAATGAAGGAGATCACATAGTTGCTGTAACAACATGCTCGTCAAGCCATATCCCAATACAGGGAAAATATCATTCCTGCGAAACTTTCAGACAAAAAGTTTTTTTTAAATATAATTTAATTTTATCTTTGCATATTTGCCATTCACTGTACGTTGCAATATACTCTACGTCCATCCACAACACCAGCATTGTTTTGATTTCTACATAAAGATTAGAAAGGTGTTAATTTTAGTAGAGGCTTGAAGTTAAGAGAGAACGAAGGAATACCTGAACCAGCAAATAAGGAAAAGTACTGATGAGTGAGACAAATTCATTCCTGACAGATACGGAGGCGACAAATGAGTCATTAATGCAGTTTTCATTAAAAGAACATTTGGGAATT
Source organism: Gryllus bimaculatus (assembly GCA_017312745.1). Classification (NCBI taxonomy): domain Eukaryota; kingdom Metazoa; phylum Arthropoda; class Insecta; order Orthoptera; family Gryllidae; genus Gryllus; species Gryllus bimaculatus. The sequence goes on along the minus strand of BOPP01000015.1, from coordinate 2,280,125 downwards.
TCAGTAGCGAGGCAAATAAGCCAAACCAAAATAATAGCTAATTAACATCACTATGTTCCTTTATTTATGTTTCCCACCATCTCAATGAATAACTTTTAAAATGTTTTCTGAACTCGCAGAATCTATTTTATTGATCAACGTCTTACTGGATTGATTGATTGATTGATTGATTAATGATTCCTGGCGAGTCGAAGCCTAAGGTATTTGTCCCGTAAGTTTAGCGTCTTTTTTCTCGGGAGGTGACGGTGATCTTCCTCCGCTAGATGACGAGATCCGGTGCCGACCTGCCCAACGGCTAGCGGGGTTTTCCCCAACCAGGTATCTCCCATCAACAGGGCACCGCTCAGCCGGGACAAGCGTCCGACCGGTCTACCGGCTCGTGTGGTAGTGTAGTGTGTGTGTGTGTGTGTGTGTAAGTAAAGAGTGAAGATATGACAAGTAACAGGAAGGAAAGACCGCGCGCGGAACGTGGCCCGTTTGTTAGGATACCGCTCCGGAATCCGCCTGGTATTGATCGGATAAAAACAGAAAACTACCGATCAAAGCAGCCAGGTGCTAGAATTCTGCTCCAGATAGCCAATGAATTCGACCGAACTATCTAGCTAGAGTCGAAAATCCTGTATCCATCGGGATTCCAAACTACAACATCCTGACACACACATTATAGCGAAATTCTTGCCATTAATGAAAAAAAAAAGAAAAAACATTGACACCAAAAAACCTGTTACGCTACTGATGGATAGGGAATTACACCTCAGTGCTGCATCCAAGAGATTTAAGAAGAAAATTTAATCACAATGCTTATCAAAATTACAATGGTTTTCCTGGCATAGCCACGGGCCTGTAGTACCGCAATGCTCAGTCCAGGTCAGTATGTCTAAGACAGATAGTAACGTCGAGGCAACGAAATAGCAGACAAACTGGCCCAATAGGCTGCAGAAGATAAACAATTACCCACTATCTACCACAAAATTTCGAAAACCACTTTAGCAACAACACTTCATGATAAGGCACTCCAAATCTAGCAGAACAGTTGGAACAATACAACAGAAGGCAAAAGCTCTCAATCATTTTCCCAACACCAAAGAGGATAACACTAAAATTACCAACAATTCAAGAATTTACTTTCGTTATAACACGGCACGGCACATCTAAAACACATCTACACCGATTCTTTGTCATTAACAATCCAGGTAGGCCTATTATGTGTAGCAGAGGACAAACAAAACATGAAAACATCTAGCCCCAACACAATTCCGAAATATCACTTTTAATAGAGACAAGAATTATATTTCATCAAATTGCAGAAAAAATATTCGCTAATTCAGATATATTAAGTGCTGTACAATAACCAAGAAATACACTAAAACTAATTGCACTCATATAGAATTCATGAGAGCAATACATGAAATTTTCTCTGATTGCCCAAACCAATTCCAGATTTCTTAGTGTACACATTTTACAAATAATATTAACTCCATATTTCCCCGGTGTGAGGCAGATTCTGCCTCACTCGCGATCGGAACCGTTTGCCTAGAAGCCTGCAGGAGACCCTCCTCGGTGACCTACTTTCTGAGAACAACTCGCCCCCCTCGGCAACATTCCTTTGACCTGCACGGGTCCGAATCGGGAAAAGACCTCCCGAGCTTTGACATGCATATAGTCACGTAGAAGCTTCGGTGGGGAGAACATGAGTTTAGTTACGTAACTAGTACTCGTAGGGCGGATTTGAATGAAATGTCTCTTGTTCGTTTCTTTTTCCCACTTTAAAACAATGCCGTTTAGTATAGAAATTGATTTTATGTTATGAAAAACGATACGACCCATTTTTATGTGTCTTTTTCTTTCATTTTTCGTAGAGTTCGTCTGATAAATCATTTTTTACCTTTTTGCATAATTTTAATGCATTTTTCGCTGATTTCATCTATTTTAACATCCTTTTAATGGCACTTACTTCAAACAATATTTTCGAGGTGCAACAAATGTTCACTATAGAATTATTGAGTAGCCTCTTCGATTTCTTTGCTCATATAATTACTATATCACCCGCCGTGAGTACTATGTAATCTAAGGTTCCGGTGACGCCTATCGGTGCCAATGTCTGTTCGGCCGATTTTGCGATAAATAACGGAAGAGAATTTCTTTTAAAGATCAGTCCAAACGAAAAGTTTGTTTGATTACATCAGTAACAACAACTTGAGTTGGTCATCTGAAGTTTTTTTATCATTTTTTTACGTCATTTTTCTTTGTTTTAGGGGATTTTAAAAGCATTTTAAGAGCATTTTATTAATCATTTTTTATAATGTTTTAGGTCATCCAAATCCACCCCCTTGTAATTAGATATAGGAAATTTTAGCAGCGTGAAGCCGTCCAAATGTCTCATGAATTACAAATTAGGGACAACTAGTGTTAAAAATATGTTCGATTGCAATTCGCCGAGTATTGTTTGATGAAAATTCAGTACAATTTTCAGACCTTTGGCAATCAATATTTTTAACAGCAACTGATTTACTATCGGTGAACGTAACTTTTCCTATGTAAGATGACAATAGCATAATAGTGTCGATTATATTGTAAATTGCAATGAAACATTATATTTATTACATGCCGACTACTACGAATTGATTTGACCATCAAAAAATAAATTAAGAAGTTGAGAGACAATAACAATAATAATAATAATAATAATAATAATAATAATAATAATAATAATAAATGTGACTTGATTATGAAGAAATGATGAAATACACATCATCATCATCATCATTTGACCCCATCCTCAGGGCTTACAACCTTGGAGTGTAGAAATAGAATCAGCATTAAATGCTGACCCCCCCCCTCCGATTGAAAAGTAACGTGCACCTATCCCGATAATCATGACTGATCCCCGATGGGATGCACATATCGCTTGGCCCCATGATGGCCATGACAAAAAATACGTTTATTACAACGTGCTATAATAATACTGATAATAATAATAAAAGAGGTAAATAATTAAACATAAAAGATGTTTCACTTTTTTTAATTTTATTGACAGTTGACACATCACAGTTGTTCTAAACTGTCTTAGGCACATTTTCTGTGAAGTGCAACATTTTTGGGACAGACACAGTGGCAGAAAGTATATCACAAAATTTCTTATATCATGGAAGTGACGTTAAGCGGTAATGTTTTGTGGAAGCAGTCGAGGAATGCGGAAAGAGAAAACATGGTATGCAGCTGTCATAAAATGTCGCTGCGCTCAATGTCTAACATTGCACACCGCACTCTCCAATGACGTCAAGAAGGATATTTTGGCATTAGAGCACATTTACAATGTACCTAAGATTTACTGCATTATACATACGATTTGTGTGGTTTTAGTTAAAAAAATATTCAGTTTCAGAGTTATGATCCGTTAATTTATTCGAAAAGAATTGTTAAGAAATGTTAAGTAATTATTTTTACCTGTACTATTGACCGTCAGTTAAATTAATTCACAATTCTGTATTCTAGGTTGTATGTTGCCTTTGTATTTTGTTTCTTGCTCTTTTTTACCATTTCAGAGGATTATTACATGAGCCCTGACCTTCTGATTCAGACATTTCGTGGTCGAAACTCGAAAGTGATAACAGAGTTTCTGAATTATCAAAATAGTGTGCTGGAAGAAGAAAATCGCAATTTTCGAAGTTATTCAAATCGGTAGACCATATGTATTTTTAGCTTGATTGTCATCGAAACATTTTTTCTCTCTTTTCCCTTACTACGTACTTACGAGAGCAGTATTACAAAAGAGAAAATTTTGTAATACTGCTGCAGAAATCGACGATTTTCGATAGAAAACCTCGTATTGTAGGGTCCTGGTATCTTGTTCCTTTATGTTGTAAATTACATCCTGCTCATCCTGCAGCACGTGTAGCAGTTTTGTAGGTCTTTGATACCGAAAAATCCATTGGTGGGAAAACGTCGGTGTGACCCATCCGTCCGTTCGCACGTGCACTCGCCAGCCCAATTAAACCTTTCTGAGTATTTTCTCCAAAGTGTATATTCCTTCATGAATCCGAACAACCTCAAGGCCCTGAGAGATTGAAACGGATATTTTGATTTTTATGGATACTTCGCAAGAAGCTTTCAACACACTTTCAAAATTTCTTCAAAAATGGCACATTTTTTATTAAACGTTTTCTTTGGATAGCATGAAGGAGGCTTAAAAAATGGCGCAGATCTCATTTTCGTGAAAATTATCGAAAATTGTAGAAGTTCCAAATTTTCCTTGCTCATTTTTACAACTACAATATTGAAGGTAGAAATGTCTTTCCTTAATGAAAGTATTTCATTAAAAAAAAAACAGAGGTTCTTCAAAGGTCAATGACAATTTTTTAAAGCTTTGAATGATTTTTTTTTATTTTAGTAGTTTTCGCATTATTTTACGTGAAATATACCATTTTTAAATAATTATGTTCTCAAAAAGTCTCCATTTTTTCTTCTGGTATGTAGAAAGAGGCCCAGTAGACAAAAATAGTGGTGGCTCCATTTTCCGCAAACACTCTGCTTTTCGAAAATTGCAAAAGTCGAATTCTGATCAAAAATATTTTTTCTCAAATGGAATGTTCTAAAAAATTGGCTCTTTAAAGAAATTGACGTACGAATTTTTTTGAAAAAAACATGTTTTTGCGTAATTTTTGCTTGAAGTTAATGCAATATGTAAAAACATCTCCAACAGGGTTTTTTTTATAGAGCCAATGACTCTTAAAAATGACGCAGGTACGAAGTCATTTTCGAAAAATGAGAACAAGAAATAAACATTGCAAAACTACAATATTAATGATATATATTTATTTTTATTTGATATCTGTTCTTTAAATCTTGATCTTGAAATAATGTGAAAAAAAATTCTTAATTTTGAAAACTGCATATGCGAATTATCAACTTTTTTAAGCGCGGGGAAGGTTGAGTTCAACCGTACGGGTGTTGATGTAGAGGTGACGTGCCTGGCGTGTTAACTTTTTAACAGCCTGAATTCAAATCTCTAAAGGAAGAAAGAATAAAATTGCAGGTTGGATACACTTTTTGATGTTAATATAGTATTTACAACATTGTGTAGCGGTTATGAATGATGCGAGAAATTAAGAGTTTTAAAGCCCCGATAGGTATTTACAATTTCTTATCTATGTCAGAGTGCGCGGTCAGGAGCATATATAGCTAAGGTGAGAGTTGGGGGCTTAACTTCGTCCCGTATTATCTACCTAAAGCAGATCATATTCTTTTCAGAGGAAACCATGGCAAATTTCGCAAAATAATCCCATAAATATAACCTACACGAAACAACACCTCCACTAGTTTAATATACAATATTTTCTAATCAAAAGATCACTCTTTGTCTTTCCTCCAAATTAAAAATCTGGCACCTATCTGTGTGGTGGATGTTTGCTTTTAAAGGCCGTTTCCTTCCCCCTGTCCCCCCCCCCCATGTATCCTCCAAACCCAGCCGCAGCGGCGTGCGCCGCGTACACGTTGCACTTACAACTTGGCTATGCCGGCCTTCCTCACGGCCGAGCTCACGGCTTTTACGGCGGTCTGAATACTGTTGAGCAGCTGCGTCAGATCCCCGGTCGCCTCCGGCACTTTGCGCTGCTCTTGCAGCACGAAACGCGTCAGCGTCATGCAGTTGGTGTCGAACTTGTGCATTTCGGAGAGTGCGGAGGAGATGAGGTCGGGTTGGAAACACGATTCGCCGCGGACCGCTGGCTTGGTTCGCGGGCCCCCGGGAGACCGCCCTGACTGATACCAAGGTGCCTGCGCAAACCCATTTATCGGGCGGCCGGCTATTACCAACCTTCCGGGTAACCACGCGATCGACCTTTGAAGCCAGCGCGAGGCGATGTCTGAGGCTGGCTGTCCTGGCACAGGCGGCCGTTTGAAAGGCAGGAGACGACCCACGCGGATTATTTCTGCAAGCGAAGCGACGAGAGTGACATTGAACTTTACCGAAAAGATAAAAGTCAAAAATTACGTTCTTTATGGAGTCTTGAAATTAACTTTTTCTATCAAGTAAGGTATGATGATGAAAGTAGGATATGATTTATAAATGAAGACACCTTGGTACAATTTCTTGTTTTATAAATATTATTATGTTTTTTATCTTGCTCTATCGAAACTTATATGGCTTAGATTTACATCATTCTCACCTCGTCATTTGGTTACTTAGAATTTTGCAAATCTAATCGTTCTATTTATTCAGAGAGAGATTGAAATGTCTTTTAGAGTTAGAGCACCACGGAAAAGAATTAAACACGGGCTCGCAGTGAAATCGAAACAATTAACTTTAAATGTTTACAGATATCTGCCGTCACATATTCTGACCATTCATAAATAATGTAAAAAACATTTCCAAGTACGAAAAATACTTTGGAAATGCCATTGTTTATTTTCAACCTAAACCAGGTGAAGGAGTTGACTGAATGTCAATAGTGTTCTGCGAATCGAAAATTTTGTCAGAAAATTCAATGCTAAAAGCTCAATACTCATTTCACAATTTCATCGGTAATTGAATTACAGAAAACTACATGAATTGGGAATCAATATATAAAATAAGCAGAATTCACACACATTCCACATCATTAAAAGTCCTGTTTTCGTCTTCGTTTTTGTAGCATAGTAAAATATGAAAGTTCGAAGATTCATAATGAGTGAACGCAGTAATCATTAATTTTTCAGGTAAAAATTGCGTATTTTCTTCTTTTGAAAGAAAAATAATCCATACAACTTTTATGATAACGTCAAAAAATGTATTAAATAAAATACTCGACCATACATCTAAATTGTTTTCAATATTTTTTTTAATATTCCAAATTAAGGGATTATATTAAAATTAAACGAAGATAAATTATTATTTCATGGCATAACGACTTCTAACTTTATTCATTTTATTTAGATCTCGGTATATAAAACGTTAATTAGCTAAACCCTGCGATTACACCGCACAATAGAAGCACTGTATAAAAATTACAACAGAAAAGTGCCACATATAACATAGGTACAACATATAAAGTACAATATATAAGAAAAGTATTCCATCCCATCCCCAACATTTGTTTTATGTGGTTCAGTACTTATTATCCAGGATTAATAAAATGAAGGAATTAGACATATTCTGGAAAAATATAATTGCGATTCATTGTGAACATGTGGCTTCAAGATTCAGAAAATATAAAAGAAATGTTTACTCTAACATCTGTACTAGTAGTAAGCTAAAGAAGGGAAGATCGCTATGCGCGTGGCTTTAAAAACGTAATACATTGCATTGCATGTAATTATAAACCCTGAAATTTTTGTGTAGGGGACATGTGTAAAATTGCTGATCCCTACGTTTATATACACTCACTTATCTTTGCACTTAAAAACATTCAATCTTCGAACTCAAAAAGCTCTCAGTTTTCTCTTAGTTAACAATAATCTCATGAAACGACACATGCTTTTGATCGATGAGTTACAAACTCGCACAACAAAACTTCGAAGACCAATCACATTCCAAGTACACCATGTAGTTGGTCTTGAAAACATAATGAGAAATAATGGTAGATTGTCTTTTACTAATTTAATGATTTTATTGAAATGTAGTATTGATACTATAAAACCATAGTACTGTTTTTATGTTCGATAATTTTGAAAGTATACAAGTGTATCCAAAAAGTACTTTATTAATGAAGTATTAATAAAGTTATATTAATTTAATATTAATTAATAAATATTAAATAAACATTTTATTTAAAACAAAAGATTTGATTTAAGGAAAAAGTTATATTCTTTATTAACATCCCCTAATAACATTCATTCTCCCATTAAAAAGTCTGCAGGAAAGATGAATTCTACTCATCGTCAGAGCACAAGACTCGCACGTCTTAAAAAATCTAATTTTGCAGAACAGTTGTAATTCGAGAGGATCCGTATTCTTCGCAAAGGCGAAGTTACTCTACTTACAGAATGTCCCACCAACTATGGGCCACGCCCATAACTTCAAAACGGTTCACGTCATCGAAGTGCTGTTTTCGCTCAACATAATCATGGAGCAAGTAATTCGAATTTACATTCCCAATTGTTTTTTGCAATTTTTGAACATACAACAGTGCGCCAAAAATAAAACAATCTTTACAGTACCTTGCTACATACGAGGATTTAAAAAAAAAAAGTTTGGAGGCTTTTCTAAAAAAAATATTTGTTTAAAATTTACAATTGCCTGTTTGACGCACAATTACAAAATTTACGCAATTATTTTCGAAACATTGATCATGATGTCATTTGAAAATATCTTTCAGATGAACCCATTCATTAAAAAAATATTTTTATACTTGTAGTGTTGTAGAAAGACGCCGAACATTTTTGAATTTTTTTGCAATTTTCGAAAAATCCGGGATTTAAACGAAAATGAGGATGATGAAATTTGGTGCAATTTCATTTTAATTGGACTTTTTTTAAATTTTGAAGATGACGGAGTGGCTTCATTTAAAATGCTCTCCAAAATTAAAATATCGGTTTCAAATATATGGGGACATCAGCCACATCAGTTTCAATTTTGGAGAAATTCGGCTCACAGTTAACAGACGGGCGGGTATGACGTCAGACGTCAATCAATTATTAGGTATCAAGGAAACACAAAACATGAATTCTGACGACACAATATGTTAGAGGAAGTAATTTGGTATATGTGAGGTAAGAGTTATCCTTTTCGTTACCGTAATAAGAGCTTTTCTGTCCGTTTTTACTGTCTCTATACTGCGTAAGTAGTAGCGAGAAAGTAAAAAGAAACAATAAACAGTACTATTTCAGATGTTTCAAATCGGTTTCGTAATAATATATTCAGAAAATAGGGATAAGAGCCCAAATCTGTAGTTCAATTGTTAAAGGAAATTGGTTTAATTACAAGGCAGAGAATACTTCTAGATAGAAAGAAATGGCAAACCGTTCGGTTATACATTCATTTATTCAATATTATGTACGAGTAATAAATACATGAGCGAGGTTAGGGATTCCGGAGCTCAAGGAAACGCACAAATTCAAATTCTTTCTTAAACGTTGCACAGGTTTTAAATGTTTTTGGCTTTAAATAAACATTTTTAAATGTTTGATAGGCAACATCTAATTATTTTGAGACCATACAAAATGAACCATTTAATTTTATTATTTACTAAGGAAGATTTTATACGAATGTTTTTGTGTTATGAGAAGTAATTCTTTTTTCTTTTAATATCCCAAGGTTTACATTACCTTCTTGCGTAGGATTATTACAGGCATTAAGTTGTTTTCTGATGACTCATGGCATAGGAACAATGCATAGTAATAATATTATGTAGTAAATATATGTTGACGAAATTATTTCTGACTTTTCAAACTAATAAGAATTAAATACTATCATTGAAATGTTAACAAATTAATTATTAATACATTTCAAAGACTCTTGAATCTGACATAAGCAGATTTGTGCTTCAAGTGTGCACTTATAAAAATATTTTGTATCCCATATTATATTTCGATTACATCATGAATCATTGGATTCTACTGCCCCTGAAAATTATATCAAGTTTTGGTAAATGTTACCAAATGGAGTGATGGACTTTCAACCTCCGGATTGCTGAACGTTTACGACAGCTATCAGTGACCCTCGCTGAGTTATCAGTAGTATCAAGGAACTCCTCAATTTTGTTACTAAACAGTGCTTCAGAATTATTGTAACATTTACAATAAGTAGCCTACTGATATGGGTTTGTACATGTTATTTAAATGTAAATGAAACCAAAGATTTGTGAAACTTTTCTTTCTTTCTCACACATTCATGTTAAATAAGAGCATATCTTTTTGGGACAAAATGTAATATTTAGAAGGTTATTTTGTGTCAAAGTCTTATAGTTCATTCTAAATTTTCTATACAACGCACGTAGAGCTTCGTGACGACAGCAAAATTTGTTTTACGAATTTCTGAAGACGCAGCAATATTTAATTTCGTTTATTAATATTCTTTTCTCCATTCCTTCATGTTCTTAAATTCGAAAATGCTCTAATGGCGTTTATGAAAATAAAAGTGAAGGTGTAGTTCTAAATATAAAAATTATTTTATTTTTAAGTTTTCATCATTGAAAGTTAATTCGAATTTTAGATAATTTGATTTTTTTATAATTCCCCTTAAAGTTAAATTAAATAATTAACTTTGTAAAAATAGAGATTAAGAACTAGAACAAAGCATACATCATGCGATTTACTACAACTATATTATCTTCTTAAAACAGTAGTGAAATAGCCTTTACGCATTCGGTTTCTTAAGGACGTCTATACGTATTTGTACAATAGCTTTACATTCTCAGCAGAATAATTCTGTGGCTCGGGATTCTTATAGGGGTAAGAAATTACAAAATAATTATAATCATAATGATAACGATGTTGGGTACATGTAGTGTCAGAAATTTTAAAATCAGGAATGGCTACCAGTTCCTGACTTTGTGAATAAATTAAAAATTATTATCAGTTATTTGCAAAAATGCATGCGATTATTACGGAAATATTAAATCCAATTAGTACAATTAAAATCAATTAGAAGCATTAATACGGATATTACAATTAAATTATTAAATAGTGCGTAGGATATTACTTATCAGAGAATCCTGTTTTTTAGGGATAGTATGGTATGCCCCGTATACAAATGTACACATTACGAGCTTTTTCTTCATACATGTACGTCAAAGATCCAATAATTAGAATTTTGAGCTTGTAGAAGACAAAATGTTGATTCCAACATACATTGCATTTAATGTTTCACTATCGTAGTGATATTATAATTGATCGTCTGGTGAAAATTGATCCTTTAGCTCGGAAGGCGACTTCTGAATACAGATAAATTGATAGAATTTCAATTCAATGGCTCCGAAAAGGAAGAAAATAAAAATATCGGGAAAACATTACGGCTGGCAAACCGAGAAGAGGAAAACATAAGAAGAACCTACTTGGGCATTTCCCACTTATTAGAATTGTTTACTATAGGCAGGAATTTCTGCCTTAGGCAGAGGCATACATTTATGTCCCCTATTGTTTCTTACAAACATTTTACTGTAATTTAGTTCGAAGTTTTGAACAATGTTTTTTTTCGTAGGCCAATCTCGTCCGAAAAACGTAAAAATGATGTAATTAAAATAAACCAGTGTGTATTAGAGCACTCCTCATATTTTAATGTCAAATCCTCGTAATACCGCTGATCAAAGAAGAAAGTTTTCACAACTACAAATATACACAAATGAGGAAATGCAGACATAATTCACACTTGAACGTCAAACGATAAAGTTACAGAAAACTCGAGGAGTCATCTGACACTTTAAGACTGACACGAAAACGTAAGAAATGTTTCAGGATAAATATGATTCTAATCAGTACCGAATAGAAACTCAAATGTCAAGTATCCATTAACTTCTTTGAATTCGCTTAGTATCAGGTGAGGAAAACAGAACCAAAAATTGCACTGAGGTAGACCATCGGCATTCAGATGACTGATATTCATTATTTCGTAAAGAAATGACAATAACATCCCATTTACAATATTTATTTTGCGTTTATTTCCTCTCGTTCATTTAATTCGTGTGTTCCCCCTTCAATATAAGTAATATTTTTGTTAACTTACTGATTTCAAATGTCAATGAAATGGCGAGAAAATAAAACAAGATTATTTCAGTGTTATATTTTAAAATTAGAAATTAGAACATTTCCACTAATATTATAAAAATGCAATATATTCATTCTGACGTCATAATTCATTCTGTTACTGGTCTAAAACTGTTTGTATCTCTATGGAATTCACCAGGAGAGATGATCCAGGGCATCTACTGATGTCACTGCAGTGCCTCTGTCCGGGAGGTCCTAGGTTCGAGTCCCGACTATGGCTGGATTTTAGTCGCTGTCTGGAGGAGAATTACAGCCGCCCGCTGTTCTGTTAAGTAGTTTTTCGTGGTTTGTCTCAACAATACCAGGCGAATGCCAGAGCAGTATCCTAACAAGTGGGCCACAGACGGCGCGCGATCTTTCCTTCCCATTCTTTGTCGCTGTGTTGATTCCGGGCGCGTCAACTATTGGAGTCGTACTGTAAATGGAGTGCACGTTTTTCCTCGAGTGGTGGCGGTGATCTTCGCCCGCTGGATGGCGAGACTGGTGCAGACCTACCATTGGCTAGCGGGTTTCCCCGACCAGGTATCTCCCACCAGCGGGACTTATCATATGACACTTATTCCTAAATCGAGAAAAGACGAGTCCAACATCGAAGAGTTCTTTTGGATTTTCTACATAAATACCAAAAGTGTCTCTTGTGTCAAAATACATTTTACAAGGTTCTATTTCGTATGCAGTTCGAAAAGTAGTTCTTCAAAACTTCTCTGTTGGAGAAGACCGAAAAAGATACCTTCATTCGCTTGAAACGGTTGCTGAGAAACGCTTGTTGCAACTTTAACGCATATGTAGAAATTGGTTACAGGCAACTTTTTTCAGAATTTCCTGCAGTACATCCAACCCAAGTCAGGAAAACAATGAATCGTCTGCGCAAGGAGTGTTCACGGCGGCGCGAAACGCGAATGTCTGCTGCCGCGGGCCCGTCCCCGCCCCTGTCCCCGACGCCGCTCCCGTCTCCNNCCCCGCCACTACTTACGTCCCCGCGTCCGCCCCCGCCACTACTCACGTCCCCGCGTCCGGCCCCGCCTGCGCCTCCATCCGCGCCCCCGCGTGCGTGTCTAGTCGGATGGCAAAGGCGGGGCTGCCGCAACGGGAAGCGTAGCCCCGAGGCGGCGGTCCCCAAGGTCGCGAGATGTGTCGTGGAGGAGCGGGGAGGCCGAGTGTGAAAGAAAGCGACAGCAACGAGATGCGGTGCAGGAGCTTGTCACGCCCAGAGACTGCGGTCACGCCTGCGCGGAGCGGCGTGAAGCTTCTGCCAGAGACCACCAGGGTCTGTCGTCCATTTTTCCATAAACAAAACAAGTGAAAGAACGAAGAAGAAGGCGATATATCTAGAATTCCTTTCTCTGGGCCTGAATGCCTAACCAGCGTGTGCAGGAAGAACGTCGCGGACCGATTGCAGGCCAAAGAAGTGTCAGTGGTAAAATAGGTTCTGCACAGACACTTGGGAATGTTGCAAAGCGTGTAGCCTGAATTAATTAATAAGGAGTATTCAAAAGTATATTTATGACAAATTATTTAATAATTATCTTATTTCCGCGCCTCCGGCAGGTTCCTTCTCGTTGAAAGCTTTTATTTATCGAATATAGTAAAATAATACTAATACTAATAATAAAAAATAATAATAAATTTAAACACAATACAGGTATCTGGCTCATCTATCCTCTGAAACTAAAAGTTACATGAAAAAGTAAAGACAAAAGTACTTTTAAAAATGCATATTTTATTTCGTAATGAGGTTGAACTACTATCAATCTTAGCCTCCAGGCAAGCTCTTGGTCAGAGTGCTGGCTTTCCACTACGCGGCCCAGGGTTCGATTCTAAGCCAGGCAAGATTATAATGTGCATTTTCCTTGCACTGTCCCTGTACATGCTGCTGCGTGACAATGAGAAAATTCACTTCTCAGGTTGAGAAGACCGGAATGCGTGGGATGTCTACGTGCTAACCACACGTACCCCCTGAACCCATGGCTGCGAGGCAGAGTCATCGCCGGTATGTCTGAGCCCGTTCACGCCAAGTACATTCATACTATCAATCTGATAAGTCATATCCTAAAGATTCACGAAACATGGGACAAGTAGTATGTTAACGCACAGCGTTTCACATTTGAAGGTATCCCCCCAAAAATTTATGTAATGACAATTAATTTAGAATGTTTCAGTTCGAAAACACGGTCAGTTTCCCCACGAACACCGAAACGCATCAAATGATCCTATCCTCTGAAATCTCCCATCTCCCAAATCCCATCTCCCAATCAAATGACACCTCATTTGCCTCGATTTGTGGACCATGAAAGACGGACGGACAGAAGTTACTTGAATGTTATTCAATTCAACTTGAATATACAGGGTCCGCGGTCAAAATCCGGACAAAATTAGATTTGAATCTCCCGCGCTTTTATGCTTTTCTTCCAAAAAGGGGAAAATGTGACCAAGGAGGTTTATGTGAATGTCTTATCTAACGTTGTGAAGCCGTGGATGGACAACGTAGCATTTGGAAGGCCATATGTGTTCCAGCAAGACGGTGCGCCCGCCCATACGAGTCATTTGGTGCAGAATTGGTTATCGGACAATATCGACATGTTTTGGTCGAAGGAATTCTGGCCTCCCAACAGCCCAGATTTAAATCCGTTGGATTATTATGTATGGAGCGTGGTTGAGAGAGTGACAAACAAGTCGAGACACCCGAACGTAGCATCTCTCCGAGTCGCTATTGAAGCAGCATTCGCCGAAATGGACCGTAATGCCTTGCACCGTGCCTGCGAGCGGTTCAGACCCAGATTGGAGGCGGTCGTTCAAGCAAGTGGGGGATATATAGAATAAATTTATTCCATATGATCCTATACATTACGTGGTAAAAACATTTTGTTTAATTTTTCATGTTTACAACAAAAAATATAGTGTAAAGAAAAATGTTCAATTTGTCCGGATTTTGGCCGTGCACCCTGTATTTATTTAACGTATTGCATGAATTTTCGGTGAGACAACTCAATAGAGATAGTTCTGAAGTCAGAATTTCGATACTGCTGTTGTCTGCATAATGTTGTGAAGCCCAAAAGCGAGTCCTTGGTATTCGGCAAGTAGCCAACTATACTGCCCGCCGAATCCCGAGTAGTAAGGATGAGATGCTGGCTAATTACCGAGCGACTAATATTTGGTGCTTGTCGTGCCCACCGCATGTTGGTTGGACACATCAAAGAGCGCGAACATTCTCCAAGCACATCAGCTGATCGGGAAGGGGTGAGCAGTAGCTTGCCACTCGGCGAATTTTAAAGTGTGTCGCTTTAAAACAAGAGGGGGTTCAATTACATTTTTCTCCTCGGGGCCTCAGAAACTCGCAAAATGATTTTTTCCTTCTGTTTTACAGCTTTTCACTGCAACATTGTAATATCTTCTCCGTACTTAAGGAGTAGACGAGAAAGTAAAAAAAATTGATGTATTAGTACACAACAATTTATTATATCTTCTTCCAATATTACTCCACTTTAACATGAATATATCCAAGACGAAATTTCTGCAGACATATCTGCAGAAAATCAGTTTAATGTTCGGTTGTTATAAAATTTTGTTTTGTTTACGAGCAGGAAAAATAAATATAAATATTTTGTCATTTAATGGTGAAAAGTAATAAGGCAAGCGGATGGCAAGGTCAGCACGATAAAGCTCGTTATTCATTGTGTCATCGCAGTTGTTGAAGGATATGTCAACATATCCCTGCCTTCGTAATCTTGGAAAGGTTCCGGAACACAATGAATACAGAATAAGAGAGTCCGAAGCATTCTTGGCTATCTTAATCATGGTCAATTTGTCTCAAATTAATGCCTGATATTATAATGGTATGCATGCAATTCCACTTTATTAGTTATCATGCACTATCCGGAATCACATTTCACAGATAGCTGCTTACTCTACTCACACTATGAGTGGAAATGAGTGTCTCAAACCATTTGATCCGAGTAAGTTTCTTCTTCTTGCCCAGATCACGTTAATCGAACAAATAATGTCAATATTTACTAACCACAATAATAGATAATCGTTTCATCAACGCGGTCCACGTCCCCAATTCCTGCCCCTTGGGCAAGTTTTTTGTGGTTGGGGCATGTTTTGATTATACGATATTCCCATTACTATTCGGTGAAACAGAGTGAAGAACATTTGGTCGAATTATGGCAGTTTAAGAAAAGCACTCAGGTCAACAATAGACTGCTCTGAAAATACCGCAGCTGCATTGAATACGTCGGTTGTCTCCTTACCCGCATTTGGTCATTTAGTTCGACCTTCATGCGGCCCAGGACCTTGGCTTCTCCCCAAATTGTTTCAGTGTTGAAATGATTGATTTCTGAATAACTTTGTTCGGAATTCTAACTAATTCGGAATATTTAATAACTAATTCGGAATATCACATTAAAAATTGTAAGAGATGTATTATTTTTAACAAGGAGGATGAAATACAACCTAAAACAAATTTTCAACGACATATTACAAATTTATTTTCATTAAATGATTAATTTAGCGTTAGATTAATTTAGTGTCATGAAAGTTTTTTGGCGGTTTACATGACAGTGTGTCATCACTATAGCTATAGAGAGAATTTTTTAACTGTAATATATTGTCTGTGTCGGAGGGGTTCTTTGACACATCATTCCTCAGATATGTACGCACGGATAAATATAAAATATCACTTTCAGATAGAACAATAATCTAACAAAGTGATGGTACAAATGAGACACGAGGTATACAATTGAAAAATGATTGAGTACGGACGTTTTAATGTGATTGCAGAGAGAATGTCCACTTGTTACTGGGTGGTAGGTGTGCTCAGTCTACCGAGATTTAGGCGTTTAGAAGTGACTACCTACCTACTAAATACTACTTCCATCAAAACATTGATTATCTTTTGGATTTTTTCGGAAGAAAAGAGATACGGCTATGTTGTTTAAGTCTGTTTCTGTCGACCGTTTATCAAAAACCCCACAAATTAATATGAATAAGGGGCGCCTTAGGGATGTGGTCATTTATAATCCTAATCACCTTAAGGGACCCTTATCCTTTAAGATATTAAACCGGCTCTGTAATCTATGTATCACAGCCTACGGTACTTACATGTGACATTACAATTCAAACGGACAAAGATTTTCGATCAGTCCAAGGCGCCTAGCACTGGAAAATCCAGTATTGAACTGAGCCCGCGACGGATTTGATTGATTGATTAGTGATTTTCGTCGCGTCAACTGTGCTGTCAACGTTGGTACCGTAAATATAGTGTATGTTTTCCTCGGGTGGCAGTGGTGGTGATCTTCCTCCTCTGGATTGTGAAATCCAGCGCCGACCTACCGTCGGCTAGCGGGGTCTTCCCCAACCGGGTATCTCCCACCATCGAGATACCGCCCCAGCCAGGCCAAGCTCCTAACTTCCGGCCGGTCTCCTCGGTATGTGTGGTAGCGTAGTGCGTGTAAGTGTAAGTGGTGTAAGGGTTGAGGATAGTTCAAGGGAGAGGAAGGAAAGATTGAGCGAGGTCCGTGGCCCGTTTGTTAGGGTACTACTCCGGCATTCGCTTAATATTAATCGGAGAAACCACGGAAAACTATCCATCAGAGCAACCGGTCGCTAGAATTTTCGACCTCACAGCGACTGAACTCGACCTATCTATCTAGCAAGTGTCGGATCTACAGGACCTCTCGGTCAGAGGCACTGCTGTCATATCAGTTGAAGCCCCGGGCCACCTCTTCCGTTGAACTTGCGGCGGAGAAGAGGGAGGCTGCAGCACGGAGAAGCATCTCGGGTCGGTTCTCCTCGCAGGAGCCATGTTACGACGCCCCTCCGCTCTCCTCGCCGCGCCTCGCCGCGCTGCGCCGTGCCAACGCCCGGCCTTCCGGCGGCGCCAGGAAACCTCTTTTAAACCTTTCGAAACGCACTTTCTAAACGTAGTGCATCTTCCCCTGCCGCCTTGTAGTGGATCCTGCGGACGTCCAGCCCTCTGCGCAAACCCGCCGCCTGCGGTGTCCGCAATCTTGTTCATCCTGGAGACGGGACGTCCTGCCGCCGCCGCTGCCGCGCCGGGAATACCTCTGCACGAGAACAGCAGCAGTATTGGGAGTTTGGCTGACCGTGACATCGGGAGGGAATGGTTTTATGACTGGCGATAGCGAATTGCCCAGCTCGATTACCAAAAAAATAAAATTGACTCAACTAAAGTTAAAATTAATGGTATCTACGAGAAGTTTAATTGAAGTGAAGTTTATTGTCGCACTGCATAAAGTCACTACCAAGTCAGTAAAGATATCAATATCCCTTTCAGCACTGGTTAAAAATTTGTTGATATTTGAGACCATTTTATAAAAAAATACTATTACTTGAAAACCTATGGTTTCCCCGAACGATGTGCGATCTAATTGCGCGAACTATTCCCCGAACGAAGTAATATTTCTCAATTCTTTAATGAAGAAAACAATCGATTATAATTGACTTCTATTGGCTTAACTTACGAGAGTAAACTTCGGTAATAAGTCATCATTAGCGATACCACGTGGAAAATAACTGCCGGTATCTCGAAATTCAAAATATTTCATGAACCTTCCCTGATAATTGTCTGGAGCATTTTGAAGTTCGTTAAGATTTGACTATAAGGATTACTGAGGCGTATTCCAATTTAGATCTCACAATTGCAAAAAAACATTTAAAACATAGATGGATTTGATTTTCTTCCCCTATCTCATTAGAAACCCAAGAGTTTTACAAATGCTCAATACGAGGTACTCATGTACTGTAAATGTCAATTGGCGGTAAAAAAAAAAAAAAAAAAAAAAAAAAAAAAAAAAAAAAAAAAGAGAGAGAGAGAGAGAGAGAGAGAGAGAGAATACCCCTAGATCCCTTGCCAAGTCAACCGATTTTAAAGTAATGCTATTAATTGAATATGCCCACTTTATTGGTGTCAATCTGTAACATGTCATGTCATTACATTTGCTGTGATTTAGAGCAAGTTTAAGTCTATAACAATTCTCATAAAAAATATTTATATCATCCTGAAGAACAATACAATCCCGAGGGAGGGAATTCGCTAGTATAACTTAATATCATCAGCATAAGTCAAAATACGTGACGTAACCGTTAAATAATTAATAACAAAGGCAAAAAGTAGAGGATTCAAATTAGAACATTGCAGTACACCTGATGAAGGAAAGTAAGTCAGAATAATAAACTTCGTACTGCACTATAAATGAACGGAATGAAATATAAGAAAAACAGAACCTTTAATTGTCCGAAATATCAAGACTTTCTAATTTATCTAGCAGAATATCATGATCGTATCGAACGCTTTTGAAAAGTCTATGTTTACCACATCAATTTGCCCATAATCGCTAAGAAAATTAGAAATACATTGCGAAAATGACATTAACTTTGCGACTGTAAAACAGCTGTAGAATATATTTTTAAAAATCTATGATGCACATCAGTTGAGGCAAAAGGAGAGTATAAAATATCACACGAATGATTTTGAAGGATTTTTGAAAAATGCATAAGAGAGAAATAAGGTAATAATTTTCTATCAAATTACGCTCACCTTTTTGAGTATTGAGATGTAATGTTCTTCCTGGCAGCAAATGCAGTTATTCTGAGAACATCGTAGTGAATATGAGGGCATGTGGAAGATTTTTCAATATTGCAATATATTTCAGGGTAGTAGAATTTTCCCAATAAAATAATTTTATTTCGTTATCACCTCTAGAAGCAACAATAACAATTCAGATCATGAAATGAACTAGTGTAGAACGTGTCCAAACAATAGTGCTTGTTGCAAAGTGTTGGAGTGCGATTACCGTATTTTCGAAAGCTAGTTCGTTTTTGTTTTGTATGAATTATATTTGTATAATAAAAATTTTGGAAATTTTTGTGTAAATATATATCATATGAATTTCGGAAATTATATTTCCGTCATTTGATAAAGCTGCAACCCCATAGTTTGTTGAGGCACTAGCCGCCACTGTACGTACGTATTGGTATAAACGCGGAGAAATAAACGTAGTGAAGAGAAAGTTGTGTAATGCTGCAGAAAATTGATTTTGAGATTTCAAGGAAAATACACGTTTTTCGGTCCCCTGATACCGAAAAAGATGTTTATTCTCCAAAATATCTGTTGCTCTGTCCGTCCGTCAGACCGCCTGATTTCCGTCGGTGAACATTTGTGTATAAGCTATTCACAGAATTATTTCCAAAATTTATATCACCCGATCGATCTGGCCTGCCTCCAAGCACTGCGATTTTGAAATGACTTCCTTGAATTTTGGAACACCTTACTTCACATGAAACCCTTAGGACATTTTCAAAATTTTTCTCAAAAATGACTCAAATTATTCTTTAAATTTCTTGAAGAATAGAGTGAAAAAGATGGCATAAGCCCGATGTTATCTTTCAAATTTTGAAAATTACAAAATTTGACACTTTGTGGACCCCTCCTACGAGTATATCATTGTAGAGATTTTTTCTTCAAATGAAATTACTTACCCACAAAAAGTGTTTTAATTAATGTCATGTACATTTTTGAAAATATTAGATAGTCGTTTCGGTGTAGTTTAAATTAAATAGAAAAGTATTTTTACAAAATTCGTAAAAAGTTCTCAAAAACGGCTCCAATGTTTTTCTTTATTTTTTCCTATCGATAGTCTGAAATGAACCTAATAAAATGACATTTTGAGGTTTTCTTTAGAATTTCAAAATTTTCACATTTGTTTTTTTTTTAAGTATCTCTCACGTCGTTAATTTTTTTTCATTACGGATGTTTTTATACGTTATTAGATTTTTATAGGTGCTTCATATGATTTATAATGTAATTGCTCGAATACTCAACAGTTTTCTGTGAAAAAAAAAAAAATCAAAAAAATTGCGCATTTTCAGAAATGCTCAAACGACCTTTTTACTGAAAATTGGCTACAAAATTTTCAATGAAAATTTGCATATATGTCCTTGTTTAACTCTTCTATAACATTCTTATAATCATGTTTCGGTTCTATCACGGCGTAAAGAAAAGGCATTTATTTTAGACAATGAAAATATGGGGGAAAAGTCTCCTACGTGCAAATAGATGGCAACTGAGAAGCCGGGTAAAATCCAAAGCAGGCGTTCTATTCCACTTCCAAATGCACGTATTTATTTCAAGCTGTATTTTCTTCTTCTTCTTCTTCTTCTTCTTCTTCCTTCTCTTCTTCTTCTTCTCCTTTTTCTTCTTCTTTTTCTTCTTCTTTTTCTTCTTCTTTTTCTTCTTCTTTTTCTTTCTTCTTTTTTTCTTCTTCTTCTTCTTCTTCTTCTTCTTCTTCTTCTTCTTCTTCTTCTTCTTCTTCTTCTTCTATGAATCGTCTTTACAGCTTGCTTTCATTTCTTTTATGGCTACAAATTCTTAGTATAGTGTTAAATGAACAGTAAATATAATGGGGGCAAAGTGTGGATGGATTTCCAAAAGTGCACAGTAACCTGGCGGAAGATGAGTGTATTATGCGAGACGTAATTTTAACACGAGAGCTATGAGATAGCAAATCCTGACGTGATACGGAAAAGGTATAAATCAAACTCAGGTCAAGATCAAGAGTACTCGAGCGTGCTGGTTGGCGTTGGCCGGTGCTGGCCAGGTGTTTGTTGAAGCTTGCGACGCGACGCGATGTTGATGTAGTGTAGGAGAGCAATACTCGTACGCCGTTAATGTGTCAAACAAGTGTCAAATCATGTCAGTTGCTGTGAAACTTTGAAGAGTAAAGACCGGGTTAGGTAACGCGGACCTTCGTTAAAAATACTCAATCTGCAGAAATCGGTTTTAAAATGTCGTGCAATTACGCGGATGGACTATCACCTTATGAAAATAAAGGAAAACTAGGTTTGGAAGAGGTGAGATCACTTAATTTTCAATTATTATAGTATACCATAGTGATAAGCGTTGATGCAGAATATTTCATTGTGTTTTCCAGAAATTCGATGCCAAATTAGAAGTGTCAAGAAAAGTGTCAATATTGGCCGAATGGATAAAAAACTCGAGACATGTTGTTGTGCATACCGGGGCAGGAATAAGTACCTCAGCAGGAATTCCAGATTTCAGGTATTTACAAAAACGGTTCTTAATTATCTCAATAATTAATTTACAAGATTTTGCGAATTATGGATGAAGATGTGAATTAAATATTTGTTATTAACTACTTATTTGTAAAGTTAATGATCTGTTTGTTTCGTGTTGTGGATGTGAAAATATTTCAGTTCAATAAAAAGTTTGTATGTATTCATGAAGCTACTCGAATTTCCGTTCCATTTAAGATAAAATAACCTTTACAAATTATGTTTGTTAGTACATACATACCCTTGAGGAATTCACTTGACTTTTCTATTTTCAGAGGCCCAAATGGTGTGTGGACTCTAGAAGCCAAGGGTTTAAAACCTCAAAAAAACATATCATTCGATGATGCTATTCCAACAAAAACTCACATGGCTATATTAAAACTTGCTGAACTAGGTTTGTGCACTACTTTGCAATCGAATGTTTTAAATTTCTTCTAATTTATTTATAGTAATATGTAAGTAATGAAATATTATGTACTTACAGGAAAGGTACAGTATGTTGTTAGTCAGAATATAGATGGATTACATCTTCGTTCTGGCCTTCCTCGAAGTCATTTAGCAGAACTGCATGGTAACATGTTTATCGAACAGTGCAAACAGTGTGATAGACAATTTGTGAGAAATGGTTCTGTCAGCACGGTGGGACAGCGGAGCCTGAATAAACCATGTTCTGCAACCCAAAAGAATGGTCGTCCATGTCGTGGTCGTCTTCATGATACTATTCTTGATTGGGAGCACAATTTGCCTGCAAACGATCTTGAAATGTCAGATTACCATTCATGGTAATTTTCTTTATTATGTTATCCATGTTGTGTATTAGATTAGATTGATTTATGAACATATAAGAGACTATGATTTATGAATAAACCTGCAGTAGTAGAAATAATATTATTTTTTCTCTAGTGTGGCTGACCTAAGTATATGTTTGGGAACAACAATGCAGATTGTTCCAAGTGGAAATTTACCATTAAGTACCAAAAAATATGGAGGTAAACTTGTTATTTGTAATCTGCAACCCACAAAACATGTAAGTTTTATAGTATTTCATGCAAGTAGTTTATTTGTATATATAAAATTGCTTGTATCAAATATTCAAGGAAACTACTGAACATAATTAATCAAAATATATATATATTTTTTTTTTTTTTATCACTCTCTAGTGCTTTATAAACTTTTTCCACAAAGACATAATGAACTCTACTGTGACTGTACAACACTTCCCCGTCAAATGAGGGAATCTCACTCTTTAAAGGTTACTTAATCACCGTTCATCTGGTGATGAAAACAAAAACATATTTCTAGTATTATTTGCATTTTATATGAAGTAAAGAAAACACACAACATATGATTATAAGAGTAAAACTAAAACGTTTTTCCCCCTTACTTCACGAGTTAATAGTTGAATAGATCTGATAATTTATGACACCTTATAAAGCTTCAGGTGAAACCCAGGTTGAAAAACAGTTTTACTTCAATATATGCAACTGTGTTTTGAACTGAAAATTACTCTTAAACTTTCTTTCAATTCACATAATGTTTTCGTTAAAAATAATGTATTATGTTTTTATGTAAATTTTATTCACTTGATCAGTTTAGCGTCTTCAACTTCTGATATTGCTGCAGGTCCTAACCTTCTTAACTCGTTAATTAAAAGTTATTTTACCTCAACTTAGCATAAAATCATAATTTATTTGAATTTAAATTAGTGTGTTAAGTCATTATTTTTCAATACAGGTGTTACATTGGTATGTGGCAGTCTGAAGATTTGCAATAGACTTTAGTTTCTTTCTTTTGTAGCAACTCCTATAAAATACATGATAACCTTTCAGGTTTTGTGTAATCCCTAATAATAAATAGGGGTCTCTATTATTGTAAATGTAAATCAATGCATATGTAAAAAATGTTGTTATAATTGGGATGTGCAGGGTAATGATGGTACCTGATTTGTTTGCAAATTAATAATTTTTAAGCTAAGGGGCTGTCCATAAAGGATGTGAGTTGATTTTTGGCAATTTTTCTACTCCCCCCATTATCTTTCGGTTACATGTTGCTTTATTGAATGCCTCAGGACAACTTGTAAACTGTTCCAGTTCTCTGCTGTAGATTAACTTGTTTCATATTCAGAATTTTATAATGGGTAGTCTACCATGGTAGACTTCTCATGCTTCAAAGCATTGTTTTTTTGTTTTTTTATTTATTTATTATTATTTTTTGTTTTTGTTTTTTTAATATTGTAAGTAATATATTTTTTTAAAATACATATTGTGGTGACATGACAATGTAACTAAGCTAGATTTGTTTATTCATTGCTTCAAAGAATTAATATAAAATTTGGATCCAGTTACTGCAGTGTTACTAATTTTTTGTGGGTTACAGTCTATTGTAAACAATTTTACTTTTATATGATCAATATTTTGTATGAAATGGCCAAGCTGATGGGAAAACAGCCTTGTATAAAATGAATTTTGTTAACAGCTTGCATAAGAATTAATTGAAGTAATTGAGTACTAATTGAAAGGAATAAAAAAGTGTAGAACTGTTATTCTCTATTGAACTCATTGCATAATTCAATTTTAAAATTTCTGAATTTAATAAAAAAATGTTGTTTAACCTTGGATAGTGCATGTGAACAATAAAGAATTCCAGAACCAAAAATTATAGACATTGAATTGCTTTTAACATTTGTCCTGCTCCTTGGTTTTGAAATATATCTCAGTAAATGTTCTTATATAATTTCTAAATTATTCGTTTTGAGTTTTCGAATGAAAACCATTATTTATTTATAGTTTTAGGTTTTCTTAAGTTCAGTGTGTTAGAAATGAATTCTTGGAAGACCTTATTGGTATGCGTCCTTCTTGACATTAAGAACTTAAT
This sequence comes from Gryllus bimaculatus, assembly GCA_017312745.1. NCBI lineage: Eukaryota > Metazoa > Arthropoda > Insecta > Orthoptera > Gryllidae > Gryllus > Gryllus bimaculatus. The sequence continues at coordinate 2,255,480 of BOPP01000015.1, read as the reverse complement.
TATACACACACTTAAGATTCTGCAAAATGAAGACATCTAATTATCTTCTAAAACATTTTGAAATTAAATAACATTGTTTGAAATGTCTATCATTGTTTAATAAACATTTCGAGGAAGGCAGATTATTTGGAATAGTTCTGTAGAATTTGTTTCAAACCAAGTTTAATTTTGGAGGTTTAAGGAAAAAACAATTTTGGTTGTTGCCAGCTTATTACTTCTCATTACTATAATGATAAAAGAGGTAGTACAGTAAAATGTCTATAACAACTTATGAAGTAGATTCACTTTAATTTAGCTACAGTTGTTATTTTGTTCTTGTCACTAGTCAATATGTTATCTCGCTTTTTATTCTAATACACTTGTTACTTCTACTTTCTGTACATTCATCAGGGATTATTTTTAGTATTACACATTTAGATATGTACATTCTTTTTATGCAGTTAATTTTATTTTCATTTCCATTTAGGATCGTAAAGCAGATTTACTAATTCATTCATATGTGGATGAAGTAATGGAAGAGTTAATGGGAATTTTGAATTTAACAATTCCTGAATACGACTCCACAAAGGATCCTACTAAAAGATCTCATACTATTCAACTAGAGTGGACTATCCCAAACAGTGATGTCAAAAGGTTGAGAAATCTATATGAAAAGAAATGTTGTAAGCCAAAGAAGAGAAAAATTAAAGCTGACTCCGACCATTTAGCAGAAGAAGAAGATGAGAAAAAGATAAAAGAAGAAAAAACGGAATGTCCATCTGAATTAATTTCTGTTGAGGATATTCCATTGAAAACTGAAATGGAAGATAATTGCTGTGTTTTACAGGAAGGAATAGTGTTAAGCTAATAAACAATAAAATGACTTTGTATAATGTTTTATTTATGTCACACACCTTTTATTGGAAATTATATAAATTGAATTTTAATTAATGTGGTGAACTTATTTATTAGTTAATATTGATATAAACAATTATTTTATGTGTTAAGAATATGTTAGATGCATTGTATTATAACTTTTTTTTTTTTTTTTTTTTTTTTTTAAATATACAGTTAAAATGATTCCTCAGCCCATTTATGGAAAGTGAAGTTAAGTGCAGCACATACCTATTATCATTCATCTACTACAATTTAGCCTTAAGAGCTGCAATAAGTTATTCACTCTGCACATCACTGCACTCTTACAATTATTCTTCAGACAAGTATAATTCGTAATTTCTTTTTTGACATATACACTGCCCAGCAAGCTACTGTGTTTTATGAGAGCTTTTAAATTTAAAAGGGATACCATTTGGTTAAACTCATTATATTTGTGAACTTATTACGATTTATTTACATTTTCCAGACCCTACCCCTTTATAGGAATTTGTGACATCATTGTAATCGACGTTGCTACACTAATATTTTCTGTTTGGGAAAGTTAATTGACATAACCTGTTTAAAACAGTAGAAATGTACTTCTACTAGATACCAAGATAAATCTCTTCAGCTCTTTTAAAAAGGTCATTAGCAATTTTTTAAACAAGTAATTTTTGCGAAATGTGTGCTTGAAATTAATGAAATTTTAAAAAAAATTATTTTCTTCAAAACTGCCCCAAATTTTTTCCTTAACTTTTCTCCTCTAATGTATCAATGGAAGAAGAAAAAAGAGGGGTGTTAGTCCCATTTTTGGCAACACTCCATGTTTCAAAAATTGCAAAAAGGTAACGTTTAAAAACAACGAAATTAAAAATAGAGATTTTTGTCTTCAACTAAACCTTTGCCTTTGCCTTTGACGTACTTAAAAAAACACTCTTTAAAAATAGTAGTTTTTGGAAAATACTAGTTTTCATGACATTTGTGCTTGATATTTATGAAATTTCAAATAAATTTATTTTATCAAAAAAAGGCTCAAAATTTTTTCTTAAAATTTACTCCTTGTGTGTGTCAAATACTGACAAAAAATATGGTTCTAGTCCCTTTCTTGGCAAACCCTGTGAATTTTGGAAAATTGCAAAAATGTTACATTTCAAAACTACGAAATTGAAGATTGACTTCGACAAAATCTGATCTAAAAAATCATTTCTTTAAAAAGGTCATGAACACTTTTTTAAAGAAACAAGTATATTTTCAGATAATTTCTGGTTGAAATTAATTGCAAATTATAAAAAACAACATTTTCTCAAAACTTGATTGAATTTTGTTTCTTTGAATTTTTTCTATGTATAAAACAAAGGAAGCTTTAAAAAAAATGGTGTAGGTCTGATTTTCATTGCTCTCTCAGAATTTTAGAAAAATGTTTTTTGGAAATATTATGTAAGACAATTAGATTTTTAAGCGTCGACCCATGTTTGAAAGTCACACCGGTTCCTTGGTGTTGAGATATGATGCATAGTGAATTAACTTGAAGGAACTGAATTCGAGTCTTGGAGCATAAAAAAATGTCCTGGTTAAAAACACTTTTGCTGATCCATGTAATAGTATAATATTGAGTAGCAGTTAGAACTAATGCAAGAAATTATGAGCTGTTGTAGCACAACTAGTGTCATTAAGTTGATGTAAGAAGATAATATTCACTACAAGTTGGCCTCTTTCGAAGTAATTCGTTTATGAATCTTGTGTACTGTTTTGATGAATAAATTAGGTCGAGGAGTAAGGACATGTGTAGTCTGATCTTTCCTATTTTTGGATAATATCTACTTCTGTTTCTTTATTTGTGGTTCTTAACTCAACATTTTTTTTATCTGAAATTTATAACATTGCCATACATATTAACATCTTGTGTAATAAACATAAAGAGTTCTTTACAGTAACCTGAAAGCAGTTACAATATCATTCCCATTTTTTCTAATATTGTAATAACTAGGGCTGGGATTATAAATCACAGCCCTAGTAATTACTCATTATACTCATTCAGTATTCTACTGAGAGTCTAATTTCTATTGCTACACCTTCAAGGTTTCATCCGAGGGCATTACTTGGTCTCTCAAATTTATTTTAGGTTACTAGAAAGAGGAAAATAAGATGAATAATTTTTTTAATTGGACTTAAAAGGCAATAAATTGTCACTTAATAACTTTTTCTACAGAGATTTTATTTTACTTAAAACCATTTTACTACAATCATGAGTATAAAATATGAAAGGGAATGTAAATACTAATTAGCCACAACTTTCTTCACTATGGATCATTTTAAAAACTTATCTTTTTTTAAATGCTTACCTTTCTCTAAGCACAGAGGGAATTGTCTGGATTTTATGTAATACAAATTTCAGCTTTATCCAGACATTTTGTGTTCTATGCTGATTTTTGAACTTGTTCTGTACTAGTGGCATATGGCAACAAAAGCTAATGTACTGGGTGGTTCATTAAAAAGGCTGTCATTAAATGCACATGTAGCATGTCACACTTAGTTTTTAACAGTTTTTGATGTTAAATGAATAAGATTATTAAAACATTTCTTCACAATATATCTGCATTAGAACTAAGTTTGGAATTTGGCCAATTTCTGCATTCTTGCAATACTGCTGTATTCTACTTCATGGAGGATGGACTGTGTGTGAACCAGAATATTATATCAGATGTGAATGGACAGAGCCCAACATCTACCACTTAGGATTTGGAAAGAATGACATGAATTTCGTAGTTTTTAAGATACTATGCCAGTCATGCATACAATTGACATAAGTATTGAATTGTTAACTTCTTATTCCATTATGTAATGAAATTTGTATATAATATCCCTAATAGTATAATATCCCAAATAGTGTTGCACTGATTAATCATTTCATAAAAGTTACATTAGATTGAGACAACAATGAATTTCTTGTTTTTTCTGAAATCTTGAAAGAATATAGAATCAATTGAGGCAATTGATGATCTTATAGGTACTGTGATTCTCTCACAATTTTATCTCGTTACTGGATTAATAATGTCTCTTTAATTACTCTAAAGAGGCATTTTTAGGCTCTTACAGAATAAATAGACATTTTAAGCTGTGTAATATGGTTCCTTCAAATTGATGTTTTAAAATTTGTCTAAAATTCCTTAATCTCTGAATGGTAATTTGAGGGTAAAGACAGAAATATTTCAATACTTGATGGGAAGATATCATAAATTAATATTTATTGTTTGTAAATATGATGTAATCCTGTAGACCAGGTAAGCTATTTTACACATTCCAAAGATAATCTCAGTCTCAAATTTTCTTTTAATAATCAGAAATCACTAGCCAAGTGGTTGAAATAACCTTCTTGGTATTTTATACTGCATATTATCTTTTTTTTCAATGAGAAATATAGTTAGGCATTGTTGTTAGAGTGGTTTCAATGAAAATAGACACTTATTACAATCTCGCATCTCTAATTTATTATTGAATCCATCAGGCCCTTTTGTTTCATATTTCATTAACACAATGGGTTTTTAAATATATTAAAATCAACTTTGAACATTTGTTACAAGTGACAAATTTATTGTAGGATATAAAAGCTTCCAAATTCTAAAAATTATTAATGGGATGTCAGAACATCCCACTTGCCTCAATGTCATTTTCTACACAACTCCTCAGGGAGCTAGCTGATAAATAGTAGAGGATGGTACATTCTGTACTTCAGACAAGCGCTTATCTGAACTTGGTAACACCTCTGGTTCTCCCTGACAATCTAAAATTCAATCCTCAGTTCTGCATTTTGATTTCAGTAGTGGAAGTTAATAATATAATAATGGGATCAGGAGATGAGTTACAAATTGTGACAAATGAATTGTATAAAAAAGCATAGGATAGCATGAAAATTTCCAGAAGCAAGACAAAGTATACAGCACACCAAGAAAAAGGAAAAAAGGGGGAAAAAATCATTAATGGGTGAATAATAAAGGAAGTATCCAAATTTAGTTATGTTGGCAATATTATGTCCCAAGGAAACATAATAAAATTTCAAAACTTGCTCAGATTTGAAAACTGGAATGAAGTATATAAGG
>BOPP01000015.1:2067280-2248966 GCA_017312745.1 Gryllus bimaculatus | reverse complement strand
TTTATTTAAAGAGGCGCCAAGTGCTGCCACGACTCTACGCATTGCAGTCCTGGTTTGACGACCGCCGGGGGCCTGCTTGCCCCACCCCGGCTGCCGTACTGGGCCCTCCGCATCCCCTACACTGCGTAACGGTTTGATGCTGAGGGACACTTCCATGCGGATTTTTTTCTGGTACTCCTTCCCATAGCGTTTTTTGGAGCTGAGCCGCCCAGCTTAAAAGGAAACGGGAGAAGAGAAGGGGGCAGCCCGAAAAAAGAGTTGTTAGAATAGAACGGGTAAAGTCGAGAAACGGGACTCCCCTAGCCCTCAGCAAACCCTAATAGCGCCGTGGGCGGGTCAGAAACAACAAGACAGTTGGCCGATAGAAGCGTTGGCCTAAGGCAGAGAACAGAAGTGTGGCCACAAGTAAGTGGAAGTATGACACACCAAGTTAGAAGTGGGAATTACCGGATATTGCTGGGAGGCACCAGAACGCGACAAAGCTGTCTCCGATTAGTCGCCTTCTAACGACGGAGGGGAGGTCCTATGGCTGCTACTTCTACTAAAACTCCTGACACCACAGCGGGGAACTATGTTAAATTTGATGTAGTTGCAAACATAATTGATATGTATTATTAATGTAATTATTATAATTAATGTAATCATTATTATTGATGTAATTATTATAAGTAGTAGCATTAAAATATCATATTGAATTGTTAATTATTAGCAGATAACTTATCTACTGTATAATATCTTAATCTAACTGTAACAAGTATTGTATTTATAGGCCAATGACCCCATCTCGATCAGGTTTTGTTCAGTTTCCCTGATCCTTTGAGCAAATGCTGAGATGGCCCCTTGTTTGCTCCTGAACAGTAATATAACTTCGCTCTCTCCACCCAAGGCATCATATTGACTCGTTATACACGATTGTAATTGTATATGTGTATATGTGACTCAATAAATATTATTATTATTATTATTATTATTATTATTATTATTATTATTATTATTATTATTATTATTAATATCATTGAACTTAGTGAAGAATACTAGGGCACTAACAAAATTCAGTAAAACATATTAATCAATCAAACTACCTTTTGAAAGAGGAATGGCACATGAGACCACATTAAGAATACATATTATTTCAAAAACAATACTCTTGGAAGGATCACGAGTTAGGACAATAAAAAGTAGGGATTGCCAAAAATTGGAGACCATGCAGGTGAGATTTCTACTTCTATCACACAGTCATGTCATTAGAGTCATTAAGTCATTAAGTCATTGAGTCATTAAGTCATTGAGTCATTGAGTCATTAAGTCATTGAGTCATTGAGAGATCAGCAAAGTAAAGATATTAGAAATGTCGTAAAACAAAGAATGTAACAGAAGAAATAATGGAAGATCAGAAGTATGGTTTTTGAAAATTAACAGAAATAAGCAAGTGAGGTTCCCCAGACCGTCACTTAGTCTCTACTGTTCTTTGAAAAAAAAAGAAAGAAAAAATCAGCGTTGAATTATAATGACGTTGCGGAAACACCACAAATGATGTCGTTTTATCACGATTACTTGGATATGGATCAAACCCCACCAAGATCTACTAAGAAACGGGAATGAAGAATTGCAACCTTCATAATTTGGCGGTCTTTTCAAGAACATTTCAATCATTAGAATGTTTACGCATGGATTAGAGGAAAGTAGAATTTCTATTAAAATTATTATTTTATTCTTAAATTATTTTTAAAGTACTAGTATTTACAAAAACATTAAGTTTCTTGGCGCGCGGATAAATCGATAACACCATCATATTTTTTAACAGATTGTCATGGTGATATATTTTGATGTTTTTGCAATTTATAAATGATTTGTTCGATGGTAATTAGTAAGACTTTCATCGTATTTTCTAACTGTGACTCTATATATTTGCTTTTTTACCATTTTGTGTTCTATCGGTTCTATCATAGAACTTCTGTGCGTTTTATGAAAAAAAAATGAATCGACCGGAAAAGCATGGAGTTTATTGCACAGACGAACTTCACGCCCTCTGTTGGACCTCCTGTCAGTCGCCATTTTGAGAATCGTGTTTCCTGTTCACGTTGTCTCTGTCGTTGACTTTTCCTTCACTGTAGCGCGTGGCTGTAAAATGGCTGAGGTAAGTTTGAGAATTTTCATCGTAGTTTATCCTTGTCATCTCAAGTTTTAAATACAACTCATTATTACTTGGACATAATTCGGATGATGTTTTATCCATCCATTTAAAATTGGTTCTGGAGAATTAATTTTTCTTAACAGAGTAACCTCTAAATGAGTGCCTCATGAGATGTAAACATATTTTCACAGCAAGAAGAAACCCAGAAGAAGAAGAGGACGTTGAGGAAATTCACCTACCGTGGGGTGGATTTGGATCAACTTCTAGATATGCCTGCGTAAGTGAAGAACCACAGTAATTTTTATGGAAAAGCCTCATACCATTGCAAATGTTCCAGTGAGATGATTTTGGATCCAATGAGTTGTCAGGATTTTGCCCCACCGTTTGATTCTATTGAAATAATTAATGTAAAGGAATTTTAATGATAATTATGGATACATAATCTCTTGCATTATGGGGCCTCTTGGTCTTGCTTGGAATCTGCAGCTTAGGAAATGGCAAACTTGCTACTGTTAATATTTTTTAAATTCTTTTATAAACAACTCCCTCAGGAATATTTGCTCATTGTTTCTTTTGCATACAATCTTTGTAATATTAATATCTATGATTCTTTGCAGTGAGCCGTTGATGGAGCTCATGCATTCACGTGCTCGTAGACGTTTTTCTCGTGGGTTAAAGAGGAAACCAATGGCATTGGTTAAGAAACTCCGAAATGCTAAGAAGCAAGCCCCACCTAATGAGAAGCCTGAAATTGTCAAGACTCATCTTCGCAATATGATAATTGTTCCTGAAATGGTTGGCAGTATTGTTGGTGTTTACAACGGCAAAACTTTTGGCCAAGTTGAAGTCAAGGTAAAGTTTTCCATATCAATTAAGTTTGCTTCCTACATTTATGAAGTTGAAGTGTTTTCTTGTTAAGGATTAGGACATCAAGGTTCATGAAGCGGGCAGGGTTGAAAATGCTTGTTTGCTTTTTTGAATTCAATTGAATTGGTGCCTTATTTTATGTAGTGAGACTCGGACCATCAGGCCTGCTCTTCCGTCTGAGCACACATTTTTCTACCCTCCTTTCTCCAACTAGTGGAGAAATGAGATATTTCGTGGGTGATGAACAGGCGATTTGAATTTAGTTCAGAGGTGTCATTTAGGCTTGAGGATCTTTTACATGCAAGTAAATCTACTAACATGGGACAGCTGGCTTTACTTCCCCTCCAAGGGAAGGCGTATGAATGATTTTTTCACCTTTAAAATACCAGGATGTCAATTGGGTTTGAACCCGCGAACTTGGATGTAAGTCCGATAAGCTACCCATTACACCATCGCGCTGACAAACTTTAAACCTGGAAAAATTTTTCTCTTCCATTTACAATTTCTACAAATTTCGGCTTAAATGTAGTATATGGTACAACCTAAGGGAGTCGTTTAAACTGGCGGATCACGCCATACTGGTGTTAACTAGGCAGTTAGACTTCAGGAGGATTTCTTGAAAAGTGATGTCTTATAAAAGTTAATTGGTAATATTGCATTGGATACTGAAGGATGTTTATAGCGAACGCAAGGGCCGAAGGCCCAAGTCTCGCTGTGACTTGGATCTGGGTGAGCAAAGCGAGAAAACTTGCCTTTGAAAGAAATTGGCATTACAGTGCGGGGACAAAGCAAATGAAGGGAAAATCTCCTATCCGTAATTTTTATTCATTTCTATTTGAGCACATACAGTAATTAGGATTTAAGCCGTGCCGCCATGCTTCTCTAAGGGTGTACTGTATACTAAATTTTAACCCAAATTTCTTTTACTATTTGTAGTCTTACTATGAACAATTACATTGTCATTACCTTATTACAAATGCCTTGAGAATAAGAATATTTTCTTACTTTTGTCTTCTCTAAAACCTCTATTCAAATGTAAGCGTCTGTATTTATCAAGATGTGAAAAATGTCTATGTAAATTTGTAAAACAACTGTTGCTGATTCATACAATTGGGAGCTTATATGTCGCTATAGTGACGTCAGTATGGGAAAGTTCAACTGCCAGATAGGATGAAACCGTGAACAGCTCTTTTACATTAATTGCACAGTTAAATAAATCCTAGTATAGTTGACATGCGTTTGAGAGAAACTGCCCACTAGAATTTGAAAATTCCTTTTTTCACAACTGTGCCTGAAATACCCACAACATGTTGCTTCAAGTACCTGAGAAGGGTGTTCTCCTTTTGAAACTATTTTTATCCAGTCTGGTGGTGCATTGTCAGACTAAAATTTGTGTAGAATCTAATTTAGGTGTGAACATGGCGTAAGAATCAAATGTTGAGAGAATTGTGGCTTGCTTGTCTAGTTGGGAGAAAAGCTGACCTCTCTTGGTTATATAGTTGATCAAGGCCATGTAAATAATTATCCCTTTTGGATTGCATCTAACCACTAAATATTGAGAGGGAAATCGACAGTTCAAGGGTGAGGGGTAGTTAATGGGTTTTAGGTGGAATCTTCTGAGGATGAGCGGCAGTGATTCATGTACATAATGTGATTGATAATTATAAGAAGCAAGGGATGGGAGATTTTGCTAGCGAACTGCCCATGCCTTTGTGTACGTTCAAAAAATTAAAATAATTTTAATGCTTTGTGATTGGTTACTCTCTTCTATCATTTCACATCCTAATTCCTCGTTGGAGCACCATAACTATTTCATTATTCTTTGTGTAGGTTGAATAACGGAGTGGTTTGGCAAACAAGTTGCATTTCTTATGCTCTTCTGATCATTTGTTTTTTGATTGAGTGTTCGTTACAATGGTGAGAATATATGTGGGTCTTAACATGTGCTGAAAGGAGTTTTTGGCCTCGATTATTGGATTCAATATTGTGGATTGATTGTGTCAAGGTTTAGGTGTACAATGTGAAAGTGCCCTCTGAGTTGTATGATAGCTTCTAATGAAGGGCAATAAGAAAGGTCATTCATATGCTGAAGTGCTCTGTGTGAAAGGGGATGTGGTTTGAGAGGAACAAAATAAGTATGAAAGGTTCTTGTCTTTCCTTGGCAGCATCTCCAACTGATATGAAACGTGAAGAAAACGTTGATTGTTAAGTTTAATTCATTTATTTGAGAGAACTTTTCGTAATGGTAGAGGGAGTCCTTAGAGACCCCTGATGCTCCTGAGACTGCTGAATTCTGAATTTCCTTTTGAGAGAGACTTTGTACAGTGCCTTATTTGAGGTGGCTGGTGCTGGTTCAGCAGTATTTTACCTGTAAAGATTCCATGGAGCATGTCTGTTTTGATCACCTCAAATTCTTCTTTTTGAGTAGTTACACACTGGTCATGAATGCAAACTAATAACTTTTTTTGCTATTGAATTAGACATTTGTGTACCTCATGCAATTTGTTGTAAGGTGTGATTTTCACAGCCCAACATCTGAACTCAAATATTTGACGAAAACAACTTTTTTGATGTAGAGGCAAGGGAGTTCAGCAGCCATCCCAAAATCAGCAGTAACTTACAGGATGAAAAATGACTTGTTATCCAGAATATAATGTACTTTCCCACATTATCCATTTTTGATGAAACAATCCATAAAGTGGAGAGACCATTTTATTTTATAATTTTCATAATCCCCACACTCGGTTCATCGAGTTTCCAGTGAGAGAGGAAACTAAACAAGTGTGTAATACAAACACTTCAGTAGTTTTAATCACATCCATGTTTATTCTTACTAGTATTGTATCACCAACATTGGAAATTGACTTTGGAATATAAATATAGCTTTATTAGTCACCAAATAATTTGACAACAGTTCCATGAACTTCCTGTTTTGTATTGTAGGAGTAGCAATTGATAACAGTAAATAGAGTGAAAACTTGTATTCGTAAGCACAGGCACTGTGATCAGCAGAGGCAAACTATTGCCACTGCAGTATCGAACTGGAAGGTCCTAGGGTGGTGGTGGACAGTAGACTAGTGGTCAGGTGGGGAATTCTAGCTGCCAGCTTCTCTGATCAGCAGCTTTACTTCAGTCTCCAGTCAATACTAGTCAAATGCTGCCTGAACAATCTGCATAAACCAAGCACTCCCTCACACACCCACTTGTGCTACACTACTAATGTCTGTCAGTAGCTTGGTGCTGTTCCGGTTGTAGCAATGCTCTACTTGTATGTGGTGGAAACATTGTAATTCGATGGGCTTCTGGGAAAATGGTACCCAAGAACATACCTTGCTCTGAATCTCTGAACACATCTTGACAAGTCATCTAATACAAACATCACCATGCACAATAAAAAGAGATTTTCAGTTATATGAACTCGAGGACTACAACATATAAAACATGACTTAGTGGCTTTGCTTAAAGAAAAGAGTGCAGTCTTGCAGAATTGAATAGTAATTATTTAAAGTAATCAGTCAATATCTCAATGAAAAAAATCTTGCTTTTAAGGTGAATTTCTCAAATTGCTAAATCATATTTTTCTTATCAAGTGTATCTTGAAGATAAAAGAAAATGCTCTTATGGGTTAGCTCCATCACTGGACACAATTGTGTAAACAATATTAATGTATTTTCCTTTAAGGCTACTAATACCTAATGTCTCACAAGACTAATGTTTAAATTTTGATTTCAGCCTGAGATGATTGGCAGATACCTTGGAGAGTTTAGTGTTACTTACAAGCCTGTGAAACATGGCCGACCTGGTATTGGTGCCACTCACAGTTCAAGATTCATCCCATTGAAGTAAATTTGTAATGTATTTGACAATATTAAATTGACTTGCTTGTCTTCATTTTGATTTTATTTCCTCAACCTTTATATTACAACTACACCACCCTGGGAGAACAGGGTCTCAAAATCACTAGTTAGGGGTGTGGGTAAATGAATGTAGTGGTGTGCAAGAGCGTACGTGTTGTGAGTTTACACGATACAGTACTGTTGTCCATTCCATAACTCTTAGTTTAGGAACAAAAATGTTAAAATTATTGAAGAATGTCTTTGGTGGTTAAATGATTATATTAATTTATAATACATTGCATTGCCATATACTTTATTCAAAATTCAGTTTCACATTTGGCAATTGCTGTTGTTTGAATAACATTGTGTGCTTGACAGAAAGTGGCTGACAGGACACTGGGTTCTACTATCCAATCAAGAGGCTTCAAATTGTCACTGCAGAGTTGCTAATGCTTATTAAGAAAAGTTAAGTTTTGCAGTATAAAGCAATTGATAATTGAAGGTCGCCGAGTGGCCAAGAGGGTTATTTTGCGCATTGACTTGTTGGGCTGAGTAGAGGGTAACCTTGCTCTGTCCCACTATTCAAGCTGTGAAGTAGACAAATAGTTGGACAAGTGCTCCATTTAGTTCTGCTATGTGATGTCCAAGATTCTAGATGCTCTAGTGGGTTCTGGATACCCGAATATTTAGTTTACAACAAAATGTGGGTCCAATCTTTCTGGGAACAATGCTAGTGGCTAAATCAAGTAATGATTTTCATTAACCACTGATTTTATCGCAGTTTTAAAGTTCTATCTGTAACTCCGCACGTAAAGGACCTATTAGTGTTTACAAAAAGGGCAAAAGTGAAGAAATGCATGCAATTTTGTACCCATGGAGATGTCACCCAACTGTCAGATTAGATTTTGAGCTGAAAGTTTGTTAATACGGTAAGTTTTGTGCTTTTCCGAAAATCATTAAGATATTTTAAAGGTATTTTCCATAAAGCCCCAGTGACTGAACATTTTCTGGAAAATGGCTGAATATTTTTTCCTTTAATTTTCTGCTCAAATAGAAAAATAGTGCCTTTATAATGCTATAGAGAATTTTCATTTAACCTGAATTTTGCAAAAATCCTATTTAAGATGGGAGTTGAGAAAAATTTGAGTATTCGACTCAACAAAATTTTTGCCTGAAATATGTTATTGCTAGCTATTAACTGGTTTTATAGTGTTAACTTGTGAATGATTGCATTCAATGATTTTTCTTCACATTTAAAAAAGATTGAAATTCCATAGGTAGAATCACCTTATGTTAATTGCAATCGTCCGATTTTTAATAAGAGAAAATGTAGCCCACGTAATACATAAAACAATGTAAAACACATGTATATATTTATGGTACATATGTACACATACACCATGGTATATTTATTAAAAAAGAAATGAATAAATTTCTAGTTAAATTTAAAGGAGACGTGGTGACTCAGTGATATTGCACTGGCTTTGCTTAGGATTTTTATCTGATTTCCATTCGGGACAACTCAGCCTCTTTTCCAAGTGAGCTTCAGGGTAAAGGTGGCTGGAGGTTTATGCCCCTACATGTTCCTGAGGAATAGATGTGGCCCTACCAAGGTAAAGATACCTTGGTAGGGATGGAACCTTAACCTACTGAAATAGCAAAAATTGGTTTACAAGTACTATTCATCTTTCATACTCGACAGACACTCTTGTAATGAACTTGATAAAGTCTACCATACCAATATTGGTCTTAATTCAATTGAATCTTCCATAAAAAAATATTTTGTAGCTCCATTAGAAGTACAAGACCAGATAGTACACTAATTTCAGTCATGGAAAGAAAGAAAACTTATTGCACCAATACAATTTTATTGCAAAATATATATAACCTTCAATAGTTTCTTGGCCATTTGTCTTCAATTAAAATTTTAATCAACTGAATTTGCAGGAGGCAAATCAAGTGACCATCAATCAATTTGTGATTAATCAACTATCACAAATTTTACTAAAATCCTTTTATCAATTACAATTTCAGATTAAATCATTGAACAAATATTAATTTGTACTCTAGTGGCAGCATTCATTTTTGTTTTTAAAAGAAAAGTAAAATCTGGAAACAGTAATTGAAATGGGGATTATATAAAGAATTTTTTTTCTCTCATTGGTTCCAAAGCTGGTATGTCTTAAAAGTGTGTTTCAGGATTGATTTTATTTTTCACAGATTTAATTTTTAATACTTTCCATTATTACAATTATTTGTAGTAAATTACATTGCCAAGTCAAATACATAATACAGGCAAGGTGAATGCATACCCAATAACACAGACAAAAAGAATCTGTACTGTTTATGAAGCAATGTGATTGATTAAAAATTACAGCAGTAATCATCAACCCTACATTAATGCTTACATCCAAAAAATTATCTTGGAATTAATTCAGATATATTTTAACAAGTAGTTCTCTCTTATGCCTTCACTCATCAAGTATTTTATGATTTAAGTCTAAGGCTAATTTTTACAAAAATTTAATGAGGAAAGTTGCTTTTTATCATACATTATACTGGGTAAACATTGAAAATTCTGAATTCCATCCGAGTCCAGGAATACATTTATCAAAGAAAGCATGTTAGCTCAAGTGTTTCAATAATTATAATTGATGAAATACTTGTCGAATTTCTGAAGTTTCTTTGCTTCAGATCTAGTTTTAGTTATCAAAACCTCAATTAACTTGTCAAATACACAATTAAAATATAAATATATTTCTGAAATGCATATTATAATTTTCTCACCTCACATAAAATTTCTATCCGATTTAGTTGTCGAGATCAAAATTACATTTTTATGTACTAATGGGAATCAGGAGTGATAGCTCCACTAAAGACTAATTCAATGGCTGCTTGCACATCACCTCCAGTAGCTTGAAGAGCTTGAATATTCACAGCATTGTTGTGTAATCCCATTTCTCTCATCTGCTGAAGCTGCCTTGATAAACGCTGAGTCAACGCTTCAACATCTGGATTTTCTCCAGAACCCCCAGAAGACTGAAAATTCAAGGAGATAAAAATTAATATTAATGTAAAATACAAATAATTTACAGAAAATGCATAATACTATTTTCATTAAACAAATATATTAAAAAAAGTGAATTCTCTAATTACATATCACTGATTTTTATAATAATATTGAAGCTAGATCACAATCATCATTTTATTGTACATCAGTAGAGCCTGGAAGTTCAGACATTTATTTTACGTAAAATAGGCAGGCAAAAAGCCATGAAGATGATGAAATTCATATTTAAAAGGGAATATTGTAAAAAATCAATAAATAAAATTATTCACATTTTTGCTCAAACTATAAAATATACATTAGCATTTAACATGTTACAAAATATTTTCTTTTTAATGGTGATTCTACATGACCATGTGGTATGATGGCTAAGTATTTATTTTACTCGCGACGCTATCTCTTAGAAATGCTATTGTGAACTTCCTTTTGGATCTTCATATGCCATCAATGAAAATTGATTTTTTTTTCCTCCTCCCCTTGCATTTGTGGAAGCCAACCCTGAGAACCTTACATTATTATAAAGAGACGTTCTCAAAAGGGATCATTGGCCGTACTCAAAAGTAGATTGGGATTCCTTGTGAGAGAACAAAATCTCAACTGGTTTCATATTTCTTTTCTATTTAGATTTTTATCACAGCCTCTGCTTCCAGAGAAAAACAAAACAATCTTGCACAAAGTGTTCTCCATGCTTGCAGGTATATATTCAACTTGATCAGGATTGGTGCTAGGGGGAAAAAAGACAAAAATAGGAAGCAGGAGCTAAAATAGGGAAAAAATGCAAAATGAAAATAAGTAATAATGAGTGAAAAGGCAAAAATAAACAAAATCAATATCTTCTGAAACAACCTAAGAAGTACATACCTATTGTTAAGTCATAAAATAGTAACTATTACAAAAAGGTATTTTGCCAAACTACTGGGCTTTATACATCAGTATTATTATTATTTTTTTTTTTTCAAAATTAAGGATATTAAACTCAATGAAAGAATAGACTTTATGATCAAAGTTGAAAGATTCTGGGAGATTTTTTTCCTCCTTTCTAGGATTGTCTGCAGATACATTAAAACCTCCTTGGTTTTAGAATATTTTAGTCAAGAAAGAATGAGCCTAATGCAAATAGCCTGTGGTTCAGAAAGAGTGCCACAAAATTATGCGAGTGCTATACAAATAATTTAATAAGGAAAATATGATTAACTTGACATTTAACTCTGACACTCTTTAAGACTACATAATACATTATTACAGTTATTATTAGCTGACTAAAAGATAATGTTCTAACAATCCCCTTCTTCCCTATATATATGCTGAAGGTAGATGAAGGTTTTGTATGATTTTTAAGATACCATCAAAACAAAACCCAGTAATGGATTACTGCTGGATAGGGAATGCAGAATTTTACAATTAATGATATAAGGAAAACAATAGGAGCACGCTTAACCTGCAACATACATTGCTACTTGTGTTACCATGAAGCATAACTTGAAAGAGTGCCAGATTTAGGTCCTTAAAGCTAATGCAGTTTTTTAGAAGGTATCCCATTCTCTTGTTAACAAGGTTAGGCAGAAATATTCGAAGTTGTTCCAGATTGAAGTAACTTTTGTTTTTAAAGCAATGATATAAATTGTGTACAAGGTTTGCACAGGTCCAACGAGAAATTATAATATTTTTGTAATTTAATGGGAATTAAGGGCTTGTTACTTTTGCACAATAGATTAGTACAAGGAGGAATTGCAAACAAACATATGTAATTCTTATTTTGCAGAAGAATTTCACCCAGGTTTTTAAAGGAAGACCATGCTGAAAAATTTTGTTCACAAAGGAATGTTTATTGGAAACTGAAATAGTACAGATAGTGACTTCCAAGATTTGAAGTCTTATCACTTTCGACTCTATGGACTTATCTGATGTGTCATCATCAGACTGCTGTGTCCGTTGCTATGGACGTTCCTCCCTATAGTCTTTGACAGGTCGGACTATTGTAGGCACCTAGAATATGCCTTCTAATATCATTAAGGTGGTTGCAGCACAAACGCCAATGTGTGCCTCTATTTTGTGCAAGTATTTGGAATTTTTCCAGGAAGCAATTGAATATTCATACTTGCAGGCACTGACAATTTCTTTCAGGTCTTTCTTTGTAAGAAGGGTTTTTGCTATTAGGCTCATATATAGATATTTAGAAGGTATAGTAGCAAAATTCACTGTGACTCTCAACATCAAGTTCAAGAGTTTTTCATTAATGGATCAGAAGTGGATTCTTCTAATGAGGATGTCATTTTATTCCTGGACTGTTGTCTAGTTCGAGCAATGAAAATTATATCAAAGAAAGTAATAATGATATGAATGATTCTATTGGTGAGACTTCATAAATTCAAGAGATTTCAGTTCCTTTAGAATGCTGGGAACTTGTTAAACAATCTGAATTACAAGTGTTTCAGAAAACCACTGAAATAAAATTTCCTGTAAATGAAAACAGCTGAACTAGACTATTTTTTGTCCTTTTTAAATATTTTTTTTACTACAGTATATTTCAAAACATAAAGGCAGAAATAAATAGATATGCAAAAGGAACTATATCTGAACTTCAACAAAATATAATTATGGTGCATCAATATTGTTGACACATAAGTTTACTGTGCTTCCTTCCTTATAGGCAAAGATAATGTGTGACTGTCAGGGACGAGGAGATGGGGCTTTGCAGGTGGTGGACGTCTCAATGTTGTTAGTCAAAGTTAACAGAAGACTCGCTGCGAATAGGTTCTCAACGCGTCTGGCAGATAGCAAGTTAGTAGTTCCAATGTCACCCAGTGTGTCTGAATCTTTCCTACAGACTACAAACTGTGACGATAGTATATCTGATGAGAATTATATTTTAGCTTTCTTGTAAGTTTCTACAAACCAAATTTCTATGTTTTATTTGTAATTTTGTACAAAGAAATATGCAAAAGCACGTAATCAAAATGCTTCATCACAAATGGAACTTGCGTTTGTTGCCCATGGAAGTTGGCAGTACTACATCTAATATTGTGGCCAACAAGACAGATAGATTCTACTTTCATTGGGCACAGTAGTTACATACCTGAACAACACAATGACAGAAAAGCTCTTGCCATGGTTTTCATCAAGCGTGACTTCCTTACCCAAATAGACTTAAATGAAAGAGTTATCACAAAATGTACTATGGGCAAGAAAAGGCGAGCTGACTTCTTGAACAAATAGGCAAGTGCACATGTTCTTCATTTAAAAATTTTAATAGTGATACCTCAATGTTGTGGAAATGGGAATGTCTTCAAGAAAAATGTGAAGTTTTAAATACAGTGTATTTCTATAAAGGTATATATAAATTCATTGTACACCAGTCTCAGCATCAGAGTCCTTCCACTTAATGCCATTATTCGGTAAACGGTGTTCGGCATGAGCAGCCACTGGTGTCCAAAATAGAAGGGTAAAAAATGTTAGTTGAGTTTTCTATTTCATTTCATTACTTTCGTAACAGCTATTAAAGGGAGCCTAAACAAATTGACCAAAGGAAAAGGAATACTTGCTGAGAATTGCATCATATATGCAGCAATTTGTTCATAACGAATGTTTCTAAATGAAAGCTTCCTAAAAGTCATCATGAATATCCATTTAAAATATATGGTGTGGGTTTGTCAGCAACGAGGTATGGTTATGACCTGAAGAAATATAAAAAGTGAAATCAAAGAATATGGTTGTTTTTTTAAATTGGATAAGAACATTAACTGCAAATGAACATCAGCATTGTCCATATATTCTAAACCAACTCAGTACAAGAACTGAATCATTTGTGGAATTCACTATTGATTACAATTAGATACATTCTTTCAATTACATACAACTGACAAAGGTTGGTTGATATTTCCAGTACTAGGACTTATGCACACCCTCACTCCTTTAAACAATACTAAATTGTATCAAGTTCACTCACAGCATTTGCATCTGCGCCTGTTGAGACTGAACCAGAAGATCCTACATTTGCAATGGCTTGCTGCATAGCCTGGCTGAACATTTCAGATGTAATGATGCCACTGCTCCCATGAATACTGCCAGCACCTGATGCCCCAGAACTTGATGGTTGCGGTGAAGCTGAAATAAAACATTTGCATTCAATACATTTTTCTGAAAAAATGTATATAAATTAGTATTGAACATTATGTACCCCACATTTCAAAAGATGTAAACATGCAGAGAGCTGTAATGCAGAAGTTCACTAATTTGAAGTCAATAAAATTCTCAATAAAGTCAATAATTACAGGGGCATTTAAGTACAATGGAAATGTGCAAGCATGATTGATTTTACTACTGTTTAAAAGTTAAATGTAAAATATGTGGCAAGTGTTACTGATCAAACATTGCAGTATAAGCTAACTATATGTTTACAAACTTATACAGGCATTGATAATCTTAAGTAGACCTCAAATAACCAAAAGAATTGTACTATAAATATACTGTTAAAACAAATTAAATTATTTAATTTTGACTAACTTGAAAGAATGTCCTTAAACTTTTCAACAGAATTAAATTGTTTGCTACTATTCTTCATGTGGTTTTCTTAATGGCAACACCTTAAGAAACTTCACATACTACCTGTGGCTGAAGCAAGAGCCGCAGCTAATTGCGCTGCTGTGATTGTTGAGAATGCAGGCTCTCCCATATTATCACCTGGACGGGGCTGTGAATCTGAAGACTGATGGTGACAAACAATGAGACAGTTTGCATTTGAGGTAATGATATAAAGAGATGCGTTTAATTGAATATTCTGTATGATTAGATATAAAATAAATGAAATTTAACTACTCTACCTGAGATGAATCCATTTCTTCCTCGTCACTAAGGGCATCTAAAGAATAAGAATAACCAGAACTTGATGGTTGATTAGTTGAATTTCCAGTACTTGCCTCTTCATGCACTGCAGCAGCAATGTGATTAGCTGCTTCAGCTAATGATGGATGAAGATCTGCAATCCTGGGGGGGGGGGATAACCTCAATACACATTCATACAAACAATTTAAGAACACATTTGAAGCACTAAATTTTTTTGAATCATGGTTTCTTAGTAATAGCTATTCAAGAATTGTCATACTACCTCTTAACTGTGTCTGCATTCTCCATATGAACAAGTAATTCTGGGTCCTGAAGTATTGAAATAGCAACTGGATCTTCTCTTAAGCCAGGGGTAGCAGTAATTATGTATTCCAAAACTTCAGGTCGACTCAAGCGCTTCAAAAGTAAAGTCCTTTATTTAGAATTTCCTTCCCCAAAGTGATTTTTAGCATGAACGTTTTCAAAAAAATGTTACATACATGTAGTGCACTCCGATAACTGGGATGTCGGGTAAATGTACGAAAAGCCAGTACAAGGTCTTGAATGTCTGTTTCTGACATTGTTTTGGCAGGAACGGCAGGTTCTAGAAACGCAAGAAAACATAAAAATTCTGCCTGTTTCTCATTATGTATGAAATTCTCAAAATATTACCTTTCTCTTTCTTTTTAATTACATGGACCATTACTCCATGTCGAAGACCACAAGACCTTAAAGTTGCAGTGTCATCTAACACATTTCCACAATACACCAGTTCTGTAATAAAATATTCAATGACCAGTACTGTTACTTTTCATAACTATTATCACAAAAATTACTTGTACCTTACCCAGGAAATTTTTCGGAAGGTTAGTAGTTTTTGAGGCTTGTAATTTTAGCTGATCTACCTTACTATCTAGGTTAACGCCATCAATTTTTACGCGCTGAAAAGAATGTGGAGACAGTCGAATTCCGAATACAATACTAGTTCCCATTGTGTATTAAGTGATAGGAAAAACGCTGGAACCACCACAATTTTACTTCATATCTCACAATGGGGCAAACACTGGAAAACACAACGAGGAGATAATTGACAAATGACAGTACACCAGCTGCTCGAGAAGAACACCAGGGCCGAAGAACACAACGAACAATGACGGACCACGAACTAGAGAACAGAGTGTTAGGCCACGAACACCTGCAGAAACACCAACTTTCTCGATTGCTTGATGACAAACAATGTGTGTGTTTTTCAAGTGTAGAGCAGGGGTGTAGAATTGGCTAAACTGTCTTGTGATTGTGCATAGAATGCGCGTAATTTGCTTGACAAGTCAGAATCAAAACAAACTTGCAGTAGGTATTACATATTATTTCTATTAGAAAGTATATGCATATTCAAAATTCCGCAGCAAAGGCACAAATACTAGTAATTGTTTCTCTTTATTCCAGGTACAAAGATGACAATTTCTTTTGTTATATAATAATTTTCTTATTTATTTGTATAGTTATTTTATCATGTTATTTCAATTTCAGTGTCAAGAGTGAAAAAGATTGCACATGCATACGTATGCATCGTCCAACACTCCATTCGTTTTATTTCAAGAAATAAAACGACGCCAAATGCAAGCATTTCCCCCCCCAGAGGCAATCTCTGTTGGCCAGGATATGTACTCTTATCAACGATTCGGAGTGAAGCGTGAATCATCCATCACATACAAGGATAGCAAAGTAATTGCGTTTGCAGTAAGTTCCGGGATGATATTGGAATTTTTTTAACCCCATGAATTCTCAGTCTGAAATAAAAATACTTGATATGCATCGAACAATGTAGCGAATGTAAATAGATGCAAGCATTGCGATATCATTTAAGTCATAATCTGACTATAAATAGGTTGCACGAGTACTTCGTAGCTCCTTTCATTCCCAAGGAATTGTGATAGCCGCAGAACATATCGAGCGAGGAATATACCCTCAGTCAAGGATGGTTTTGAAAGAAACACAAGTGCAATTAACATATCATTACTGTAAAGTGGTGCCTGTTTTATCATTGAACCGACGGCATTTCAATTGTTCATTAATAATACGAAAATGCATTGCCACTGAAATATATCGTAAAATAAACACGTTTTTCTCAGAATTCACTTAAACCGTTCTGGTTTTCACTCACTCGAATGCGCAGATTTTGACTCTGTCCCAGGAGAAAATAATTTTAAATATTAATTTTCATCATAGTTCCCATTTTCATTTTCACATCACCCCCAGTGCTCTTGAGAATTCGTCAAAGTAGTTGTGCCGACAACGCAACAAAATCTTCCTTCTTTATTAATTTAATGTTAACAATTTATTAATGCCAGAAAACAAGTATGCATACGAAATGACCAGAAGCTATAACTATGGTAGGGACTATTTCAGTTAAATGGCTCGGAACGCAAATCAAATTGTAGATGGAGATCTTGCGACAAGAACACATCTTCGTAGTTTGTTTGCTTGTTGTTGTTGTTGTTGTTGTTGTTGTTGTTATTCATCTTTTTTCTTTCTCTTCTTCGTCTTTGCGACAACCCGCAACATTTGCTCACACTCATTCACACTTCAGATTAACTATTAATACCGTATTTTAGTACATTTCAACACCCCTCGTATATTTAATGAAATTTTAAATACACAATTTCAATTTTTTTTCTTTCTTTCCGGTTTTTTTAAATTGAAAAATTGAAGATGCATTTAAATAAACAGTTTCACGTACCGTTTGATATTAATAATATCATAGGCATTACACAAATGTAGTAAATTCTAATTTATTAATCATCACTTTTGTCGTTCGTTTTCGTCACAGTTTAAGGGACCTCCCTCTTCACCTAAAAGCGATCGTATTTTTTTAACTTAAGGCTTAAAGGCTTTGAAGAGCACAAAAATAAAAGTATGAAACATTTCCACTCGTGTAACAATTGAAGGTAAAAATAATCAATATATATTATACAACTTTCGTACTTTAAAATGAAAACAACGAAAAGCCTCTGATTATGAAGAAAAAGTAAATAACAGCCGATTCCTCGCCCAGAGAAAATGGGGGCCCCCCGCTTGAGTGTAACATAGACATATAAAATAAAATAAAAAAAAAAAAGATTTTTTCGGTGCCCCTTGCGTTTTGAAATTATTCATATTTTGAATTTGGGATTAAAAGATAATAGAAAATGGCAACCTCATATCTTTCGTTTATGTACTTTACTGCTTTGAAATAGGCCCATTTAAGGATAAAATGTAATGTACGAGGGAGGAGGCATGCGACTTATCATTGGCTTGTCACTCACGAGAAATGGAAGTGGAAGTGGCGTGCAATGAACCGAAGAAAGACGTTTCGGATCACGTTTTAATGAACTCGGGTCATGTTCTATCAGATCCGACATGCGCTACATTTCCGTGCGTAACTTATGACGCTCTCTTTGATACAACAGCATGACGTGTGGAAGGAAAGGAAGTGCGTCAAGAGGCCCACACGCACGGGAAACAGAATAGTTTTGAAGTACCCGTTCCGCTTTTTTTTCCAATCAAGCTGGCACGAGAATCTGCGAGAAAACGAGTAAATTGTCTGTGAAACGATTAGTCCAGTCATGTAGTGTACTAAAAATAATTGTGAGGTAATTTTGTTTCTATTTTTGATCTTTGGGGTGCTGAATACGAATCTGAAGATTGCCGAAAAATTCCGATGGAATTTTCTGATGGAGTTTTTTTATAATGAATGTTGAAAAATATCATTCTTTTTTCTGTTTTTGTACCTATATCTAGACAACTACAGAATTTCGGTAAAAATAAATCTTCTTTGTCAAAAATTCTCTACATACATTTTCCCCATAATTTAGTTACATCGTTTATGGTTGCACGTATTGTTTATGCGTAACTGGTAGTTGAAATGTGACAAATGCTGGCACAATTTATAACTTTATTCGGTGTCCTGTTGGAACAGCAAGCAAGAGACCTTATCAGTTTCAATAAACTACCTGCTTCGCTAATAATTTGTCTTAAAATTTAATTTCTATCTATGAAAAATATTTAAATAAAAAATTGGACCGGTTTTATGAAAGTGTCCTTTGATAAATTAGAGTCAAGCACAAATTACGCAAAAATCTAGTAGTTTTTCCAAAACAATTTTCCATGATTTTTTTAAAGAGTTGATTTTTAAGGTAAAAATCTCTATCTTCAATTTTATAGTTTTGAAATGCTGGATTTTTGCAATTTTCGAAAATAAAGGGTTTGCCGGAAATCAGACTGGCACCATTTTAACTTTCTCGCGCTTAAGAAGGAACTTCTTAAGACAAAGTTATGTATTACTGCGCGAAAAAAACGCGAATTTTCGGCAGAAAACTCTTATTACATGCCCCTTGTAACGAAAAAGTTGATAAATTCAGTTGCTTAAGTTAAAAAAATCCTTTAACACGTGGTGTAACCCAAATCCATGTTTTGTTGGCCCTTGATACCGAAAAGTCGATTGACGGCAAAACGTGTCTGTCTGTCCGTCTGTAAACAACGCTTGCAACACTGTTCAGCCGATTTTCTCCAAAATTGATACTTTCCGAACGATTGGGCTGACGTCGTGGCCCCTTAAATTTGAAAGTGATATTATAATATTGGGGGTACTTTACATGAAGCCCCTGGGACATATTCAAAATTTTTTAAGAAAAATAGCGCCATCGATTTTGATTAAATGTTGTTGGTGAATAGTCTGAAGGACATTAAAGAGAATGGCGCAGGTCTCATGTTGGTTAAAAATTCTGATTTTTCGAAAATGGAAAAAAAAATCGGTGGCTTGCAACTAAAATATTAAAGATAGAGAATTTTGTCGTTAATAAAATTTGTTCCCGAATGCTGGATTTTGAAACAAGGTCATGTACAATTTTTCGAAACTTTAAGAATTTATTGCGAAGTTTTGCGTGAAATAAAGACAATTTTAAATTTTTGTTTAAACATTTTTATCTTCAGATCGAAGACATTGTTCTTGATGAAATTTTGTTGGCGGATAAGCTGAAGGGCGTTTAAGAAAATGGTGCAAGTCTTATGTTGGTTAAAAACAGTGATTTTTCGAAAATTTAAAAAAGTCGAATGTTTTTCGGCGTCTTCCTACACCTATAATTATGAAGATACGCTATTTTTAATGAGATGTGTTCATTAAAAACAGATTTTCAAATAAGGTCGTGTTGAATTGATGATAATATATCGAAATTGCAAATATGAGTATTTTTCGTGTAGATGAGCGTCAAAATTATGAAAAAAAGAAGTCGCCCACTCTGAAAACCCTGCTCTTCCTTATCTTAATTTTAGAGGTTGTTTGGAAACAGTTAGATGCTACGTAAGTTGAGATGTGTTTATTCATGTTTTATATTTCTTTGTTCGTATCCCGCATTGAAGCTTTACTGATTAATCTCTTAGAACTTATTTAAAACCTATTTGAAATAAATATGAAATAACGATTGCTAGCCTTCAGTCGCGCGCTCCCAATTTACGCTGTTGCATGCTCCTAAGTTAGAATTTGTATATTCACATTTCATTTTATTATTATTATTCATTCTCATAATCATTATATTTATGTTATTTCATTTTAAATTACTTCCTTTAATTGTTTTAAATGTGAAAACGAATAGATGAGCGGTCATTGTTGGTTGTTGATACCCATTGTTGTATCGCCGCACAGATAAAGAAGCCGATAATGGCGGCTGCTCTTCATTCGCGATAATAACAATGAATACTTTTATATATTTGTAGAAAATTGCAATACCATCGTGTTTAGTAATTACTATTATATGTTTTTCGATCTATTTGCATTTGTTTGTCAATGCTATCAGTATCGTATTATTTATTAACTTTTAATTTTTTACTTCCTCGCATTCTGCTTATATTTCGCACCAAATGTTCTACGATTTCAAATGAGTTTTACAAAAAGTAATTCGGAGAGAAATTGTGTTATAATTAGTATTACATAACAATTACTAAGCGAGAAAGTATGTGCTGTTTTAGTACCCCCAGCTTCTTTATCCTTTCTCGTATAAGTACGTACGTACATACGGCGTAATATACGTAGTATAGAGAGTTATGTAATGCTGCGGAAAATCGATTTCGAAATATCAATGGAAATACACGTATTAGGGTACCTTGCAACTGAAAAATATTTTTTTCAGAACGTCCGTCTGACTGTCTATCCGTCCGTCTCGAACAGTACTAGCGCCAACATCATTACCAGATTTTTTTTTCCAAATTAATATTCCCTGGTTGACCTGGCCCAACCCGAAGCGCCACGGTTATGAAAAAGATTCTTTAAAATTTAGGTGTATTTTACAAGAAGCCCCAGGGACATTTTCAAAATTTTCTCAAAAACAGCTCCATTCCCCCCCCCTTATATTTCATGAAGACAAGTATGAAATACACGTACAAATGTGGCATATGTCCGATTTTCACTGTCTACTCTGAATTTTTGAAGAAAAAAAAGTTTCCGAAGTGTTCCTACTACTACAAAATTGAAGATAGAGGTGTACCCTTCAAGTAAAATTTTATCTCTCTATTTTTTAATTCTTTTATTAATGTCATGCACATTTTTTTTGAAAATTTTAGTAGTTTTCGGGCAATATTGTATGCAATATTAAAAATGGCTGTCTTTTCACAGTCTGTTGGCAACAATGACAACAATGCTCGAAGGATAGGTTTGGGGTACATCTTTCGCAACCCCACTCTCTTAACTCGGTCTGGAGAAAATACAAATGAAATGACGAGAAAATGGTCTTCTGACATTGTATTGTATGTAATATTATGCTCTATTCTTACAAAAATGTTTAATGATAAAATATTTATGCCGATACTGATCGAGCCTGGGGGTTAAGGGTGAAAAATGTCTCAAATTGGTCGCAAAACAGTTGCAACACGAGGTAGTATTAGGCACTCCCAGACAACTGGGCCGCAAATCACGTGGTTACCTACTTACAGGAATTTGTTTATCAAATTTTGTTTGTAAGATGTGACCAGGGAAATATATTTTCCGAAACGTAGGGAAATAATCAGTATTTTTCATTTGCCAAATCGCGTGAACCAGCCTTCACGGTATTATGGTCATAAGGATTCCTCGTGTTTGAACCGACAGAACATGAATTGTAACTACACAATGTATTCGAATAAGTTTCTTAATTACGTTTTAGAGCAAGAAAAGTCTTATTATTTCGGTTTAAGAGGCGCAAGAAACAAATTTTTGTATCGAAAAATTGCTTCTTTTTGCTGCGGCATTACAATACATTCTCCATACTATTTAGAAGTATACGAGAAAATAATACTACCGAACTTAATAATATACGGCAAAGTAAAAGTGATCGCTACACCAATTTTATCCAATTTATTCAAATTTTGAAAAAATTCTAAACTTTTTTGTCTAAGTAATAAAGTTACAATATACATTTAACGTGCGTTTTAAGTGCAAGATTGAGATAAACTTGTACTGGTTTTGCAGAGCCTGAAATATAGGTCGTGATGCACTGAACACAAAACTTGGAAGACTTTACTAGTGTTATTTTTGTCGAGAAGAATACTGTTCAAAATGGAGAGGGCGAACGACATAATATTGAAATCAAATGTTGCTGAAACAACAGGAAATAACTTCTACATCTTCAAAGTCACCATTCCTCTATTTCTCTTATGGATACTTTTGATAGCGTTATGTCACTTTTTTATGCGAGATAGTGGATTATGTTGCCGTACATTTTCCATACCGCCATAAGGCGAAAATATTGACAGTCCAAAACAAATGTTTATAAGTTAAACAATTGGTAATTGGAGAAGAATAAATGAATGAACTCGGTATAAACTTCATAATATAAACGTGAGATTCGCTTAAAATGTCGAAAAATGGAAAAGGGGCAAGAAGAGGACCTTAATTTTATAACATTTAAAGTTTAAAAATACGGGAAATACTTTGTTGTGTTAATACAAGTGATTTGAAGTTGAAATGTAGAACAGTTTCATTATAGAAATTGCACTGAAACAGCAAACGAGCACTTTCAATGACAACACCAAATTCCTATGTACATTACAGCAGACATAATAATAGCATCATAGTAATCGTAACTGTAAAAAATGTTGTTTCTTTTTGTAATCGAAGGATTACCAATTAGAAATTGATAAGAAAAATAAGATTAATTTTCTTAAAATGGAAATTTAAAATTCTGTAGAGATGGTATGCATTGTTATGAATAAATGTCTGAAGTAATTAATTTTGATTCATTTTCTTAATGAGATGGAATGTTCTAAGAACTATTCCAGCATGAGTTTTTCCGAATTGCTAGAATGGCTGTTTTGGTGGTGTGTACTGAGAAATATCCCCCTTTTCTACTAATGTTCTAATTATATCGTATTCCTGTTCTGCAGTGGACGGTTATTTGAGATGTTCCACGATTTTACAAATTTGATTGTTTATGTTGCCCAGTTAATACTGCATGTATTATAATATTAGTTAATTTTGCTATTTCAATCTTCATAAAAAATATCCATTCACTTTACAAACCTGGGTTTGACACGTAATACTATACCTTCTTATTTTACTATTATATGTTTACGCGTGACTCTTGAAAGAGTCGCGAGACCTGGAAGTTCTGCTGTATTATCCTGTTATTAAAAATATGATGGCAACATCTACAAATTATCATCCTTTTTACTTTGAAAATAAAAAGTTAACATTTACTCTGACAGATATACATTTTTGTCTTTGAGCTCATTAATGACATGGATTAACTTCACTTTTTTCATTTACAAATTCCGTACAATATTTCTTCCGCATAAATGTTCGTAAGCTTACGGAAATATCTTCTACGCTGGTCTTCAAGATCCCTTCCGTCCGGATGCCTTCTGTGAATGCCCTTGCGGTGCTCCTCCTATCATCATAAATTCTGGCAGCGGGAGAATTTTTGTAATATTCCCCGAAAGTCCTAACTGTTTAATAATAATATTTTATAATCCAAACTATTCAATTAATGCAGTCTGCGTCCGCGACTTACCCTCAATCACGGAACACAAAGTTTGTTGACACGTCATGACATGTATTCCTTGGTCTAGTCTATTTTAAATGTATCTAATTCTGTCCCAATCATTCATTTTATGTATATTTCCCCTTATTAAATGCCTGGGGCGTTCTGGTATGTCACATTACATAGCACAGTCTAACATAATCGTGACACAATCAATTTTCTTTCATCGGCTGCGACATTAGCGCTCCAAGTTGCCAAGAAGCAACCGGTAACTAGTCTTATGTGGTCGTGTGCCTAAGAGTTTGTGAACTCTAGCAGTGCAGTAAACTGTAGCAACAATACGAAAAAATCTTTCTTCCCGTCTCCAAAAGATCAAGAGAGGTAAGTTAACGGAAATTTTTCGCAGTGGATGTTCTTAGGAGTCCCAGATTTCTCAGTTATATGTCGCGAGGGGACAAAATAGTCATTTTGAAACTATTTGTCGAACAGACTATTTTATTCTCAAATTTCAATGTAGTGCAATATCTGAAAGTAAAGGAAAAATAGGTAAATTATTTAAATACCTCTTAACATTATTTAAAAACCACTTACCATTTAAATATTATATATATATATATATATATATATATATATATATATATATATATACCGATGATTTAAACCATCCTGTTCATCGGTATAAAGTAGTAATAAAGTTTTGAAGTAAATATTACGCTTTACCCGTTGTGCGCTGTAGTGTTTAAAGACTGCCTATTGTTCACCGCTTGGGGTGCTAGTATCGCCCATGCTGTCAAGCGGTTGAACTTTCAACGGTCAAGTTAGTATGGCGATTGTTACGTTAGACTGTGTTATTATAGGCGCAGGTTTTCTTTAGCTCTGGAATACCTACCACCACTCCTTAACTAAAGTTAGTTGAATTAAGAATAAATTATTTTAATAAGCGTATTGGACAAAATCTGATAACCAAATGTTCGCTATTGTATAAAAACTATTTGGCGTCGAAAAAAGAGTTACAGGCTTGATATGCTTTTTCGGAAACAAAGAATGATACCAGCGCCACCTTCAACAAGTATTTTTTTTCTTTTTAAGTTTC
This sequence comes from Gryllus bimaculatus, assembly GCA_017312745.1. Classification (NCBI taxonomy): domain Eukaryota; kingdom Metazoa; phylum Arthropoda; class Insecta; order Orthoptera; family Gryllidae; genus Gryllus; species Gryllus bimaculatus. Next base: position 2,224,161 of record BOPP01000015.1, on the reverse strand, counting down.
CTTGTCATTTGTTTTAGCTTGAATGGTCGTAATGTCAGGTTCAATTGGGCTATCTGAGGACGAGTTGTCCCATTTACTAGAAAATTCTGAATTGAAGTGAGTTAGAAAGTGACGTGCCAGATTCAGACGATTTTTGCCAAATAATACTAAAGAGGAAGCCAGTATTTCGAGTGGTGAATTGACAGCGGAAGAAGATGATAATGTTGATGTAGCCCAAGCTTCGCATGGATCATCCTTCCTCTCCTTCGCCTCGAGCAGCCAAGTACTCCATCAGTGAAAATGGTTGCCCGAGACGGAACCGAGTGGGAGGTCATCAGTCCTCGTCCGCTGGAAGAAGATCTCCTGTGAATGTCTTGAAAGAACGAGGTAGTCTCACTACGTGGACATGATACCAAACGAATGCATTTGTGGTAATTTCCTTCCGTTTACCATTTGATGATTCGCTTCGTGAAGAGACACACCGAATCAGAATTACTAAAAGAAATGAAAACAGCAATTAGACGGTGTCTCATGAATAGTTGGAGGCAATGATGGTTATCATGTACACCCGAGGGGCTTTTCGTGCCGTGGATAATCTCTGGTCTAGTTTATGAGAACCAACATTCTTAAAGGACACAATTCCAAGAGATAGTTTTCTCCGTTTTGATGTCAAATCATTTCGAGCTAAACGCCTTTGTTGAGGCTGCGAAATATTGCTTAGATGAATTGGGAGAGCATTAGCAGAAACTGCGATGAAAAGTTTGAAATCGCCTTATGGATTCTCATCAGAAGAGAGTGTTCTCTGAAAACAGGCGACACATAATTGACAAAAATCATTACCTTGCGGTAAGAATCAATGAATATATTGAAGAAATTGTCATGGTTACCTATGTCTGGACGAAAATAAGCGTTCTCCTTAGGAATTTCACGTCATTCACGCTTTCTGCTTTTTCGCTCCGCGTCTCAGAGCGCTGATTTAAAGAAATTACACGATAATTGCTTGCTGCCAACGTACCACCAAGTTTCAATGATCTCCATACCGAAATGCTTAGCGTCTCGGCATGATCGCTACAAAAAAGGGTGGCTTCTCTGATTTTCAAGCAATACGAACTCGTCGCGTCTGATGTATAAAATATGGATTTTGGGACAAAGGGCAAATCGTTCGTCGCAGCCGCCCAGGTGATGCAACCTATTAGTGATTTTTCGAAGCAGTTGAAAGTCGATTTCAAAGGGCTTAGTACAAAAATGAGTATTTGGTCAACTGGGAAAGAATTCGCGCGATTTTTGAGCAAAATTAGGTGGGATGCTTGAAATGTATGATCTTTTCTTCTTAAATGCCTTCAAAGAGTAGCGAACCTGAGATGTTCGTTGTGTGCCGCCAAATTTGAATTAATTTGGCGGCCCATGAACCAACAGCCTTCGGGATAAAAAGTTCTCAGGTGTCGGAAATGTGGGAGATATGACATCTGTCTAACTCCTAATTCTAAGGTGCACGGTGCCAGATTTCCTTCCTGTAGAGAGGTTTGTTTGTAATTAAAGTTTTTTAAAAAAAAAGACTATGTTTTTTTACCAAAAATAGTATCTTGACTATAGTTCTTTTATCAAAATTCCTCAAACTTCCGGAGTTAATAACTACGAACAGGGACTGATTTTATTTCCAACAACACAGTCAGCAAAAGCTATAATATCTCAATTATAATATTTCAAAATATCACATTTGGGTCTGAGGTTAATTAAAAAAACTTCAATAGCATGAGAATACACCATAGTAGTATTGTGCACCGATCTTAGTATCAAAATATATACTGTGCTGTTCTCTTTTATTTGTGTGTTTGTGAGAGTGTAAATGGTTGGTTGTTGAATATGGCAATCCTCGTGTGAGAACATTTCTTTCGTAAGCATGCTCAAAGTGAAGCACGACATGGATGCGCGAGGTGATACAGAGCTTAAGATAATGGCTGGCAAAAGAAAAATTCATTTATCTTATTTTATTCAGAATTTTAAACTCTTTAACATATTACCCAGTAAAAATACATTAGGAGAGGCCATCTTAAGGCTTATCTGTTATAATAATAATAATTATTATTATTATTATGGGACTGATTATATAATAATAATAATAATAATTATTATTGTTAATGATTAACATTTGTATTTTAATATGAGACGTTGCTTCTCAGAGAGCATAATATCCTGCATCTTAAATATCAAACTGCCTCACGAATGTTGAATTGAATGTTACTTATTGAGGACTGCTTATGAATAGATTGCCTAATTTTAGAACTTAATAGATTGGACATCATTCTTTCAGTTCCGGAATCGATATCATCATTGCATCAATGATGTCATGTATAATTCTTTTCAGATTTTATGTAATATTGAAAGTTGATGCATAATCCTTTTTTTCACAACAGCGTGTTTATGCAAAAAATTTCATCTGAGTTATTCCGTGTAAAGAAGACGTCGATTCTATATTGATTTGTTTCTTTTGTAGCGTTTGTAACCAAAAGACATAAAATTAATTTATATGGGTTTCCGTGGGTATGACTTCGTTTTCTCTTTTTTCTTAGTAAGATTACAATTAACTCATGTGTTAAAACGTGTCACTATTATATAAAAATTAACTTTTTCTGCATTTCGGAATGTACATGAATTGAGATACAATTCGGTGTTTAAACAACATTTTCGCGGTAGTATTGATGATTTCCAGCGGCATTCAGAGAGCTTAAATATTATTCCTTTTGTTAACACGGCGTCAGTCGCTGACTAATGTTTCCTTAACAAAATACTTGATTTTCAAATGTGACGAAGCAATTGGAATGCCATCGAAAAATACTCCCATGCAGTCTATTGTTGTCACGTCACGCTAACATCCACAAGAAAGTTTAGTAATATTTTCGTCAACTTGATTCATTATTCTACCATCGATGTTTAGGATAAATTGTTAATTTGTAGAATGAGTAATAATGATAGTGCTAGTGCTGGTGATAGCGGAGAAGAAACGTGTGTCAAAAGTAAAAGCAATGCAGACATATGTAAAGAAAATAAAATAAAAGGTGAAAAATATGTTAATCATTAAGGAAAACTAATGTCTCCAAAATAAGCTAGATTATTTTGCATGTAAGTAAATTATATTGTATGAATTTCCCTTTCTTCATAATTTCAAGGTTACATAAAATATGGTATTAAATGCTTATCCTATTATATCCATTTCTTTCAGATGCTCAAGGAAGTGTTTGGAAACTATTGGTCTTCACCATTATCTTTATCTTTTTATAAAGTTTAATGACATTCTAAGGAACGACCAATGAGATTTATTTCTGACTAAGTTGTTGTGAGCCAAAGACGACCTACGAGGACTGTTTGATAAGTTCGTTAAAAATTGAAGAAAAAAAATTAAGAAAAAAACTTACCTTATTTGCCAACGTAGTCTCCTTCCCGATCTTTTCATTTTGCGTGTTTCCAATTTTTTCATCCGATCGGAAAAATAAGATTTGTCAAACTCTGTGAAATATCCGTTTACAGCAGCAATCACTTCCTCATTTGATAAAAATGTTTGCCCACCAAATTCAAATTAGGGAATAGAAAGAAATCACTCGAGGCTAAATCCAATGAATATGGTGGTTGAGGAACCAATTCGAATCCTAACTGATGCGCTTTTGACACTGTGACTGCTGTTGTGTGGGATGGACCATAATCTTGGCGGAGCAGCACTTTCTTGTGCGACAACCTTGGCTGTTTTTCGACGAATTTCTGTTTTAAATTATTCAATAATGAAGCGTAATAGCACCCAGTTATGGTTCTGCCATTTTCCAAATAATCTATTAGGATTACACCGTGATAATCCCAAAAAAAGCTTGCCACCACCTTTCCTGCCGACAAAACTGTCTTTGCCTTCTTCCGTGCACTCTCATCCGTCTATATCCATTGTTTTGAATCTTTTTTGGTTTCGGGAGTGTAGTGATGGATCCTTGATTCATCCACGGTGACGAATCTGTACGAAAAATCCTGCTGATTTTGCGTCCACATTGTCAGATTTCGCTTTGAAATGTTCTTTCGAGTCAGATTTTGATCCAAAGTGAGCAATCGCGGCACCCATCTCGCACACATCTTTTTCACGCTCAGTTTTACGTGCAAGATGAAATGTACTCTTTCAGTTGAGATGCCAACAGCGTCAGCAATCTCACACTCTTTCACTCTGCGATTTCCATTACCAGATCGTCCACTTTTTCGACGGTTTTCAGTGTAGTGACCTCAACTGACCGGCCAGAGCGCACTTCATCTTCTGTGCTTCTGCGACCACGTTTGCACTCGTTAATCCAGAAGTAAATTGTTTTCAATACTGGTGTAGAGTTTACATGTACTTCATTTTTGATCTGCGATGCTGTCTAGCCCTTCAAATAAAAATGTTTAATCACAGCACAAAACTCGTTTTTCTCCATCTTCTATGCCGCACGTCAAACTCACGCATTCAGCTAGTTGCCAACAATTAACTACGCGCCGCATTTGTTTGAAAATTCAAACAGCTGTCTACAAAGAATCATGCTTTCTAACAATACCGATGTTTGACAACAATGCGCGCTCTTTCATAGAAATTTACCAGACTTAACAAACGACCTTCGTAGGAAGGAATCGCACAGAGTCACTTTTGAAAGTTTTAAATTCATTGATATAGTAGGTGCAATACGTTAAGAAATCAGTGTCAGAGGTTTGTGCAAAGAGTTCGTCATAAATGAGGCAAGCGTTTGAAGGATTAAACAGCTTAAGTTTCAATATAATGTCCCAGAATAAAGTAAGAGCTTGACTTCACTTTCAGTTTTACTTCAAATGTGAAAAACGTGATTAGCGAGCATATTTTAACTCGTTACTTACTTGGCTATCCGGTAGACGTTAGGTGTCGACGTTTCGGATGTCATTCTGCGACCTTCATCAGGGCGTAGTTATTGCGTGGACTCGTCCTTAAAGACTAATTTAGAAGACCTGGTACATAAATAACTCTTCTTCAATGTTGTAATTGTTGGAAGGGGCCGAAAAAATCTTAGGTAAGACGAGAAAGTAAGAAAGGTGCGCCGAGAAAGGAGATTGATCCCCGACCAATCGATTCCTCTATCGATTTGGCCGAACTCAAGGCCCTGCGAATTTGAAACGGGTATTTTGATTTTTGAGAGTACTTTACTTATGAGTTCAAAATGTTTAAAAAGATGGCTCAAATTTTTAAAATTATTTTTTCCTCGAATAATGCAAATGTTGCATAAGAACTGGCCCAGGTCCCATTTACGTCAATCTCTCTAGATTTTCGAAAAAAGGTCCGTATTTAACCGTCTTCCTACATCTACAACTACAAACTAAACAACTATTAAACTATTATTTTTGCAAAAATTGGTCATATTTTTTTCTGTACATGTTTCCTCGAGTTGAACAGAGTAAATTTACCTTTATCTTGAGAATCTCTCGGTACTTTCGATAATTGCGAAAAAATCACATTGCGAAAATGCAATATTAATGGAAATTACTTTCCTTAATTAAATTTGTTCTAAAAAATAAATATTTGAATCAGGTCATGTACAATTATTTGGAACAACGAGTAGATTTCGCATATATTGTGCTGGAAGGAGAGGCAATTTAAAGAAACGTTTCGAAAACGGCTCCTAACTTTTTCTTATTTTTTGTCTTTGTTAAAAACAAGGAAAGTTAAAAAAAATGTTTCATTTTCAACGAACTGTCTAAATTTTGTAAAATTGCAAATGCACAAATATACTAGAAAGTGTGCGCGGTTGGGGCGCCACTTGCTTCCCTAAGAGGGGCCCAGAAAATCGTAAGAAATATGCACTTTTTCGGTTTCAGAGATCTACAACACTTTCTCTATTTTAAGTAAGTGGTTCGCTAGAAATTAAAAGTAGTGAAAATGTTTTCTTTGTTGAATAACCTCTGTCGACTTCAGTGCGACATCATACGCGAGTTTAGAACAAGATGCACTTTGAATGTGCTTTCCATGTCTAAGCTACACAATTCGGTTTTTTCTGACAAAAAATCCTTTCCCGTCGCAGCAGTACATTACTTTCCCTTACAACGTTGGTACGTAGTAGGTAAAAAAGTAAGAATGGATAATGATTATTCCTATATGTAGCGAAAACGTCCTTTAACTCTTTGTGATCTGAAAATCCACTTTTTTTTCCTAAATACCAAAAAAAGATGGTTTAAGGCAAAACCTATGATCGTCTGTCTTTGGTCAACACTAACGACCAAATAATTAATTTTTTCAAAATTGATAATCCTCGATCAATTTGGCCAAAATAAGAGACCCTGCAAATTTGACCCGGATATTTTAATTTTGATTCCTGACAAGACTTTCCGAATTTTCTCAGAAATGGCTCCAAATTTCTGGATTATTTTTTCTTGGGTAGAGCAAAGTACATTAAAAACTAGTGATGCTACAGATAAACATACTTCCTCGCTTTATTTCTAACTTTTTCAATTTTCAACAATTTAGAGAGTTAAACTAAAATGAGACTTGCTACATTTTTAAGTGCCCGTTGTCCTAGCCGAGGAAATAATTTAAAGAAAATATTTGGAGCCGTTTTTAAGATAAAATATAAATTACCTCTACTTCAAGCCAAAAATGCGCGGAAACTACTTTTAAAAAATTGAACATGACCTCATTTGGAGAACTAATGTTTTAGAACATATTACAATAAGAAAACAAGATGACTTGCCAAGTGGTCCGGTTTGTTTCATCTGTCAAATTTCAAATATCTGGGTATTTGTAATCTAACTAATAATCGAATTTTTTATTCAATTTTTTTGCTTGAATGTAGTGAAATACATTTCTGAAGCTTTTAGTTTTAGTTCTGGTTTTCTCCGTATAAAATACACTTGTAAAGTTTTATAGTACTGATTTACACTATTTCCTCTGAGGTTTTGAAAAAGTTTCAATTTTTTTAATTCCCTCTTATAGCTACACAGCGATAACATGGCCTTTGATCTTCAAAAATTTCACAAAAGTATTTTTAAATATCACTCAGGTGGTTAACATTTACATTATATGTGTCTTTCATCAATTAATACATTTATTAACACAGAAGATTTAACGTGTGTGTGTGTGTATGTGTGTATATATATGTATATATATATATATATATATATATATATATATATATATACACACACATACTTTCTTACTTATATATTATGTATTTTCAAAAAACCGTAAGTTTGGGGGCATTAGAAATAGAAGTGACGTATTTTGGAAACAACTTCGAACCAAATTTTCTTTAAAGCATATTATTTTGTTTTCTCTGCAATATCTTAATTCTAGAAAAATCTTGTAGAGAATTAAAGTTTTTCTATAATTGGAGTTTCTCCAGAATGAACATTACAATGAGATTGTTTTGTATGTTTATGTGTTATTTAAGTATGTATGTTTATTATGTTATGTGAATAAAGTGTTATTTAAGTTTAACAGGAATAACTTGTTCGTCACGTTCATTTGAAAATCGGTATTTGTACGCCTAAGAACATAAATGTTCAAAGTCCAATATGGTTGCGCTTCGATTCTCTAACATAACTCAAAGTTCGTTTTTCCGTATTCAGTTGGCGTTCTTCAAATTTCATCAGTTCCAAGATAATACTGTACGTCGGTGTTTGCAAATTTATTGTAAAAATACGGTAATACGAATGAAAACTCCACTTCTTATGTTCAAAGCGGCTTCACTATTGACAGTCCTACCGCGCACTTTCAGTTGTCCACGACAGAGTTGCCATCGTTGAAAGAAACGTGTAGCGTCGTGGAGCCTAATTTAATCAGCGCCACTTGCATAGACCTATTTAGTTGGCGATGGTTTAATTCGCAATCTGTCCACTAGGATCAAAGTGCTAAAACACGCAAAAACATGTTTTTGGAAATTTCGTAGAATCTTATGGCCGAATCTGAAAACAATTATCAATTACCCACCAGGTGATCGAGACACATCAAATGACACCTCATATGTCTCGATTGGTGCACAGGAAGTGGTCTAACCGCGAGTGACGGAAACGCACGTATGCATTCACGCGCGCTCGCACACTCAAATACTATGTAGGGATAATCGTGTAGCGGAAATTTTTCAACAGTAAACCTCTTTATTGTTCGCCCCTGGAAAAAAAAGGTGGATAAATCTTGTTGCCATGAAGTAAATTACTTTCTCTAACACATTGTGTAATCAAAATACATGTTTTGTTGGTTCGAGATATCAAACATTTTATTGACGGCAGAAAGTCTTGTTCTGTCATCCGCCTGTTTGTCTATCACCCGTCTGTGGTCAACGCTAACGTCTAAACCGATCAGATAAGTTTCTCCAAAATTGATATTATCGATCGATTTGAAGAAACTCGAGGCCCTGCGAGTTTGAAATGGATATTTTGATATTGGGGATGGGTACATTACATAAGACCTTCACATTTTCAAAATTATAAATCTACTAAATCCATTTTTTATTTAACAGTGTCCTAGGATAACGAACATGACGCTTAATATTATGGTAGATGCCTCGTTTTCGTTGAAATAATGAATTTTTGAAAATTTCAAAAGTTCAAAGTTTGTTCGGCATCGTCCTACAACTACAATATTTTTTTTACTTTGTCTTATAGATACTTATTTACGGAGTAATATATTTAGTATAGAGAAAATAATACCTAATTTTCCTGGTTTGAATCACGGCGCTGCGAGTGGAAATTCTTTAAATTTCCAGTGTACTTTATATGAAGCCCAAGAGACATTCATTTAAAATTTTTCTCAAAAAAATCTCGAATATTTTTCTTCAACTTTATTGTATGAATAGAGCGTATTTTTAGACATGTCTCAATTTTTTAGTGAAAATTTGCTTAAAAAACAGATTTTACTCATCTGTAATATTTTTAAAGTCATATTCAATTTTTTAATTTTATATACAACTTTTAGGGGAGTGAGAAAAAAAGAAAATGAGAAAAAAATGTATTTAACGTGCCAATAGGTAGCGGCTGTGGGGAAGGGGGGGGGGCAAAGTTAGCCCAAATTAAATGTGTAGGAAACGAGAACCAGTATGTGCCATTTCGAAGCATCATAAGTTCTCGCACATCAAATATGTTGTTCAAAGATCAATCTTGAAATAAGATTAAGTACAATTTTTCGAAAATGTGTATAGTTTTGGCGAATTTTTGCGTGAAATATGGATAAAAACAATTTTCTCAAAAATTGCTCTAAAGTTTTTTATTTTTTTCCCTCATATGTAGCAAAGGACTGTTACAAATTAGTGGTGATTCCATTTTTTAAGAATCTCTTTATTTTCGAAAACTACAAAAAATAAACATTACAAAAGAACAATATTGATAACAGAGATTTTGTTTTAAACGAAAATGTGTATTAAAAAATGTGTTCTTTAAATAAGGTTGCGTATAATTGTTTGAAAAAAACGACTGATTTTCGCTTATTAATACTTGAAATTAATAAAACAATATTTCAAATAGACTCCACTTTTTCCCCTCTTTTTTTAACAGGTAGAAGGTCGTTTTACAAATGTCCCAGGTCTCATTTTTGTTGAACTATCTGAATTTTCGAAAATTGCAAAAGTTAGAAATAAAGCGTGTTGTTGTAACTCCACTAGTGGACCTCGTTTTTGTGAACATGTTAAGAGCGCAAAAACTATTTTATCGGTGGTCTTGACGCTCATATCTCTCTTTTTACCTTGCTCACGTCAGAGTCCGAGGTCTCCTTCGCCTTACATACGTTCATCGATTTTAAGAATAATGCGAGTTAAAAAATAAACAGCAATACGAATTCATCCATTTTCTTTGATTATTTTCTAAAATTCTGAACATTTTTTATAATAATTGATTCATCATGATGATAACATAACCAATGTAATGTTCATTTTTAGGGCATAAGATTGAGATTCAACTTGTACTGATTTTACAGAGCCTGAAATGCAGGTCGTGATGCTCTGAAGAAAACAAAAGTGGAAGACTCCCCTTACAAAATTGTTGTCGAGAACACTGTTTAAAATGGAAAAATTACACGACATAACACTTAAAGAAGAAAAGGCTGAAACAACAGGAAGTAACTTGCAGTATCTCTACATGGTCACTTTACCAGCATTTCTAGGAATGATATTTTTGGTCGCGTTTTGTCATTATTGTATGCGAGAGAATGGAAGTTGTTGCCGTCTTTTTGATAGACATATTACATCGCATGAATATATTGACGAGAAGGATGACGAATATTTTGATGAAGTTTGAAAATTGGAGTATTATATACTTTCAAGATTCCTCTAATTTCCCAATTTACATTATTTTATTGCATATATAATTATTACACATTATATAACTTTAGAAGGCTGCAATGTTCACTCGTGTATCGTCTCTGTGACATAAGATTGACTTAACAAAGGTCATAAAATCAAAAGCAGAGGAAGAAAAAGAGGCAAGGAAATAATACTAATTTTTATTTTTGACAGTTTAAAATACAAAAAATGCGTTGGGAATTTAAAAGAACTAATTTACAATTAATATGTCTCACCTATTTATTTCGGAAATTGCATTGCGACAGAAAATCATTTTCAATAAAATTAACTAATATGCTATGTAACCAAGAGCTAACTGTCCAAAATAAAGGATCGACGGATTATGGAGGAACGAAATAATAGTTTATTTTTTCTTATAAAAGAAAAAATTAAAATAGTGAAAAAAGTGCATTATTATTAATTCATTTAATAATACATTTAAGAGTATTTTCCTGACGAAGCATGTTTATTTCAATGCCACTGCTAAGTGTTGTTTCTTGCATGCCTCTCCCCATGAGGAGACTCTTCGTACTGATTTCTATTCCTTGTGTGGTCTTCCAGTATAGTCGAAACCTCTCCCCCGCACAGGGACGAGATCAGAAGTCTGGGTAATGGGAAAATGGGATATTTTAAGGAAGATGTTTCTTTCTTTACGGATTTCTGTTCGGGGACTGAATATCGAAGGGTAGAGATGAGAATTTAGATGAGGATGGGAGAGGGGTAGAGAGGGAAGGAAGAATAGATAGGAAAGTGACGGAAAAGCTGTTGTCGTCGGCGTGTATTTCTATAGTATAATTTAGGATAAAGGGTTGATCATGTTTTCTAGAACCATTTTTGGTTTCGATTTACCGTGTGGATATTTCACCCACTCGGAAATTTTCATATTGGCATTTCGTACGGCTAGCTACCCACCATACCCACATTATCCGCCGGGCCCGTTACTACCTTACCTCCACATGCTTAGCTCGCTGACTGCCTTCCGATCGCTTGTCGCTTCTTGATGTACCCGAGGGAACGCAACAGCTGAAGGCTCGCCACGCGCTGCCGATCCAGTGGCTGCATGGTTGCACCTAGGGACCCGAAGAGCGCGCGCTGCCCTTCTGCGTTCGCGCCAAACGTGGAAAGAAGCCATCTTTCCCGCCGTTTTGAACACTAACCCCTACCCCAATACCTCTTATCTCCAATTCTAATGCAGATTCGTAATACCATAGAACACCTCCTATCCAAGTTTTTAAAACAAATAATGATAAATCTACCACTAATGTTAAATAACTACTCAAATGGCCGCCGCCCCTATATGAGATCCCTTCATTCTATAATGCAGAATGTCGATGAACTCAGAATATGTCAAAATTCCTCGATGTTACGTATCTCTTGACTTATGACCCGCGTATGCACTCGTAGATGCCCGAGATCGTTGGCAAATCCAATAAATTCAGCTGCCATTGTTTTTCACTTACCTAACGTACCTATCTGTTCGCCTCTCGAGATAATTTTAAATAAGAACACAAGTAAGTTCCAACCTAAAGAAAATGTATTGTTCGTAAATTCAGGTTATCACAATCAAGAGGCAAGCTAAGATATCTTGTTCTGTATTCTAAAACCACCGATTAATGTTCTTCCTTCCCCAAAGTTTCGCTAATCTTCTAATATCTTGAAGAATAATATTTGGGTATTTAACCGAAATATCACTTAAATTATCTCAACCTACTTTCAGGCATCCGTTTCTTACGAACTCGAGCCAGTCTCTTCCAAACAATTTGCTTCCATAGTAACCGACGCTACATCCCTCAATTGTCTTTTTTTATGAGTTGATACACCCGTATCAAGTTGTATATTTTGATATCGTAACACTCCACTTCCCTCTTTCTCAGGTCATACAAAAATCCCACTTCTCTCCTGACACTCCCGCCACATTCCCTGGATACCGGTGCTTCTGAGTTGACACACTATCTCAAGCAGCGACCGGTGGAGTAGTTATTTTAAATAAACGTTTGATTGATCACTACCAAGTATTCCTCGTTCGCACACCAACACTTACATGATTGCAGTAAGAACTATCCTATAGTTAACCATCCTCTCGCCATTACTGCCGCTTACAAACCTCCTAATCGATCCCTTGTGCCAAAACTATATTAAAATGTTACTTAAACCGCCCTTACTACTGGAAGACCTTAATAGTAAACACATATCATGGGACTGCAGAACAAACAATCCAATTGGAAATGTTCTTTTATCTGTTCTAACGTAATCCATTCTCAGACTATGAACTACATTTTATCTTTACAACCATAAAATCCAACCCTACAGTTTAGACCTTGGAATGCAAGCAAACCTCCCTAACTGACCCACTCATCTGCAGTCACTGGCTGCATTAGATTCCAACCACGAGACTATTCCACTTTCATTTATCTTCAGTAACGAATTTCCCGACTCTAACGATATTGTTGACTGGCATCTATTGCAAAGTTCTTTGGATTTCCTTTTACCCAAGCTACCTTCAACAATCCCACCTTCTCAGATACATTATCACACATTCACAATATCAACCTGACGCAATGTATCCGTCAATCAACCGATTTGGCCCTTTGCAGACCTGTTCGCCCCTTTCCAGACTATAATCCACGGCGAACATTTCCTTAAACGTTATCACAACAATCAAACTAAAACATCATTACAGACTCTTATGGCAAAACCTACGGCTTCACCATTTAAAGCCAAAACTCAACGAACTGGAACGGAAAGTGAAGCAACAAATGGATGACCATATTCTTACCTAACACACTCCGCTAAAAAGTTTATAGCATTTACTAAACTACATTTTCTCCAAAATATCATAAAGAACAATCAGTGCATACCTTCCTATCCGATATTACCAACACAAATAAAGCACTTTGACGAGAAACTAAATGACTCCTCAAACCACCTTCATCAATTCCTATCCATAACTCCACTGATATCAAAGCAGAATCCGCCTTCGAAAAGCAAAATTATTATCCAAACGCTTCGCCTCAACCTTCACACCGCACCTCCATCCCAAAGTGCTGAAACTGTCGAATTCTCAATTCCTTACACTACCAAATTCAATTCTTCAAATGAAATAAAATTCAATATTTTAAAACATCCACTTAACAAATCTCCCGGCCTCGATCACATAACCTGATAATCGAATATTTTACAAATTGAACCTTTGCCTACCTCTCGTCAACTTATAAAACAGTACTCCGTGTGGGGTACTTTCTCTCATCATGGGAACATGCCACGTAATCATTTTCATTCTTAAACCAGATTAACCCTCCTCCCTCAACAATCACCCAAACCCCTACTCTAATCAAAATACTAGAAGAATTAATCAACACTCGTCACCCAACATACCTAATAATAAGAAATGCAATTCCCCCATTCCACTGATTTCCAAAAACGTATCAAATACGCCCTTCGTCCTACAACTCACGGAACATACAAAGATCCCCTCAGGATTGAATCGATGTCGACATGCTGTAACGGCTTTCTTCTAGATATATTCAACGGGATAAAGTTGTTCCTCACAGTAATCCTCGCAATGAATAGAATCCCAGTTTTAATATTTTTTGCTTCGCCTTGTTCAAGATTTTGGACAGTTTAATTGTTTTTCTTGTCGCAATCATCATTTTTGGGCTCAAATTAGCACGATGCAGGAATTGTGCAATGTTGCTTTCGTTTATAATGTTAAGAATTTTAATTACATCTTGGGTCATCTCTGTTTGAAGGTCTAATTCGCCGCCCTCTAATTGTAAGGGCCAATTGCTGAAGATGGGATTACTATTTGTCATTATATCTCGGGTCAATTTTCTAGGTTGAATGTATGACCACATAGGTGTCTGTTTCACAAGGCTCTGTAGTTCGATTACCATGTCTTACGACAGAGAGAATTGTCTTTCCTCCGAAAGGTGCTGGGCTACAACTTATTTCTTTCAAAAAGCGATAAGCAACGTTCGTTCAAGTACGATTCCATAAACCATAATCATGGAATTTTCGCTCACGCATAATTTACGCACCCCAATTATTTTAGACAGTTTTCTTACTTCTATACTCGCCGCGCCATTGTCGCAGCGTAAAATATGAGAAAAAGCTATTCATAGCTTGTAAGTTGACGTAAAATCTGAAACGCAGATTCACTAATTCTTCACGTTAAATTCCACTTCTGTCAACAACAAGGATGCCTCCCTTACTGGAATGTGAAATCCACCGACGAACCTTTCAACATTATCTTCAAGTATAGCTCTGATTTTTTTCTTTAAATTCCCTGCAAGAATGGATTGAAATTCGTACTAGAGACGTGTACCATTCTGTAGAAACACTAGTTTACTTCTTCAATGCTACTTTCCATTTCTTGTGCAATTTTCTGGTTGGTAGCGCCTATGTCGAGGCAACAAACGCCAAGAAATCTCAGTCGCTAGCACTCACTTCCAGCACGTATCGAAAGCTGAGAGAGCAAGTTCATGCGAGTTCTTGCGCAGGTGTGTCCACTATCGAAGAGACGAAATTGCGACCGCCCTCCGCGAGCATCACAACTCTCTCAGAATTGTCTCCATAGGCGCGAAACGCTCTCGTCACAAACTCGCGAGAGCGTGGCTCTCAAGCGGATACGTATACTCCGCTGTTCGCCTAGTATTGATCGTAGATGCCCTGGAAAACAATTGATAACAGCACAGAATTGGTCAGAGCAGCTGATTGCTGGAATTGTTCTCCAGGTAGTAGCTGAATTCGACGATTTCAGACCCAGTTTTTGGTAATGAACATATGGGGAAATTTCGTGTAACGGAGTCACACATGTTGCTTTCGACTCCGTTTGTTAGCTATGTGTGCGTTAGCTTAAGCGTTAGCGTAAGCGTACGTCAGGTACTTGAAATCTTCTTGTGTCAGAACGTGTCGTAAATCTGCCACCGGCGATACTAACCTTCCCGATAACCCTCCCGATCAGCGACGATACCGAGGAAATGGTGTTATCTCTGAGATATCGCAGCCGTTTAAAAATGTTTTGACAAATTTTCAACTGAAAATTGTTTCTTTTATAGAATTTATACTACCGTAGTAATCACGACTCGATTTTTGTAAACCAGTATCGCTTCAAATAATAATTTGTATATGTTTTTGATAAATTTGCGAACACCTACAAATAGTATTGCCTCGGAACTTATTAAACTTGAAGAATTTAAAGTGAATACGGAGAAAACAAAACTGTGCATAATGCTAGAGAATGAATGAAGGAACGTTATGTTCGACTTCTCACTTTTACGTTCTTATATGTGTGTTCTTATTTCAAATGAATTTCAAATGAATGTGACTCACAACTTATGTTTATTAAACTTAACACCTAATTCACATAAACACATAAAACAGTCGCCTTTTAATGTTGGATTAGCATGAAACGCTAGATTTGCATACAAAAGAAGGAATAGAGCAATTACAGGAGTAGAAGTGAACACAAATAAGTTTGTGAAATTTCAATCTCTTCAAAAATTAGGGGAGAAAAATATGGAAGTGTTAAGGAAATCCTGAAATGTAGTTGTAAAAGATGTTGCAACAGGATTCTTGGAACTATTTGGGAATGATCTGCATTTGTGCAAATGTGCTATGTGCATTTTTGTGCACATTAGCAAAAAAACTTAAAAATGTAGCTGTACTAAAATTCAACTATTAGTGTCACAACTTGCGAGTATTTGTTACGGCGATTATAATTTTGAAATTGCAATTAGACCCGTTCATATGCCGTATGGAGGTAACACACAAGGCCATTGTGTGTTGAGAACTTTTGAACGGAAGTACATTATCAGCTACTTCGGTTCATTGGTAAGTCCAATGCCTGATACTGAAAGAACATACTTGAACAAAGCTGGGCATGAAGGAAATTTTCAACGCATGAAACTAATTTTAAAACAGTTTACATCGTTGGCGACGTCACATTTCACTAGTAACTAAAATAATGTAATAAACACCCAGTCCTTTATATAATTCTTACGTATTGGGAATTACTTAACAACCTCTCCTGAAATTTCAAAATCTTTATTCCCAAGCTTTACAAGACACCTCCCCTGTAATTGCTTTCATTCTTTTTGTCAACGTTTTACAAAACTTTAGATACGTTTTTATTACACACGTAATTACGAGAACGTCAAAAGCAGAGACTAGTTGTTTGGTTTGGGTTGCCTGGGCAACCGCCTGAGTGGATTGAGTCAATAACATATGAATGGCGCCGTGGATCGCCCGAATGGAAACAACCGGCGGAATCTCCGAAACAAACCACAACTTAGAAACCAATTAATCTCTCGGGATAATTATATTAGAGAATCACTTCCAAAAAAGGAGCTGTAGAGTAGAATAATTACATTTATTTTTCCTGCTAAGCGATTCTAAAACGAAAACGTGGCACTTTTTTCCACTTTCCAAACATTGATCATACATATTTTTGCGACTCTTATGAATTTCAACATTTCATTTAGAGACTTTAACATTTCTTAAAATTATAGTAACAAAATCTACATTAATTTTGGTGGAGACTATGAGGAAACTATTGGTTTCTTTTAGAACAAATTTACTCTTTATGGCTTACCTAGACCCATGTTTGAAAATTGCCATTATTTCTCTACACCAACAAAAGAAAAATAAACAAATGTCTATGATCAATGTCGCGCTTAAGGAGAGGATGGCTCATGGGGTTTCAGTCTCCCCACAAGCCAAACATATTAAAAAGTACAGTTTTAATACTTTTCTATATCAAAGATAGTCATTCAATAGATTAATTGTTTACGTTATAAAATTTATGTATTTCAGCATTAACTATTAGGTAAGATAAAAAATCCTTTTTATATTCAGCATAAATGAAAAATTCTTTATAAACAAAACATTAAGTCGCTTGGACACTACTAGTAATCCCCTTCCCAGAGAAAAATTCTGTAGTTGTTAGGGGATACAGAAAATAATTGTTTGGAAGGAAGAACAAATCCGGCAAATAGACTTATTTCGTATTATCTTGCAGATTCTGTTCTTACTTTTCCTCCCTGGGCTCAGAATCGAAAATTGGATTTACACTACACGATCTCGAATTTTCGGTCGTATAATCCTGGTTTAAAGTTATTTTGCTTAGAACCTCCACACCACGTGAGGGTTGAGGTCTATTTAGTGCTGTTCCAAAGGTGGTTAAGTCGTCCGGATGACCGAGATCGTTAAGGCAGTAGTGCCGTAGCGATCTCGAACTGAAGGTTCGAGTCCCGCATCGGGTGTGGTTGTATGTGTGTTCGTCTTTTTATGCCCTGTCATCACCATATCATATCATCTTCATAGTCACCAAAAGAAGATCGGTGCAAGTAGAGAGGAGATACCTGCAACTTTGTACCCGAAAATCGGGATGTCAGACAGTGCGTGCACTATGGACGGATGGACGGACAAATGGAAATATGCATAACTCAACCAGATTACAAGCATTTGAGATGAATCTTGGTAAAAATTTCAGGGGTAGAAATCTAGTTGTGCCGTTCCGAAGATTATTGACATATTCTAATTTTTAAGAGTACTTTACATAAAACCCCTGTGACATTTTAACACTTTACCTTTTTTTCATAAAAAAATTCTTTGCTCGAATAGAAGAAAGTGAATTCGTAAATATAATATAGCTCTCATTTTCATTGGAACATCTGATATTTAGAGAATTACGAAAATCTTGGTATTTGAAACACTTGGGTATTCATTTTAAAAGAAAGAGTTCCCCCGAATAAGATGGTAAAAGAGGTCACTAAAACCAAATGACTTATGAGTAATTTAACTATTACTATAATATAAATCAAGATTTTTTAAGGGTTTCTTAGCCCCCTCCGTTCACACCCACTCGTCCTCAGCCAACGTGTTTTTATATTATTTTTTTGTCAAAATATCATTCACTTTTCTAATTGAAAAACTATGAAAAATAATAGAATAATTTATACTATCAAAAACATTTTTTGATAGGAAACAATGTTTTTTTGAAAAATATTTAAAAATACATTTTTTGCTGTGCCTTGAAACACTGTACGGGAGGTACGAGAAAATTTCACAAACTTCCTTTCACAACACCAGTTGTGAATTCGTTTCCTATTTTTTCGATTGCTGGGCTGTAAAAGAATAGAATTAGATTTTTACCCTTTTCGGCCTTTAGTAAGTGTGGTAGTTGAAGCAAAGGTCCGTACACTACCTTTAAATTAAATTCTCTAAAAAGAGAATCCCCTCCCCCCTCCCCCCCCATCACAAAAAAGCGTGATCGGCGCAGGAGCTCAAGCCGGGGTCAACTGGCAGTGTTCCCGTTTTCGCCTTCGTCTAAAATAGAAGCGATACACACGTCATTTGCATTCATTTTACAAAGCAATTTCAGCAATTGAATAACCTTGCGTAAAAAAACTGAATAAATGACTTTTCTGTTCAAGTTTGGGATTACAAGAAAGCTATTCTCCGTTGCCTACTAAAAACGCACTTGCTTTGCACAAAACAACCTTACATTGACTGCTCTCATTATTAACAAGTTCTAGCAAATTAAATTATTCTCAATATTTTCCTTAACACTGAGAGGGTTGTATTCTGCAAAAGGAATCTCAGAATAACCTGACAAAGGCCAGGAAAATCACTTCGAAACTCTATTATCTACCTTTTGCAAAAAGTGTTTCATTACTGATTAGGTCAGATTGAATAGTTAGAAAAAATTCAAAAGAAAGCAATGAAATTCATAAATAAGGGATCTTTGAGTAGTTCAAATCCACCAAAACCTATAGAGGCCCTCAGTGTGCGAAGAAAAAAAAGCCAGGTTGTGTTGCCTCTTCAAGGCGTACAGTGTCACCTGCATGTGCAGAAGTAACGAAAAGACTAGACGCTCCTTCAAGAGTTGGGAGAAACAATCGCAAATGCAAAATAAAAAGTAGATGTCAGAGATCCGACGTAGGGAAATATTCATTTGTAAATCGTACGGTTAAAAATTGGAATGAAATACCTGCAGCAGTCGTAGAGCCTTTTCCTGGCTCTGTTGATGTTTTCAGAAGACGACTTAAGAAGTACTTGTAGAGAATGTATTTTACCGCACAGCTCAAAATCCAAAATTCAAGTGATTTGTAGCGTATTATAGATAACGTGTGGTGTAGTGCAGTGCAGTGGAATGCTACATTACTTAGTTATATGGCTTAACCAAAGAAAGATATGGTGAAAGTGTAGTGTAGTGTAGTGTAGTGAAGTGAAGTGAGAGAATGGGTGGGGAACAAATTTAGATGTTTAAAGAGCTAACTTTAAAAATCCACATTGTATTTCTATTTAAAAAAAGAAATTGTATAACTGGTTAATTTTATGTATATGTATATCTATACATGTTTACTAGGTGTAACTAAGTATATGTTCTTCATATAAATGTAGGCATGTATACTATGTAGGGCAAGTGTGTGTTCGTGTCACGTGTGAACGTGAGAGTGAGCATTCATTATAAGAATGTGTATGTATGTGTGTGACGGTGTGTATGTATGTATATGTGTGTATATATACGTATGTATGTATATGTGTGTATATATGTATACAGGTATGTGTATATTTATATATTGGGAGTATATGCTCGAAAGGATTGTATTGTAAATTGTTTTTGGATTGTAAGTGTACATATATTGTAAAACTGTTGGGTTATGGCTACTACCTGGCAATCAGACAATTGTAGCCAAACAATTATTATTATTATTATTATTATTATTATTATTATTATTATTATTATTATTATTATTATTATTGTTATTATTATTATATTTGATGTTATGCGCTACTGACACGCTACGAACTAGTGGTGCTACAACAGTACATACTTTCTCACATTATTTCAGAATTTGAAATTTTCCAAATTAAGAGAGTTCAATTAAAATGAGACTTGCGCAATTCTCTTAAACGTTCCTTCCTCTATCCATGGAAAAAATTCGAAGAGCAAAATTGGAGCGGTTTTGAAACAATGTTTTTTTTAAATAAATTTCATGCACTAATTGAAGACTACAATTTTTTTCAAAACAGTGATATGACCTTTCTTAAAGTGCTATTTTTTTAAAAAACAGATTGAGTTTAAGTTAAAAATATGTCTTCAATTTTGTCGTTTTGCAATATAAAATTTTGCAATTTCCAAAATGCAGAATTCACAGGAAATGAGACCACCTTTGACCGTCCTTTGTTACATACAATAAAATTTAAAGAAAAAAGTTGGAGCCGTTTTTGCGAAAATAATTGTTTAAAAAATTAAATTGCCTATATTTCGCGCAAAATTACGCGAAAACTGCTCATATTTTCGAAAAATTGTAAATGACGCGCTGTATAGTTCTGAACAAGGCCACAGTAAGATGGCCGAAACGTCAGTACAATTGACCGAGACGCGGCTCATCACGGATAGCCAAAAATGCATGGACTCTGGCCGCGGAAGCCTACGAACGCAATTGTACATAACTTTTTTTCGAGGTCTATCTTTAAAAAACAGATTTCATTTAGGAGAAAATCTATCATCAAAATTGCAGTTGTAGGAAGACGTCGAAAAAATTGAACTTTTACCAATACGGATTTCAAGTAAAATGAGACCTGAAAAATTCTCTTAGTCGGCCTTTATGTTATCAGAGGACAAAATTTAATCAAAACTTTTGGAGAAATTTTTGCTAAAATGTTGAGGTTTTATATAAAATAACCCTAAAATAAAAATTACCGTTTCAAACACAGGGCCTCGAATTCATTTAAATCGATTGGGGAATATCAATTTTGGAGAAAATCGGCTGAACTGTTTAGGCTCTTGCATTGACTACAGACGGACGGACAGACAGCCGTTTCGCCACCAATTTATTTTTCGGTATCAAGGACTCACAAAATGTCGATTCTGGCTACACAACATGTTAGAGAAAGTAATTTATTATATACGAACAAGATGTATCCAGTTTTCTAATACCAGAGCTTCGAAAATTTGCCGTTTTCTTGAGTACGATTACAATACTTTCTCTTCTTACGAGGTTAGTGCTAGAAAGGAAAAACAAATAAACTGTCTTGATTTGATTTTTAATGACAGGTTTGGCATGAAAATCTCTGAGCGAAGTAAGGCTTTGAGCGAGCTGTTTGAATTTCCGCGTGGCTCCCGCCTCGGCCACACTCCTTTGTTTCGTTACCAACTAATATATTTTCATGCTTAATGTTGCTATTGTCTAGAGAACGTGATGTCTGTAGTAGTGGCACCTGGCAGCACTGAGTAGCAGTTCTGTCTGTCATCAGAAATATCAGAGGGACGTTGTACTTAATTTGTTAATACTTGTTAGCGATTCTTCTTCCCAATTAATATGTTTGGTAAACACCAGTATTTGTTTAACAATAATAATTATTTTAAATTTGACAATAAACAATTGAGGGGAGTCCCTGATTAGACCAAAGTGTTTCGTCATATCCTTAAATAGAATTGCACGTGAAAAAGCCAATGTGGCAACGCTGCAAAATGTGCGGAATGGATCTTCACTTCTCTGAGGCATCGGGAAAAACAGCGGGGAAGTCCCCGTATCTTAGTGCGTTGCTTGGTGTCGGTGTGGGAGGAGGGAGTGGATTACAACGCAATCAGAACCAGGAAACTACGGTAAGTTTCAGTCTGTGTTCTGCCTTTGAGTAGTGTGATCTTGGAAGTATCGTAATTCAGATTAGATTTGATTCCTTTGAGACAAACATTTTTATTTTATAACCATTGGCATTGACAAACTGTCAAGCGAAATAATGTCGACTTTATTTAATTGTTCGACTGTTGTAATCGGTGACCAGTTTTCAATTGGTAAGTGTGAATTAAATTCGATATTGTTTCGTTATGTTTCACGCGTCAACAAATAACATGTAGGTTACTGATTGTAAATATGTCGTTGCAGAAACAATGAATTCAGCATCCAGTTTTGAGTCATCAAATAGCTCTCAAGATTCCTCGCAGGAAAGTGCTACACTGGGCACTATTCCGTATTCGACAATTAACACAATGAATTTGCGTGCTTTGTTATTTGATCCATCAACAATGAATAGAGGTAAGGTTCACAAATATGAAAATACTGAAAATTGACTACCACTTGTTTCAACAAAATGTCCATTCAGTGAAATTGAATACAGTTTTTAAACTAAGTAAATATTGTGTTTTACTTGTTTGAATATAATTATGTAATTATGAAAAAATGATACGGCAAATTTTTTAATTTTGAAATGAAGGTAGTATCTTAATTTGTCAGGAATGACAGTAACAATTTTTTTTATCTCAAAAATTGTTTGAAATTTGTAGTAGCAACAGTTCTCTTAAGATAGGCATTATAAAAATGTTAGGACAATTGATAGTGGAAGAAGTTTCAATGTGGTAATGGGGTGATATTTTGACAATTAATGAAGAATTCTTTAGAATTCTCTTGTAGCAGTCTAATTGAGTGTGGGTTCTAAATGTTTATACTGAAATTCAAAACTAGCTTTTTGAATTTGTATCTTTGTTGATTCTAATGAATGTGAATAGAAGTACATATTTTTGTTTGTGTTGTCAATCTTTTTAGTTAACTCTTTACTTCTTAGTTTCTTTAGGGTCTTTTTGGTCAAGATGTTTGTAAAGAAGGGTTTAGGTAGTTCATTAAGACAAACATTGAGTACTTCGTGTTTAAGAAATTATTATTTTACAATCTTATTTTATGTTCAACTTAAGGAAATGTTTTCACAAGTGGCCATTCAGTTTTTATACTTTACCGGGGAACCCCCAGGTTTTTATGTGTATGTATAGTTGAGGGTAGGGAAGCCCGTTGTACGCATTTCTTAATAATTGGATGCAATAAATGTTAGATTTAATATGCAAAATATTTTTACAAGATACCATCTGTCTTTTACTGGAGGGGGAATCCCACAGTACTTTCATCTTCCCAAGTGTGGCTGAATTCAGTTTAGAGCCAGCTCTCCTGCTGTCTTTGCAGCATCTGACAGGGAGGTCCTAAGGTGGCGGATTTTTGATACTAGCTCTTCAGCAAGGTCAGATTCACCTGCTATCTGTCCCAAGTCTAGTGACTGGGTGGTCTGATTGTTAGTTGTCTGTGGTTTCTTCTATCAATTTTGCAAATGCCAGAGCAGTGTCATAACAAACAGGCCACAGACCTCACACGTTTGTTCCTTTCTCTTCCTTGACCTATCCTCTCCCCTCACACACCCTTACATGCACGTCCAGAGCTTAGGTATTGTCCCGACTGGGGCAGTGCCCCACTGGGGAATACTTCGAGGGGTATCCTGTGCAAGTCGACTTGTAGGTCAGCACAAGATTTCACCATTTTACAGGGAAGGAATCGCCACCACTTTCTTTGTTAAAAACATTCATTACACTAATGACCATAGCAGTTCCTGTGCCCAGAAATATCATTCAATCAACAAAGAGTGGTTGCTGGAAGTACATTTTTGTGGTATTGAAATGGAATAATAATAATAAGACTAATTGTTCTGTGTATAAATTATGCAAATTATCATGATTTATCTATTTGTGAAAATACTTAAGTGGGTGAGTCCAGAATTGTCTTATATTACATGAATTTCTTATTTTGGGAGTTCTCCATATGGTATTTGAGTAATGAAAATCTGTATTCACTTCAGCTATGTGAAACATTTTTTAACCCCTCCCCCGCACATACAATTGACATTACACAAACCCTAGGGTACATAAAAATCCACTTGAAAAATTCATTGAAATGTTTTAATGATTTTTTTAATTACAGTGGGGTTTTCTTTTGTAATACTCATTTTCTTTTGTAATACTCAATATTGAGAATGATCCCCGATATGATTGACAGTGATTAAATATTAACGAGATACTGTACTATATACTGCGAGTTATTTACAGCTGCCTCTGACATGTTAACAGTTGTTATGGTGTCATCTAATCTGGAGCTTTTTTGTCACTATAGTGACGTTCAACCTTCTGATTGAATGATATTGTATCAGCTGATTTACATCAGAGGCAGCTCTAAATAAATCTGAGTACAGTCAATCCGAGATTTCTGTGATTTGACAAATCCTACAATAAATGCTTAAGAACTCAGAATGTTTACTATTAGAAAAAATCCTTTTCACCTTCTTTAAGTGCAAGAGAACTAATGATACATTGTCAAACAACCGATTGTAAATGCTAATTAGCTGTCACTCACTTGGAATGTTCATTGTTGGCAGAAAACCCACTGCCTTTTAGTGTAGGAAAGTAAGAAATTATATATCGTTTTATGTACGCTTGCCATTTTGATGTTCGGTTATCCAAATTATCGAATATCCAAACTATACTTGGCCCCAATTAGTTTGAATAATCAATGTCCTGTGGTATTTCAAATAAAATAAGATTACAATTTTATGTGACAAAATATTCACTAAAAACTGAAAATGGATCACAACAAATGCATACAAACAAGTATGAAAAACCAAAGAATAATAATCTGTGTAAACTGACCATAAAATACTAACAACGTTTCCTAGTACTGAGGACTCCAATTTCATTACAACAAACTCACACAAACCAATTCGACTGATAAACCTGGTACTGGCAGGTTTTTGTCACTCGCTGCAGCCAGCTGCTGTTTATGAAGTTTCTTGAGTATCTGTCATTGCTATCAGGCGTATTTCAGGGAATTATCCCAATAAGTGGGCCATAGTCTTCCCATGAACTTCCCTTGATCATCCGTGTCCCCCTCTGCGCCCCTTACACACACACTTGCATGCACTACTCTACCACTCACGTTGGGAGCATAGAACTTGTTCGGGCTGATGCAGAGAAGATACCTGGAGGGGAAACACAGGAAATTGACATACAGGTCAACACTGGATCTCATCATCCAGTAGGGGAAGAACTGTCTGCTGGGATAAAACCTTCACTATACTAATGGACTAAGGATGTAGCTGTTGTTGTGCCCAGAAACATCGAACACACAGACAAATCAAAAGACAATGCATCTCTACTTCTAATTTTTGTTTTTCATGCAAAATTTTACCATTAAATTAAACTTCATTAGCTTACCAAGAATGAATTAAATGCCTCATCAAAGATTTACCTCCTTTGGATAGTCAAGTAAATTCAGTGGACAGTAAAATACTCTTAAGAAATTTATTAGAAAAAAAAAATGAATGAAATGAGATACTGGAAAATGTCTGAGAAATTTAGTATAGGAAGAAAGTTGCCTCAAGAAAGTGTTACACTCTGTAATCAAAGAATGCTTTGTTAATCAGTGGATTGTCTTCAGAATTTTGATGAACTATTGAAAGATATAATTTAATTTTGATATAGTTGATTCTGAACAAATGTTTCATGTGATTTTTCAAAAATAAAAAGCATTTTAATTTACACTAGGTGACAATTTTGTTTCAGAAGAGCCATTTTTAAAAGTTATTGAAGAACCTGTTGAAAAATTCAGGTTTCGTTACAAGTCTGAAATGATGGGAACACATGGCAGTATTTTGGCCAGAAGCCATGAAAGGAATCGAAGGAAAACTTATCCATCAGTTCAGGTAAAATGCTTACCATTTGCATTACATTTGAACTTATTTTTTATATTTAATTTTACATAAACTGTACAATTATGGAAGATGTAAAGTTTTAGGTTTGCTGTACTATTGTAGTGTTTATGTTAATTGTTGTAATTTCCTTCTCTAATATTTTGTAGTAATTAATAATTTAATTTTTGGTAGTTGTAAAAATTTGTTTTCTTATTTTTAATTAACTAGCAGGAATGCCATTAGTCTCTAAATTAATTGCCTGCGTAAAACTATTAAATTTGACAAATTTTCATACTGTATATCTTAAAGCATGAAAGAATATTCTGTTAGTATTATTCAAACTCCGAGTTTTCTCAAATAATTTATTTGTTTTTATAGCTTTGCAATTACGATAGACCAGCAATTGTGAGGTGTTCTTTGTATACTGCACATCCTCATGAGAAACAGCGCACTCCCCATACTCATCGGTTAATAGTACGTGCTGAAAATAACATGGACAAAGATGATCCACATGAAGTGATTGTCTCACAAGACAACAATTACATTGCAGTGTAAATATCATTCTGCATGCTGAATTGGTTGGATTAATGTTTTATACAAATCATTTTTGTACTCAAATTTTTTATTTCCCCCTCTTTAGATTTCATGGCATGGGTATTATACACACTGCTAAGAAAAATATTGTTGAGGAGCTCATTAAAAAGAAGCGTTCACGTCTCCTAGAAAAACTTAGAGTGAAAAATGTCAAATTAACATCCTTGAACACTGTTCAAGAATCTAAGGTATGCTTCAGTGTTCTGTTATTTCATTGTAACAAATTATTTGTTGATAAAAGGGTAAGTATTTAATATTTATGACAATTGTAATTTTGGTTTATTCAAGCATTGATATTTATGACTAATTAATTAACTTGTTATACTAGTATTATTATTTTTTGTCTCTCCAATATCTGTATTATTCTAAAGATACAAAGCAATGCATTTTCAGAATACAGCACCTTTTTTCTGAATTGGGAAGCTCAACATCGTCTGATCTTTAACGCTACTGCAGCAGGCCGTTTTTTGATGCGCACTTCTAGCTGCCTTGCAATGCTAACATGCTCTCTAGTCCTAGTGTGGAGGAGTTAATTAATGTCGGGCACAATTTATTGAAATTATTAGTATCTTTCGAGTCATGTTAAGTGAAATATGGACAACACGGAAAGCAAGAATTTTCAAAAATGGCCCCAATTTGTTTTTATTTCTCTTTTCGTGCAGTTAGTGCTAAATACACTGAATAACATGATACAATCCCGTTTATGCCGTTTTCTTTTGATTAAAAAAAATACACAAATTAATGTTTCAAATGTTTCTTGTTTATATTAACATTGCAGGTGTTTTTTGTTCAAGATTTCATTCATGAATTGCATTGCATAATATTGCAGTCCCTTTAATTTAAAAGGAAACTGTTTGGAATAGAGCATAGTATGCTTATAAAAATTGCGCAGGTCCCATTTTCAGTGAACTCTGCAGTTTTGAAAATTGCAAAATATTAACATTGCAAAACTTTAACAACAACACTATTGATGACTTTTCCTTAATGAAATCTGTTCTTTAAAACTAGATATTGAAATATTGTCAATGAAAATTATGAATTTTTGAAACGTGCAAATGGAAATGTTCATAAAATTTCCTTTATTAAAGCTTCAGGAAGGTCCAAGTTTAGGTGTGAGGCTGGTGTTGCAAGGATAAAGTGAAAGGCATGCTAAACCGAAGATCTTGAGTTTAAATCCCAGCATGGGGGAAAAATAGGAAATAAAAAAAATGTTTTGCTGATTAGAAACACTTCTGTAGGTTCAAGTAGTACAGTAAAATCTGTCTTAACCGGAATCTGTACAGGGCGGAAACATGCCTTATCCGGAAAAATTTCTCTGGCTTGTAAAGTTATATGGTATTTTACACAGCACAAAACAGAATCTCTCCAACAAGGAAACGGAACAGTTTTTCATGTCCTACAGGGACATTCCTAAAATATTCAAAGTCCTAAAGTCCATATAAAATGTACAAAGTCCTAATCTATATATAACAGGATTCCTGCAAACTTCATGTGATTAACAGAGACACGAGATATTCTTAATGTAATGAATGCATCTTCAAGTCTGTTTTAAATTCTCTATCCCCCGCAATTTACTTGTGCCAACCGCACTGTGAAGGAGAGGGGCTTCAGCTGACATGGTTAGTTCGACCATGGGGTGATGTGTCTCTCAAAGTGTAGGTCATAGGGGAATTCCCTCTCCTCTCTGATTGTGGGAAGGTGTTTGGCTTCTATTCATGCCTCTCCATGCACCACGTTCAAAATTGTAACCCCTCGGCCAGAGACACATTGCTCAAGATGGGGTAACAGTTAGCGTATCAGACTATTATACCCAAGTTGGCGAGTACCGAACCCGATCAAAGCCATGGATTTTTAAGGGTGAAAAGATCCTTCCGAGGGGAAGTAAAAGCCAGGTATTCCATGTTAGTAGATTTACTTGCATGTAAAAGATCCTAAAGCCTAAATGACTCCTGAGCTAAATTCAAATTGCCTGTTTCAAGAAATACCTCCTTTCTCTACTAGTGGAGAAAGGAGTGTAGTGAAATTTGTCTGGCCTGATTGGCAGAGTCTCGCCATGAAAAATAAGGCATTAATTCAATTCAAGGCCATGTGAGGGTATCAGAAAATCTTAGTACTCTCGGCTGTGATGCATTTTGAGGTAAAAGAGTCAACAAGCAGTCAGATTTCAGATTTTCATGGTGTGTATTTTTTTGTTTCACAACCAATTTAACAAAGTAAAAACCATAAAAGTCCAATATTTTCTAATGTTATATGTAAAGTTCAAACTTTGGAAGCAAGAGAAGCTCGGAAGCTGTCAGTGAACAATGTTAAATATTCATTTATTGGTAATTTCTTCCATAAATACGTTATACTGTATGTAAATCTATTTTAATAATAATAATAAAATCATATTATTTTTACTTTACTTTAATTACTTCTTTACTTACATTAATTTACTAGTTTCAGAACGGAAATATCAGTATCACAAGTGTCGTTAAGTGGACATCACTACATAAAATGGTACCTTTTTGTCCCAATTGATTTCAGCTTAGACAGATTTTACTGTATTATAATATTGCATAGTGGTTAGAAAAAAATGTGTGAAAGTGTGTGATATCGTTCCCTGCTTTTCTTTTTATATTTAGAAGAGCATTGAAATTCTATTATTTCTTATGTATAATTTTATAATACTTGTGTTTAAATTTTCAGTTAAGACAAGATGCTGAAGATGAATCTCGGAAAATGAACTTGAACAGTGTCTCACTGTGCTTTGAAGCATTTTACCGAGATGCAAACAATTGTCTGCAACAAATTTGTGATCCTGTCTTTTCGAAGCCTATAAACAATATGAGTAAGTTCTTTTACATAGTTTTTTATGAGAAACTATGAAAAATTTTCATTATTAAAAATCTGAGAGCACTACTTGCCGGCTTTGGTGGCTCTGGGCATAAACTGATGTCACTGCAGTGCCTCTGACCAGGAGGTCCTAGGACTAGTCCTGACAGTGGCAGAATTTTTGACACTAGCTAGAACGAATTCAGCTGCTCCATGGAGGAGAATTCTAGTGGCCGACTGCTCCGATTGGTAGTTTTCCATGGTTTCTCCAATCAACACCAGGCAAATCCTGGAGCAGTATCCTAACAAATGGGGAATGGACCATGTGTGGTTTTCCCTTCGCCTTTGTTGTCCTATCCGCACCCCTTACGTTCACAGTTACATTTAAATGAACTACAGCACCACACATAATGGGAAACCAGCTTGTCATGGCCAGGTGATGGTGGTTTGGGGGACACCGTGCAAGCTGACAAGTAGGTCTGCATCGGATTTCACCATCCAGTGGGAGAAAATCATTGCCACCTCCTGCGATAAAATATATGCACAATGCTTACAGGACTAATGGTTGTTGGGGCACCTGGAATCGCTAATCAGTTAATTAACTTATAATTTTAAGAAACTTTATATTATGTGGTTAATTGTTAATATTTGTCCTAGAAATTTTTCTAAGATTTTTTTGTTGAAGAAGAAAAAAAATCATCACTCTCTCAATCTGTTTACATGGGGAAAAGAAAGAAATAACATTACTTACGTTAATATAAATAAGATGGCCCCCCTAATTTTGAAGTACCTCCAGAGATTTTTGTTTCCTTTCTAATTTATTCTTACTACTCACTGTTAAAATGAAATTATCTTATGATATATAAAAGATGTTGTCTGGACATCTTTTATTTATCATAATAATAGAAGGTATCTACCTCACCACCAATCTAATTAATGAAATTATCTTATTGACAATAAATATTGTGTTGTTCATGAGAAAATTAAATCTTGTTTGAGTTAGCATTATTTTCTTATGTAATTGTCATTACATCATCTTCACACATATCATTTCTGTCTGGTCCTCCTCCCATAGTCAGTAGTCCTCTGACTCGTGAGTTCCATCTAATAGTTTTCTGGATTCCTTCCTTTTGTCACCAAATTTTCTTCCATGTTCTTGAAATTTGATCTGCACATTATTGAGCCTCTGTTTCACAGATTGTACCAGAGCATCTTCATTTAGGGACTTTTTGTCAAGAAAATAACTTCCTATCATTCTGTTCAATGGGTTGATGTAGAACATATGCTTCTATCAAGATCAATTCACTTCAGTTTCTTGCAAAAGAAATGATTTCTACTATTTGGACATTGAACAAAGAGTGTAACAAAATCTTGTTGCATGATTTTTATTTATATATTGCTATTCATTTGAGATGTTCCCTGAAGTGTCCGGTTCAAAAATGTTGATCCCAGTTGCTTGGTAAATCTGCAGTGTTTGCCAAGTTTTGTCTTCGAATTTACCCGAATATTAGTCGACCTTGAATATAAGACAACCCCCAATTTTGAAGTGACTTCCTGAGAATTTTTTATTTTTAACTAATTGTAACTAATCACAATTACAGTAGAAACACAAGTGAGATATTATGTCTTGAAATATCTAAGTTTTGTCTGTTCAATTGCTGTTTTCTTTTTCATCATCAGAATCAGCAATCTCATCAACACTGTCACTACTTAGTTCATCTTCACTTGTATTATTTTTTCTTCCTGGTCCTCCCACAGTAAGTCATCTTCTGAGCCATCAAGCGCATTGTATATGGAGCACTTTTTGAAACCCTCCACTATAGATTTACTGGAGATCGTATTCCATGCAGTAGCTATCCATTCTCCCAGCTTGTATTACTGAGGGCTTCTTTAATTTCCCTCTGGGAGTGAGGGCATGGTTTCCATGAAGAAGCCAGTTTTGTCTGAAGTCTGAGATGATCTTTGAATGGTTTTTGTACAACATTCATTGCTTGAACTTGAGATGTCATCCCACCAAGAATTATTTCTAGATATGTGCTACTTTTTTTAATATCAGTTCTTTAACTTCTTGCATGAGGTGTCCCTTGAATGAATCTAGCACCAGCATTCCTCTCTTTTTCAATAAATAGTCTGGTGTTGTATTCCAAACAACCTTCAACCAATCAAGCATCAGATCATAAGTCATCCACCCTTTCTCTTGACATCTGAAAAGAAGCCCTTTTGGGAGTTTCTCTTTTGGCATTCTTTTCCTGAGAAAAATGACATACGGAGGCAGCTTCCTGCCATTAGCATAACTAGGTGCAGATCCACGGGGAGGAAAATGTTGCCCCCACCCTCCCCAAAAATATTTCAGTACCTGTTAATTTTAACTTGTCACAAAACTTTCATGCTCAAATATTTTCAGATAATCATTAAAACAAATCAAATTTTATTGCCACATGAGCTGAGTGAAGGCTGCGACGTTTTACAATATATGTAATATGACACATTCGAGCAAAACATTTTTAATATCTCTTCCCAAAATTTGTCACTGGATCCACCCTTGGCATAACTGTTATTTTGGCCTTATCATTGCCTGTGCTTCTGTTGATAGCACTTGTAGGGCCCTAGGTTTCAACTGTTACTTTTGACAGCAATTCAGAAGTAAGTCAGCATTACCGAGTTGACTGAGCAGATAGTTCTTTCCATAATTTGAGAATATGATGTTGGAAACCAATTAATTTTTCTTCAAAAGCTACTGGAAGTCGCAGAGCTAGCGTTGTTCTCCACCGTAATGTTAGACCAGTTCTTTTCATCATTCTTACATACCAGCCCATACTCGCTTTGAAATTTTTTCTATCTTGTAGAAGATTTTTCTTTATTTCAAGTGCCTTCATTCATATAATTTCTCGAGAGTTTGGGAAACCTTCATTGCGTTTCTCTTGCAATTGAAATTCACAGTGTTATTAAGTTCATATGATTGAGTTGTGATCTGTAAATTTGTTCATCTTCGTACTTTCTATCCACAGATAACATAGAAGAATGCAAAAAAGTTTCCAGAATTTGTGAAACTTTTTAAAATTATTCAGTCTCTGTTGTTAAACATAGAGTACAAATGAAGGTGATTTTTTTTCCATTTCCCATACAAAATGCAGATTTGAACTTGTCAATCATTGAATTTAGAATCCTTGTGACCATGTTCATAGTGTAACAAAATCTCAGCAATGATTTTCATTCATTTTGGCATTATGGTTGATGTACTAAAATGCCACATGTTTCACATTCTCTTTTTATGAGCTCATTCAACTATATTGATATGAATCACCCAGCAAATTTATGGCAGATGCCAAAAGTATGTATGTGAATGTTACATTTTATAGATGCAAATTGTTTTTATCGGATGTATTGTTTCATCAGCATTCGACTTTCTTGACATTGAAAGGCAAAGTAAAAACATAGATCCAAACCAACTGTGCTTCATTTGCAATTATAAGATGGCCCTGTGCTTTTTGAATGAATTGTTTAGGAAAAAGTCTCATTTTTTTATTTGTTTATTTATTGTTGATTGTTATCTGCTAATGTCAGGACTCACTTGTAGTACATTTCAGAAATTATAATAGCACAATTAATATATAAACAAATGCTTAATTAAGTATTTATATAAGTAATTATGATACAGTACAAATTAAAATCGCAGTGTAATATTTAATAATACAATTCAGAAATAGTGTATAAGTCTAAATGAAAGTGAACTGTTGTATATCTGCAACATTTCTGCATTAAGTATTGGCCAACTGTCAACCATATACACGTCAGAGCAGTCAAAGTATTAATAAAATATGCTTTTAGTTACAGATGTTTTAAAAAGTTTTAAAAATAATTTCATATGTTGAAAATTTCTGTTCATTTCTCATTTTCGAGTGTAATGTATAAAAAATTATCTGTTAAGAACTAAAATTAAATAATTAAAAAAATGACAAAAAATGTGTAATCACTGCTCTTCTTGTTGAATGTTCTTGTCGGATTTTATTCATGTTTCAAAAACATGCTATTTCTATGAGTAATATCACGAACTTCTTTGTTACCATGAATTCTTAATTTCAGACTTCGGCTTTGCGAACTTGTCATAGTACTTAATATTGTTATTCTCACATTCACAAATACTTGATTCCTAAACTTTCATATCAATGGCACAGTAACATAGAAAATAACTCAGAAAAATTAGTACTAAGCTCTATAAAATACATATCGTTATTAAACAAACTAAAGAAATTCACTTACTATTATCACATATTTTAAGGAAATTTTTTGGTTAGTTGGAGTTATGTCTTAATTACCACATCTTTTTGAAGGGTTGGAAAATAAAATAAATCTTCAAAAACATATTATTTTTAATTCATATACCTAATTCATTGACGGAATAACTTTTTCCTTTTAAAATATGTATGTTTAAATACTGTCAGTCTTATGAATCATGACCTAATTTCATGTTATGGTGTTAAGGCAATAATTATAGTAATTCACACCATTTCACCCCTAGGTGCCTTGAAACACTTAAAAAAAACATTTTTCTAGATTGATTTTTACATAATGTACTAAAAGGATCTGTCTAAAAGCAATGTCAATCCATTTGCCTCATTGAGAGGAATCAAATGAGTCATTGATCACCACTGCCTCTGTAGATGCTGAAAGTTACTCAAAACTTGGTTTAGTTACCTAAAAAAACAAAATAGCACGTTTTTGAAGAAACTGTTTGAAATCTGCTGGATGGTTCTGCTAAGAAATAGTCAGTGACTCACAAGGAGACTGAGACATGCCAAATGACGTATTGTTTGACTTAATTGGTCAACAGGAAGGGGTCTAACCATGAGTGATGGATGTCAAGGACAGTTGCAGGTTACTGGAATACTATATAAAGTAAGAAATGTAGTCTTACTATAGCCAGGTGCTGCTCTATTTTATTAGTATGTGCTGCTAGCAGGTTCAGAATGGGCGTATTTTATTTTTTATATACTAAATATTTGTATTATTACCCGCTTAATTACCTTATTTACTCAATTTTGAGATTAGTATTTTTCCAATCCTAGAGATGGAATAAAACAAATCTAAGCAAAAAATCCCCAAACTTTGATAACAAAGATCTCTTATGCATCACCCACAATGTGGAGATGTAAGGATTCACAATTCACAAGTGGATCGTGTTAATTTGTAGTTAATGGATGTTGAAGACTTCATGAAAATGTGTGTGACACAAATAAGATCTGGTAACACAGAAGGGAACATTCTGAGGTGGCATTAGATGAGTCTAAGAATGCAAATTCAACATTCAAAACTAGGGGGAGGGGCTAAAAAAAGGTCAAAACGATGACCTAGTATTGGAGAATCAGAAAGAAATTATACAAGTGAAGATAAAAACAGCAGTGACAAAACCAATAATGATCTTTAAGAAATAAGGCTCAGGCAAAAAGTGTTATCATTCTCATCAAAACTATTTTCTAATAAGTATTGCAATTTGTGGTTTTATTTTGATTCAGTAGTAAGAATTTGTTAAAAATTGAAATATTATTAGGAACCTCTTCAAAATAAGACATCTCATCTTATATTCAGGTAAATAGGATATATGGTGAGAGTATTAAAAAAACAATGACATTTCAATTAGTTGTCCATATCGTGATTGAAGAAAAGTAGGTACTGAGAACACTCCTGCAATGTATCATAAATGAAAAAATCTAAAATTTTCTGCTTAACCGTTGCCAGAGAAGAATCAGAGAATTAAGTCATCAGATTGAGTTCTATTTTTACTTTCTCACTAGCTGCTTATGCAGTATAGAGAAAGTATTGTAATGCTGTGGGGGAAAAAAACTGTTTTTTCCACAG
The DNA here is from genome assembly GCA_017312745.1 of Gryllus bimaculatus. NCBI lineage: Eukaryota > Metazoa > Arthropoda > Insecta > Orthoptera > Gryllidae > Gryllus > Gryllus bimaculatus. The sequence goes on along the minus strand of BOPP01000015.1, from coordinate 2,189,116 downwards.
AAAAACTTACTGCCATGCCCTGTTAACAAAATAGTGTATGAATTTGGTACCTTTATGTAGTAAATTATTTTCTATAATATGTGTAGTCAGAATCTATGTTTTGTGGGTCCTTGATACTGAAAAATTAATTAATGGCAAAATCTGCAAGCCACATTAACAGCTAATCTGTAAGTAGGATTTTCACCAGAATTGATATTCCCTGATTGATGTGACTCAAATCGCAGCCTCTAGAATTTCAAAAGGATATTTTGATTTTGGGGAGTACTTTATAGAAAATCTCAACAATGTTTTCAAAATTTTCTTAAAAATGCCTCCATATTTTTTCTTTAATTTTTTTCTCTGATTGTGCCAAACATGCTTACAGAAATGGTGCAGGTAACATGTCCTATGAACTTCCAAAATTTTCAAAAATTACAAAAGTTCACAATTTTCTTGGCATCTTCCTACAACTACAATAGTGAAGATAGAATTTTTTCCTTAATGAAATCTATTCATCCAAAACATATCTTCAAGTAAGGTTAGGTCCATTTCTTTCAAAAATAAGAGTGGTTTTTGTGTGAAACTAGCAACTTTTAAACAATTATTTTTTCAAAAACAGCTCCAATTTTTTTTCTTTAAATTTTGTTCTTAAATGTAGCGAAGAACAGTAAAGAAAACTGCTAGTCCCATTTTCTGCAATTTTTTTGTACTTTCAAAAATTGCAAAAAAATTAACTTTGCAAAAGTACAATATTGATAGATTTTTTTTTGTTAAATGAAATCTATTCTACAAAATCAGTTGTTTAAAAAAGGTCACGTTCAATTTTAAAAAAATATGAGTAGTTTGGCGTAAATTTAGTGAATTTTCAAAACTTGCAAATACAAATATTCCATGTTTCATATGCTATTCTGAGAGTTCTGTCTCATCCTTGGAAGAGGTTCATGGCATTAGGAAATACAGCTTTAATTATTTATTTTTTTATTTTCTTTTCCCCCCAATGAGTTGACAAGTGATGATTGAGATGTGTTAACAGGGACAGAATTGCAAGATTATAATATTATGTAACCGTTACTGAGGAAGTATCTGCTGTTGGAGAACCTCTAGTTGCTCATTGCAAAAGGAAAGGGGTTTGTATTTTGTCAGCGATACAATAAAATTAAGGATGACTTTTGTCAACTCTTGAATCAACCTTAACCCTTAAGAGGTACAAAAGAATCTGCCCATCTTCAATACTTTGACAATTTTCAGAAAGATGGCATTACTCGGTAACATGGAGTTTTAGAACCAACACCTCTCTTGAAGCTTCTATTTCTTTGTTTGTTATTTTTTTCCGTCTTTAATTTGTGAAGATTTTTTACTTCATACTTTTGCAAGAGAATAATCATAGCTCAATGCTCATCTTAACTTGTTCCTCTCCTTTCAGTATTCAGTTCCCTTATGTATTGTTTAATGTTTAATACACAATTTCAATAGACAAATTTAAATGTGTTCTTTCTTGTACTTTCAAACATTCACAGTTTTAAAGAATTTGTAATAAAGGTTGCACAAAATGTCATTGGACCAGTGACATTACATAAAGACACCAGACCAATTCTGGAAGTGAAGTGGTTGCATGATTTTAAGTGGACAAAAGTGATGAATGTTCAACATATTCCTTTACATTAGGAATTGTCACAGGAAAGTTTGTAGCGACTTTCACGTTGCAAGGAAAGAGAAGGAATATCATACATTTTTAGATTTTTGCTGGACACTGTGACTTGATTGTGTAATGGAAGAAAGTGTGAAAATAATTTCATATTTGGAGGACAGTGAATTTAAATAATATTGTGAGGAGTGCTTATTAAGGATTTTGTGTTGTTTCAATGAATGTATTTTGTGAAATTTTTTTATGTTAATATTTTAATGGAAATAATATAATTTCAGAAAGTGCTTTGACTGGAGAACTGAAGATTTGTCGAATAGACAAACATGTAAGCACCTGTATGGGTGGAGAAGAAGTGTTCATTCTTGTGGAAAAAGTTGGAAAAAGTATGTTGTCTTCATATTTTATCTCATGACTCAAATGCAATTGACTAAGAAGAATCTGTAGTACAAAGAGAAAATGTGTAATGTAAGGAAAATTTTAATATTTCAGAAAACATAAAGATAAAATTTTTTGAAGTTAATGAAGATGATCAAGAAATTTGGTGTGATTATGGGAAATTTTCTGAATTAGATGTGCACCATCAATACGCTATTGTATTTCGAACTCCACCATATCGAGATCTTGACATTGAAAAACCTGTTGATGTTTTTCTTCAACTATATAGACCTACAGATGGAGACTGTAGTGAGCCTATCAAATTTCAGTACAAACCATCAGAAAAGATGGGTATGTGTTGGTCAATTTCAAAAAATTGTTGTTATTATTGAAGTAAATTGTGTGTTAAATTTTCATTATAATCAATTATTTGAAAGTCATTTATTCAGGATGATAACCATTTATAAATTAATTTATTGTTATGATAATTAGTAGATTAATTATCATACCAGTTAATAAAGTATTAACTATTTGTTCTTGATTTATAATAATGATTGGCAAAGATATTTGTTCATTAATTTAATGATTATGAATTGTTTATTTGCAGGGAGAACTAGAAAAAGGCCAAGAGTATCTAATGAAAATTTGCATTCTTCTGAGAATATCAATTTCTTGAATGTTACAAATGGGACTACAAATGGAATGATGGAGATAGGAAGCGACGTGAAAAATGGAAATGATAACTTGTTAGGGGAACACACCTCATTAAGCGAATTATTAAATGAGGAAAATGGTCTGGATTCTTCAGAATTTCGAGAATTTATGAACAATCTTTCCATATCAGGTTTGTTGTATGCATGTGAAAATAAGATTTGCTTTGATTATTTGATGTAAAGTTCTGCATTTTATAAACTGGTTACTAAATTATTTTTCTGGTCTCTGACTATGTTGATTTAATACTTTAGTTGAGCCTATCCTCATATTCACAGGATTTAATAAGTTTATGGTGGTGCTTGGTATTTTGAATTATAATAATTCCTTTGAACAAAAGCAGAGGATTGTTCTGTATATTCAGTTTAAAGGTTAGGTGCGGTAGAACTTCTGGTGATTTGACATTAGATTTATGAGTGAATATTTTCTGTTTGTGTAGACTTAAACCTGCCCCAAACACTGTCTGCATATGGTGGGTCAGTAGGCACAGATATTTTGAAACCAGTAAACCAGAAATACAATATGGAACCTGCATGCACTGGTGCATTCATGTTGAATACTTCTGATATTCCTTTTGGTGGAACCTTGAAGACAGAAGGAATTGTTGATAGTGGTAAAACCTAAATCTTTGTAATTATGAGGTGGTTTGGAGGTACTCTGTACTATCTTTCACTTCTTTTTCTTCTGCTAAACACAAAATCTAGAGCTTTTTTTCTGGCATTGTTTGTTTCCAAGTTTAAGAGCTTTTAATTTTTCATTTGAGGAAGTTAAAAACTGTAAATATAATGAGGTTGATATTTTTACTGTCATTATTACAATGCTCTTGCAAGTCATGGAGTACTGGAAGCACAAATTAAAATTTTTTCAAGAATGTTGTGTACAGAACCATCCTCGTGCTTCCTTAAAACAAATTTCCCTCTTGTTTGTTACAAACTTTTTAAAGTAAATTTTAATTTTTAGGAATTATATTTCGCACCATCATTTGTTGTGAGGGTATCCATTTTATTAGAAAAAATTATCACTTGTGCTAACAAAAAAAGTGCTGAGTGAATAATGGAATAGAGTTATGATTAGTTTATCCTTTCAAGTAATAGACATTTCTGCTCCTGATTACTTCTCATTTTCTTATTCCATTAAAACTCTGAAGTGTTGCACTTTGCAAATAGTGAGTGTGTGACAACTTTGGTGTGATGAAAGTAATTACCCACTTCAAGGAAGCAGCACTTTCGTTTGTTAATACAAATTCTCCATTAGTAAAGCATAAAAAATAGTTAAATTGCGCACTATTCTACAAATAGTTTGGCTTATTTCCTTTTTCCTACTAATTTTTTTTGTTATACTTATGTTTAATTGTAAGAATCTTCTCAGTATGTCTGCAAATTAAGCATGTTCCTTATATTTTTTCTCTTGTAGAATACATGAGCACATTTGATCACGATTTGGCTTTTGATGGAGAAAAGTCACCGTTACGTAAGTCTTATTTTTATTTATTTAATACCTACTACAATAGACTCGTGATTATCCGAGGTAATTAAGACTGAGACTGCCAAGAACAAAAAATTTTGGGCATTCTGGACTTAATTTTGGTAAAGGATTGTAATAATCATATTTGTTTCCAATTCAATGTACTAAAAAAGATAATGCGCTCCTAAGAATACAAATTGTATAATAGCACGTAAATTAATGAGTGTTTATTTCTGTTAGAAAAAAACTAACTATTGACAATGTCAAATGACATACTCAATTTTTGCTAAGCAAATCTAATTAATCATATCTCAAGAAATCTCAATATTTCGAAAATCAGGGACGACATTGCCCTGCACACATGCCTGCTTGCTACTATGCTGTAGCAACTTATTTATTCCCCGTCTGTGTCCTATTCTTCAAGGCAGCTTTTTCTTTTGACTACCTCGAACAACCACTTCTCAGATAATTACTTCTTGTTTTGAAATAGTTGTTACAACCGTTCCTTTGTATGTTATGGAAAGAGATTTTACTTATTATGTTATGGAGAGGATTTATGAATAGGAAGATGCAAAATAAAATGGTGAACATATTTTGTATATAGCTCAACTTATTTTTTCAAGTAGTGAGGCTATCTCCATTTGTCACCATCCAGCCCAAAACAAGTGGATTTAAACCAAGACACCTGCGTTTGAGTTTTGGTTAGGGTGACAATTCTTTGAGCAATTTGATACTATCTCCATAGTTTTTTTTTTATTTGTGGATATAAGAATTCGTAAAAGATGCTTTCTAAATTCTAAATAAAAAATCAAAACTTATGAATGCATTGGAAATTCTACTGGAGATTACTTTTCTTCTTGCAAAAGATGAAATGAAAGAGGGAATCCTGTATTATATTATCTTATTTTCACTCGCGGAGTATTGGAGTGATTAACTGAAAGTTAAGAACAGTTTTGTTGATAATAAATTCTAAATAAGAAAGACAGAAGTAGTTGTATTATCATTGTGGATTATTATAACAAAGTATTTTTTGACATCTTTGCATTCATCCTCTCTAATAATTTGCATTTATTGCTGGCAGAAAATAACATTCTGTCTTTCTTATTTTAATTTTTTTTAAGGGTTTATAATCTCTTCACCAAATTTTTCATGATAAATCTTGGTAAAAAAGAATACGAGTTGATTGTTCAACTAGTATTCCCAGTTGACTTAATGTGAAACTTCATTTATATATCGTTCAGGGGACTAAAGGGGCGAAATGTGTAAGTGAGAAAAACGTTTGACTGAAATTGGGGAAAATATAGGTAATAACATAAAAATGCAGTGGTTTGAAGAAATTCTCAGAGAATTTCATTCTCAAGAAAGAAAGTTCACGCTTTCAAAAATAATCTAATATTATGCCCTTTGCTTTTCTCTGCAGTTAAAGTATAAATTTCCCCCTTTAAATGTTTACTGTGAATTGTTGGCAAACATTAAGCAAAGCTTTAGAAACCAGGGCACTAGAAACATGGGCACTAGCTTCATTTTCCTGGCACACTGTGGTTTTGTTTACTGCCTTAACAGTTCTCATCAGATTCCAATGGAAGGTTGATAGGTCTTAGGTACCAACAAAACTAAATGTGAACACTGAACCAAACATAGATTTCTTGGGCTCTTCTAGGATGATGTAATAGTTTTCGCATATCAGACATCAAGGCCGGAATTTACAGTTAGGACTGTTATTACGGACATAAAGAAACAAATAATTGTAAAATGCATATTTAAAGTAATTTAACAAGGATTTTAGCTCTGACTTATAAACAACAATGCAAAGGTGTGAAAAACATGTGAGAGCAAAAGTTATAAATGGAGTTTCAATATATATAATTGCTCTGTTGACCATCTTATCTTGTTATGCTAGCCTAACCCAGATCTGTTGATAATAAGTTCTATAAACATTGCAGCAAAAGACGCTGTGACTGAAATCAGAATAAAGGAAGAAAATGATCCACCAGAGGTTAAAGAAGAAATTTTGGTGAGAAACATTTTTTTAAAACTAGTTTTAAGTGTAATTAATCCACAAAGAGTTGCTGTTTAGGAATCTATCTGTTGTTGGTGAAGAATCTATATCGATTATAAAGTATAATGATATTTTATAACCTAGACCTCTTTTTTTCTTTCATGTGTTATTTTAGGATGCTGTGGATCTTGTTGAAAATAAGTCAAATATAGTGTAATGCGACTTGGGTTGAATCTGTGAAGTATTTGTTGGTTTCTGTTTTGGCAGTCAATGGAACTTGGATAATTTTGTTTTTTGCCTTGCTATCTGATATTTTTCTTTCTTTAATGCCTCATTAATTCCGCTTGCTTACTTTAATATGAGAGTATAGATGTTTTGCCAGTAAGAGTGAAAAGAAACAGCGCAGCTCACAGACTGAAACTGAGGTGAAGTGTTATCCACAATATGAATATCACTCCATAAACTTTTAGATAAATACTAGTTATGATTTAAAAAAATTTTAATCATAACGTTATTAAAAAATTATAATCGAAACGTTAGCCACCATGTCAGTGACGCGGCTCGTCTCGGATAGCCTAGATGGAGGACCTAAAATCAGTGAAATATGCATCAAAAACCTGACAATGTGCACAAGAAATGAGGATGCATTATTAATAAATTACTTCAAATATACCTATTCTGGGTTTACTCAGAGCTGTGTTTAAAGTAAATCTTCTGTTGACGGTTTCATCCAGTCAGGAGCTTAATTGTCACCATAGTGATGTCACTGAAGTGACATCATCTTCATGTGCTGCATAATTTGGAATTTCTTATAACAAGAAACCTATAATTTGTGTAAAACATAAAAATAAGTCTGCTCTTTTTATTTGAAAAAATTTAAAACACGTTTCATTGAAAATTCATTCCCCTGAATTTATTTACATTTTACTTATATGTTTGTTATATGCTTGACATAAAACAACTTTTCCGTCAGTTGGCAGATTGGCTTACTCTTGAATCCATTTTCCAAGCAAAACGCATCTGGCAAACGATTTGTTCTTCGCTGCCATGGTGAAACTCCCTACTGAAACTGCCAGCACTACTCTAAATACTGTGATTTGAATGCGATGAAATAAATTGACTATTAATTTTCGTTCTTTCAGCGAAGCTATTTCTTCATATTAATTGCAATGCACGCCATCCTCCTGGTAAACTGATCACAGCATAGCGGATAGTGTTTATTCAGATGAAGCAGATATCAGCTTTTATAATCTAAGTTGACAAGCTTACACTGAGCAAAGCTATTTCTTAGAGTTACTGTCCGTGCCCGACGTCCCACATTGTTAGTGATACTCTCACAAGGGATTGAAAAAACTGCTTACTTTAGAAATCAGCTGCTGAAGATATATAAATAAAGGGACAGTCTTGAGAGGGTCAGTAATATATAAATATGCATAAATATGCACCTATTGCCAATATATGCAAAATTATGCACTATAAAACTTCATATATTCCTTTCGTGTGGTCTGAATCATATTTTCGTGCATAAAGCATATCATTTCGCTGCAAGGAAGAAAATATGCAATATGGTAATCTGCTCTCTACTAATAAGAATTGAAAGATGAGAACATCATTACAGATGCCACTATGAGTGGTCAATCAAATTGTTTATTTCAGGAACCCATCAAATGCCAAAATCTAAAGATCACATTAGCAGCAGATTATTCTTCCAAGAGGATAGACAAATCGTATAGAGCATATTTATTTAAAAAATATTCATTTATCAATTGCTTTAATAAATAAAAATATTTTGATATGTATCTTCATTTATCTTTATCTTCATTTATTATTTCAAACATTGGTAGGTGTCCAATTCATAAGATAAAATTTATTTCAGTGTACAAATGTTCTACAGTAGCCCAACAGGTATTTCTCTAGTTCCTTGCATATTGTAGAATTTATGAATAAGTTAAATGAATGCAAGTATCGTCTTTGGAGTATAGAAAATAATTTCTATTAGAACATTACATTGAGTCACTTGTGATAATTGTTTTAATACTTCAACTTGATTTTATTTGATGTCTAGTGGTATTGAAGACTGATTGCCTCTTACTTTTTTAGAATGCCTTCTATACCTTATTATACGTCCAGTACACATTACGTGGTTTTGTTGAGAAAATAAAGTATCTCATTTGTCCTTTTTTCTTTTTTTCAAAAATAGTCTTTATTATAAATTGAGGACAATTATTAGGAAATTGAAATTGAATTTTGATGTGAAATGTTGAGTTCAATCCTCTTTTCCTTATATGAAGGAATCATCACTTTGTAAATATTTTAAAATTTTGTGTGTAAGAAATGTTCATTGTTTTGTTTCTTTTTTAATTGCTTTTTATTTAATAAAGTACTTTTTTCCTGCATTAGGGTGATTACGAATTGCTGCAGAAGGCACTAAAGCAAATAAATATGGTTTTGCAAGAAAAATTGTCCTCAGATGTCACAGCTAAAAAAATTGAAAATATATTTAATATGAGAAATACGGAAGGTGAAACGTAAGTCCAGTATATTAATATCATTAGTTTTTAGTATCATTAGTATTATTAGTAGCAGGTTTAATTAGTAGTTAGTTGATTTGTCTTGTTAATTAATAATGTGCTGAGTTGCAATTGTATTTGCTTGATCAGTCAGGTTGTTTTTTAATTTTATTACAGTCCTAAAATAAATTGTTTTTAACCAACTGAATGATTCGAAAGTATTGTAATGTTATTAGAAATAAAAGTTAGTGTACAGTAAGAACAATTTTAATCAGAAAAAAAAATGTAAAGAAAGGGATTTTTGTTCATTATATTTTAGTTAACTAGTCAATTACTATTTAATAAATCCAATCCTCAGTGATTTTAATTGCAATAGAATTACTACCAACAGTTGACCATTGTGTGTACATGTATGTACTTGTATACTACTTACATTATCTTTAAAAATATTTCTGTTATATGTATCAATTGAATTGTAAATTGATTGGCAGTAATTGCCAAAAGGTAAAAGTAAAATTAATATTAAGAAGTCTTATTCATTGATCTTATTGTAATCATTTAATAACATGTTTCAAGGAAAACATTTTAAACAATGCAAAGTGTGTATCTCAATTATAAATTTTGTTTCAGAGCTCTTCATGCTGGTGTCATGTGTGGAGAAAAGGATGCAATGAAGCTTATGTTGCAAGTTCTTGAAAAAGGAGGACAAAAACATCTTATTAATACTCAGAATTTTAGAAATGAGGTAAGGTTTTTGATAGAGGATATTGGTATTTTCTTAAAATACAATAAAGTGTTTTGAAATTGACGGTTGTGAGTATTGATTTTCAGACTCCATTGCATTTGGCTGTTCTTCACAAACAACCCCAATTTGTCCAAATGTTGCTTGCCAAAGGCGCAGACCCAAATTTTACGAACTCTGATGGAAATACAGCCATTCACCTTACAATCAAGTGCTGTCACAATGAGTGCCTGACTGAATTATTAGATAAAAACAACTACGTTCATAATGAACACAAACCTAAATGTAATGAAAAGAACTACGAAGGTGAGTAATAATGGAGAGTATTCAGCTCATTCAGTTTTTGGAAAGGATTTCCAAAATTAGTCATAAGATATTTTTAAGGTACATTATTTAGTCTTAAGGTATTTTTATGATAAAGAAAACTCTTTTTATTTGAATTCAAAATCGATATAAAAGATTGTGCAAGATGTCAGCTCATGGCAACAGAATTGCTTGTAAATATGATGTGAACATGTTATGTTACACAAGTGGATTTAATTAAAATTAACTAGTGAATTTACTTAAATCATTCATGTCAAGTTGTTTTAAATAATCTTAAAATAATTAATTTAGAATGTGTTTTTCATCTCTCTAAACCAAATTTATTGGTAGCAACTCATTTCCCAACTTGGTATAACTAAATGATAGATACTTTCGTACACAATTTAATTTCAATAGATACTTTTCTTTTTGGAAAAATGTTAGTTCTTAGTTCACTATTTCAACCTTCAATGTGTTTGCCACTTAAACAATACTAACCATAAGTTGTGTCTGCACTTAACAAAATCTCTTTGTTTCACTGGTCCTGTGGAGTTGTCATCAGATGCTTTTATCTTATTGTTTTAAATTTCTAATATATGGGTGATCCTATTTTTATTATATTTTATTGATTGAGTGGGCACTGCAGAATGTATGATTGGCATTTTTACAATGCTGTTTTGTAGATAATGGCATAATGAAGTTAATAGTGGCTGGCAATTATGTGTAAATCTACACATGCATATGACTGTGCTTGTGTGTATGTGTAGGAAAGAGAGAGGAATGCATTATTGACATAGATATGAAAATATATTGTTGTTGGTGGTTTTTATTTATTTATTTTTTATTTGTAGGTCAGACACCATTGCATGTAGCTGCTGTGAAAAGAAATTTATTTGCTGTCAAATCCTTGGTGAAAAGTGGTGCCAATGTAAATGAAGCCGATTCCACTTTAGGCCGTCACGTTTTAATGGTAGCTGTAGAACAAAGTGATAAAGATATTGTGGAGTATCTTGTTAAAGAGGTATGACAATAGTTACTTATTGCAAATGGTACTTGTTGAATTTAAAATATAGTTCATTTAATAAAAATGCTGACATTTCTACAGACAAATGTTGATGTAAATTTGGAAAATTATGCCGGAGACACCTCATTACACTATGCTTGTGTAGTTAATGGAGGAAATGCAGAAATATGCCAATTGTTGATTGATGCTAAGGTTGGTATCTTGATTTGTAAAAAATATATGATTAAATAGTTTGGTATTCAAGTATCGAAATAAATGAAGTTTATATTTTTAACAATTTAATTTTAAAAGAAGGGCTTCCAAATTAAAAATCAAATTGTTTTTACTTGCCTTTTCATACATTAGATATCATTTTATATGGTAATTTATATGCTTAAATGAGATCGTGTGGTTACACAGTGCTCACATGTCTTATCAGGGTCTAGATACCGAAAGAGTATTTTCCATTATAAATTGATGTTTCTACTATTAATGATCAAGTCATTCATCAATTGAATCATTTATTTCAGAAACCCGTCAAACACCAAATTCCTCATTTTGAGAAAACTAAGAATAAGTCTCCCGATTTTTCTAATTTCAAAATATGTTTTTTATAAAAGAAGATTAACGAATATTTTTCATATAAATATGCTCTAAATTATGTGTCTATCCTCCTAGAACAATAATCCGTTGCTAAAGCATGTTTTAGATTTTGGAGTTTGACGGGTTTCAGAAATAACCGAATCAATTGTACAAGGAGGAGATATTATCTCTAGAAATAGAAACTCAACTTAGGATGCAAGTATGATAGAAATTTGTTTCAAGAACAGTATTTCAGTCAAGTATTTACAAGCAATGATTGCTATTATATTGCACATAATCATGCAAAACTGCAACTTATATGTATAAAACATCATAAATTGAGAGATACAACCCACAAATATTTAAATCATCTCTTCCCATATACAATAGAACTCTGTTAAGATAATTTAACTTAAAAGAGACTGTAGACCTGAGTCCCAGTTTTTTAAATATGGGTGTTTTCTCTATGTACAAGATCTGCTTGTAAGAATTTCCTGCCTGCAATAGAAGAAGCAAAACTTTGAAATTGCCAAAAAAGGATTTTTAAGTTTTAATGGAAAAAAGTAGTCAAGCTCTAGTGTTTTTAACCAGCTATGCTCCATTGCTTCAAAGTTGTATTGCATGTGTTTTTGAGCATAAAGCATGCTTACTAATGTATTTTCTTTTTAATACTTTATGTATACAATTTATTTTGAATACAGGCTGATCCAATGAAAGCCAATCATGAACAACGAAGTAGGGCTATGGAACTTCCACTGGCAAAGCCACTTGAAGTGACAGTAAAAGAAGAGATTGAAAGCGAAGATGAATTTCAGTTGCACATAGATGATGACGATGAAGATGATGAAGACGATGAGGATGATGAAGAAGAAAATGGTTTATCCAAGGGTTGTACATCAATGGATTTGGCAAAAGACAACCAAGAAGTAAGTATTTCAGAGTAGTAGTTATCTACAATCATGGTAAAACCATATAGATGTAATGCTAATTTAACTTTCAAATGGAGAGGAAGTGGCGAAGAAAGAAAGAAAGAAAGTAAATTTAGAGCAGTTGGTCTATATCACATTTTAATTTCTTAATGAGGTAAAGGATTTTTAATACAATTTAATATAATTGAAAAAAATAAGTGCGTACAGTAACAAGTTATTATGTTGCAATATGGTTATTCATTTGCATTATGTGCTAATGTCATTTATTCATTGTACTGTTTTATTTTCTCTCATGATTATTTAGTTTTGTAATGTATACTGGTATAATATTATTGTACTCTCCACTTGCTTAGATCCTGAATATATTGAAGCAGGCTGATCAGTATATGGCATCAACCCTTCAAAATGAATCCCTGGATGAAGTCCAAATTAAAGACGAATGTCCAAGTCCATCTGAACACTCCACAGTAGTAGGTACGTGATGAGATTTTTCAAGTGCCCTTAGATTTTTGTACTTTTTTACACACAGTGGTGTAAGGATGCAACAATTCAAAAGATTTGATCTTCTGAGTTTCTTGTGAAGTGATCAATAAGGTTATTTCTTGTGGACTAAATGGTTATGTGCATTATTCTACCAGCAAAACTTGAGTTAAGGAATGTTCTTACTGTCCACGTCAGCAGCTCAAGTGTACATGCAAAACTTTTCTAGGTTTGTTTAAGAGATGCTGGAAATGTTATTGCCAATTATAATGGTCATTCGATACGAAAAAAGCAGAAATTTATCCCAACCTCTTCAATGGCATTGACGTTCAGCATATCCACTAATTTTCATCTGAAACTAGAAAATCAGTGATAAGAATTATATGTCAGTCTCTGTTTCTTTTCATTATATGAAATATTCAGAGGCAAAGATATCTCTTCACATTAGGTGAATTTTGAACTGTTAAAGAAACAGCCCATTAACAAGTGTGGAACAGATGGAAAATCTGGTGACTCGGAAAAGAATGTTCTTAGATTGCATGTGATGAAAGTCTTTTAAGTTTTGCACAAGTTCAATCCACAAAACTTTCAGAGGAGCCTAAGAAGATGTCTCAGCATGGAAGGAAAATTAGAAAGAATGAAACATTGATACATGCGAAGATGAGGGTATTGACTTAAACAAGGATTATGACGAGTTGAAGGAACAATTCAACAATAAGTCTTAACATTATTTCAAAATTTTTCGCAATTTTCTAGTCAATAAGACAATTTGTATTTTTGTTTTAACTAAATAGTAAACATTAGTTAAAAATTCTCAGGAGGTCTCTTCAAATTTCAGGCCATCTCGTTTTGGAAATCAAAGTATATTTGGGTAAATACAATAAACACATGGCCATTTTTATAGAGCTGTCTTTAAAGAACAGATTTTGTTAATAAAATAATCTCTATCATCAGTCATAGTTTTAGATAGATGCCAAAAAAATGAACTTTTACAATTTTCCAAAATTTAGTGAGTTTAATGAATATGTAACCTGCACCATTTGTTAAAGCATCATTTTGTGTTATTTGAGATAAACATTTTACTTAGAGGAATTTGGTAGTTAACTTTCCGGAAATTCTGGAAAAATCAGGGAATTTGTAGAGGAATCATTAAAAGTAAGGGAAAATGTTGATAGGCTTATGGGTATATTACTCCTAAAAACATTAGTAATATTTTTTCCCCCATTTTTTATTTGTTGAGGAAATTGTGTTGAATTGTTCTTGGTCCCCGCCAAATAAGAGAGCTCCCCAATTAGTATCAGGAAAGCTGTAATATTTTCTTTTAGTAGTGTGAAATAACTAATCTTAACTGGAAAAAATGTGTTATGAAACAGTGAAAAGTCAGGGAAATTTGTTCCTGGCAATGAGTGGCCACCTTAAAATTTTCAAAATAATTTTGAATATGTTGTAAGGTTTTGTGTGAAGTACCCTCAAAAATCAAAACTTTTGTTTCAAATTTGCAGTGCTTCGCGTTCTGTTAGATCAATGCAGGAATTTCAATTTTAGAGAATATATCTCAATGGTTTAGGCTCTAGTGTTGCATGCATACACATATACATGGACAGATAGATTATTCATTCATGTTAGCTACATTAGGAGCAATCCCAGACACTTGTTAAAGGTTAAACTGATAAAATTTTTAGTTTTGAAACAAATATATACAGTGTGTGGACAGGCACTTTTCTCGGGGGGGATTTCCAATGTTTTTCCAGCAGAGGACATCAAACACAACAGGGGGAATGATTCTTTGTGTACCCCTATCAACTCACGCCCAGAATATGCCTGTGAACAAATTATTTGGAATCTCTGTATATTAATTGACTTTATAAAACTTCAAAACTTTAGTAGGAGTCTAGGAGTGATAATTTGATATGTAGAGGTAATGATCTTAGCTTTAGCGAGACCTCAGAATATTCTTCCTAGTGAGTCATAGTCCTTGGAACCCATTGTGATGTTGATTGCTCAACTATTTCATTGACTCTAAGAATATAAAAATTTAGTTTACCCGGCCTCTTGCCCAAAAAGCATGCATAAAATCTTCGATTAGAAAAAGGACCAAATCTTCAATCTAAAACAGACTAGGGACTTTGAACTAAATCTTGTTTGCCAATTTGTGAAAGGGAAAAAAACCTGCTTATTGAAGCATTTCTGGTTTCATATTAGATTTCAGCAGTCAGTATATAAAAAAATTACTGTTTGATAAGGAATCAAAAAATCTTATTGCACTAAAGGATATTTCTATAAGATGTTAAGTTGATATTTTAGTAGTAAATATTGTCATAGCTGTATGTTAATCTGTTTTATGATGTGTTTACTTTGTTTTAGATAATGGACTTTTTGATGAACAAACTCTGACAAAACTATGTTCAGTTCTTGATGCATCAAATTCATGGACAAATTTGGCAGATCTCTTGGATTACACATTTTTGGTACCAAGTATTAGGGCTGCCATCAGTCCTTCAAAACTCTTGTTTAATTATGCTGATGTAAGTAGTGTATTTAGAGTTGGATGTAATTATGAATGTAAATAGAGCACGCCTTCAATAATGTTTTCAAGGGACTCAAAGAAAAATAATAGAAATAAAAGAAAGGTAATGTTCATGTGAAAGATACATGTTTAGAAAAGACCCTTGTAGAAACCTTTATCAAGAAAAGAATATGGCAGTAATCTCAAACATTCTAGTTCAATTAATTCAATTCTTATCACCAATTCCCTTCACCACTTTCAAAATATTATGTATCTCCTCAATTGTAGTATACATCTAATTATTTTCTTAATATGAATAACACCAGAAAATGTTTGCATTAACAGAAGCATCACATAAAAATTCATGGGTTTCATTGTATCATTTCCAGATCTTGTAAAAAGTGATTCATTGTCAGAAAGAGGAGGACTTTTTTAATTTATTTTTTTAATAGGATAAATATAGTGAACATTCAATTCTTGCAAACTGTGGTTCCTTGTAGTGCCAAATATGTGAACTGTGACAAAACATTTGTAGATAATGTAAATTTGAATTAAAATGTATTGAATGAAACGTCCAAATGTGTGTGTTTTGAACGTGTAATAATAATAATAATAATAATAATAATAATAATAATAATAATAATAATAATAATCATTGTTAAAATAATAATAATCATTGTTAGTGGAGTAGTGTGTCTAGTCTTTAGGTCTTCTTTTCTTTTAAATTTGTGTTATGTTCAACTATCTATATTTAATGTCATATTACAAAACAAACTTTTTCCAAGTTTTATATTACACGTTACTTTTTTATTCATCCTGGTATTTAACTACTTTTGAACTACTGGGGAGGCTGGTCCTAAATTTTGCACAAATGCTTTGTAAAGCAGAGGAAAAAAAATATGAAGGAGTTCAAAATACCTAAATGGTTATTCCCCGACATTTATGTAACTGATAAAGTAGTGTGACTAAGTCTAGTGAAGTAGTGGCATGCTGAACAGGATGGGGTGGTTGATTTAGGCCGGCAAGTTGGGGAATTAGGGCAAGACAGACAGCAGTGGCATGCTGGTTGGAGGATACAGGCAGAAGTGTTGAAGTCATGGATGTGATAAATAAATACCTGGGCAATGTCAGGTTATCATCTAGTTAAAATTTGTCAGTACCATTTATAGGATTATAGGTATACTAGTCACAACATGACAATAACATAGTGTAAATACAGCATTGTTCATAGCTCTCAATTATTTCCATGTAGGGTTAGCAAATTTATCACAATTCCTTGTAAAAAAGAAAAGAAAAAAAATTAAAAAGAAAAGGAATCACTGTTATATCAATATGAAGAGAAAACAAAACTTATAAAATCTATGGATCAACACATACATAATTAGTGATCATTGAATATGTTTATATTGGAAATTTTAAGAAAGTAGTTTTGCATATGTGAATTCACACTGTATTTTTTACATAGTGTTTTTGTTTTTTTGTACTTGATTTGCATAAGTTTTTAATTTATATCTTTTTTTTTTCAGCTTCATGGTAATGTTACAGTACAACACATACGTAACTTTCTAGAAGCCTTGGATGAAAAAGAAGCGGTTGAAGCAATAGATCTTATGTTGGCAAGACAAGTTGCTAATACAGGAGGTGATCAATGAGAACTTACACTGAGATACTGAGTGATATTCAGTATTATTTCAGCATTTGTAATTTAAATTTGCTCAGTTGGCCGCCAGAGTTCCATTTTGTGATAGTTTATTACAATGATTATTCCAGAAGAAAACTTGGCTAGATGACCAGAAAGCATGTTCTATATTGTACATATATTGTATAATTTAAGTATATTATACACCTATTGCGTATATATAATTATTTCTTGGAAATACTTCCATAGTTGAAAAACAAATTGTTACCTCACATTAGATGCTACTTCTCCTTTTTTTTTTTTTTAAGAAGAGCATAATGTTCTTTAAATTTTATTTTAAAATAAAAGTTTAGGATTATTGTCCATAAACTGAGCTAAAAATTGTGAGAAATAGCTGTTAATTTTCAATATTAAGATTATTTTTAACAAGATTTTGAGAATATGGAGGAAGTAGTTTGATTAATTGTCAATTAATAAAATGTTCTGTAATCAATACATTCGTTGGTTCTAATAAGTTCAACTGTGAAACATTCCTTTCTGGGGAATGAGAGGATGTAGTAGTACTTTGTTCTTAGGTTGCAAGATCATGTCTGTTTCCATTCTGTAAAATCAATAGCCTTTATGATATAGAGATTGACATATTGCTCTACACTATTGCATTAAAATTTTGTGTTGGATAAACACGTCTGCAGTAAACGTATTTTAAAACCTGGGAAGTCGGTGTAAGTGGTGCTAAGAAAAAAAATTGTGAATTTTATAAGAATACATTCAAAACATGTGAAAAATAGTGCTTCAAGCAAGAAATCAAGTTGTGAAACAACTTTAACTGAATTTGGATTCTTCACAGACTAGATAAAAAAAGGTCCAGTGGGCCAGTGATTTGAACATTTGACCTTGCACCTTCAACTGCGTTTTCACATCTTTTTCAACTTAACGGTTAAGAGGAGAAATATCACCTTTTGTTTTTTTATCCACTGTTACATTTTTGCTTGTTGTAATACTACAACCCTGGAAAATTTATGTGACAATATTTTTGTTAAAATTTTTCATTCAAAGTAAACTAATGTTAATATATTCAAAGGAAAAGATTATCTAAGGTACAATTGTTTGTTATTGTTCATGTTTAACTCAAATCATATATTAAGACTTAGAATGTCAGTTTGTTTAAATATTGTTCATCAATCTAATACAAGTATTGTGTATTATGATGTGATATACTTTTAAAAATTTATTGAGTTTTTAAATTTACTTAAGAGTGAATTTTAGTGTTTGCTTTTACATGATATGTATCACTTGATCTTCTGTAGATAAGTGCATTCATCTGTGTGTGGCATCTCAATTTTCTACTTTTTTTTCTAAAATTGTTTTTAATGTGCACTTGTAAATATAGACTTTGTGCATGTGAATCCAATTTCTATTATAGAGTTGCAATATCCATTTTTAATTGTAAGGTAAATTAATGTATATTTATGTATTAAGTGACATAAGTAAAAAGAAAATTATTTATTTTTGTATAATATTCCAGTGTTGTTGGTTAATTTTAATGAGAGAAATAAAAGTCCTTTAGTATTTTTTGATACTGCAAGATATATTCGTGTTTCAGTGCAAGTAGATTCTGAATGTGGAAAGTGTTGCAATGATATGGTTTGTGGAACATTCTTAGCATGAGATTGTCAACATTACATTTCAATGAATTGAATCGCTTCAAAATTCAGTTTCTTCGTACCAAACGAGCTGTTTGAAATGCAAGGGGTGGAGAAAACTAGTTTGCCAGTCAGATCAAAACTTCACCGTCGTAAGAAAATGTCAAATTTTTACAGAACTGAGTAAATATTTCCCAGTTCGTCAACGCGATTTCGTCTCCCCTCTCCCTTTCTGGCCATTTTCCACCCGCCATCTCGCTGGTTGTCACCCCTCAGTGCGGCTCTGTTTACACTTTTCGCCCAACCGTGCCTCGAGGCGGTCCCTGTCGTAACTCGGGGAGGGGGAATGTTACAATGGGAGGGGTTTCACATCTCAATCGCATCGCGACGTGCCGGCAGCTACCAGGCGAGTGTGTTCCTGTGTGGCCGCTAGAGTGAATCGCTGTTCTGGCTGTGAGACTGAATCGACATCTCTACATCAGCACACCTTGTAAATACGCTTCATTTGATCCATCTCCCACCGAACATGGCCAATCGAAGCCCTGCCATCAAGTATACGCAAGTAAGAACCTTTCCAGCTATGCTTTCTGGTGCAAATTTCACACAAATATTGGATACTTTGCTACCTCAATTCTTTATAAAGTATTGTAAGAAACCCTTCCGATAAATTGTGTTAAAGAGCAATAACAATATCAAAAGTTGTTACAACAGCACATACTTTCTCGAAATATTACGATGTTATCGTTATGTACTTCAGGACGCCCCATAATGCTTCATTAATTTCAAACAAATTACGCAAAAACTAACTTTTACAAAAAGAATTGTACATGACTGTTTGTTAAAGAGCAACTTTTGTACAACAGACTTTGAGGCAAACATCTTTATCTTCAATTTTGTAGTTGACCTTTTTTTTTATTGCAATTTTCGATAAGTAAAACCTAGCAATATCCGAAAATGGGATTAGCATCATATTTTTACCGTCACTTATTACACATGTAGAGAAAATTCAAAGAAAAAATTTTGAGAAATATTTTTTTCGTATATTTCAAGCGCATATTACGCAAAAACTATTCGTTTCTTTAAAAAAATTGTACATGGACCTTTTTTAAATAGCTAATTTTGTGCAACACATTGTGTAAGGTAAATACTATTTTCAATTTTGTAGGTTAATTGTTTTTGCAGTTTTCGAAAAATTCAGCAATATCCAAAAAGGGACTAGCACCATATTTTTACTGACCCTTACTGCATAAGTTTAGAAAATTTAAAAACTTTTTAAGCTGTTTTGGGGATATAAAAATTGCGATAATTTCAAGCGCAAATTACACAAACTACTCATTTTTTCAAAACATTGTACATGTCCTTTTTTAAAATGCTAATTTTGTACAACATACTTTGGGGGGGGAGAATTCTATCTTCAATTTTATAGTCTTATTATTCTTTGAAATTTTCGAAAAGTCGGGGATATCAACGAAAGTGAGATCTGCTTAAACGTCCTTCGCGCCATTCAAGAGCAAAATCAAAAAAATTGGAGCCATTTTTTTTTAAATGTCAGAGGTTTTATGTAAAATACCCCCGAAATTAAAATATCGGTTTCAAATTCCAGGGGCCGCGACATCAGCCAGAACGATTGGGAATATCAATTTTGGAGAAAATCGGCTGAACGGTTCATGGGCTGGCGTTGTGCACAGACGGACGGCACGTTTTACCGTCAATCGATTTTTCGGTATGAAGGACACACTATTTCTCTTTTTTTTCTATCTATATTTAGCAGAACTGATTACTGAACAGCAGCGGATCCCGCGAATGGGGGGGGGGGGCAGGCTCTACCTCAATCCATTTTTTTAATAAATTTATTCAAAACAATTGTCTCACTGATATTACATTCCAAAGCATTATTTTCATGAAGCGCGCACAGACGTGATTTCAAAATGGCTCAAAGCTGTGTATGACAGGCGTCCTTTATCGCGTTTTGTTTCTACCCTGTCAGTGCAAGAAAACCGTAAAGCGCTCCAAAATCTACATTACTATTTTCTAATATGCGTAGAAAAGAAAAGAATGCATTCTCGGGTCGCGAGTGAGATGTCTACAGCATCGTTAGGTACCCAGGAACTACGGAAATCTAAAAACGGTTTCTATTTTGAATCAAAAATGAAAATATTTAATTGTGAGTGGATGGATTCCGCCTATGCGATCCGATTGAATTATAATAGTCGGTACATCGCTGCTTTAAACACAACTGACTTCAGGCGACAGCAAGGCTCCAGGGAAGAGGTCGCACGCATTTGAATATTTACTATTAACGTGATACGAAATGGAACCGCGACTATTTTGATATTTTTAATATATAAAGAAATGCACTGTAAATACTATACTATGTTATTGCAGAATTTGTGATGTTTTTGTTAATACATTTAATTTACTGCATTGCCATATGAGAGTACTTTCTGCTGTTCGTGAATAGTGTGCACGCAACATTTTGGGAAACCATTTTATGTGACTTTGTTGAACTGCATTTTTGGTGCGGCAAGCCAATCTTCTCAATATACAAACATTTTAAAACAAAGTTCAAGGAACGGCCATTGATGATCTGGTTTATCACAAATTCCAAGCTTTATGAAGATTTTGGTGCCTTCAGAGAACATCAAAAATGCCCTATTAAAAAACAAGGCGCCAAATTTGAAGCAATATATATATATATATATATATATATATATATATACATATATATATATATACATATATATATATATATATATATACATAGAGGGAGAGAGAGAGAGAGAGAGAGAGAGAGAGAGAGAGGGAGGGAGAGAGAAAGACCTGGATGGTCGAGGTGGCCATAGCGTGTGCCGACTCAGCGCCACGGTCCGAAGGGTTGTCTGCCTCTTGTCCTCTTGTCTTTCATGTATGTGTGTTGCCGCGGAAGGCCTTGTGAGTCTGCTGACCACAGACCGAGGAGCCCCGTATGTGTCAAGTGTAATGGTAAATGTGTCCCCATGAGGGTCATGTTGATACCCGGCGCGGATAGCTGAAGTAGGCATCTTCTGAAGCAGGGAAAAGACTCCCGGAAAGAAGAAAAATAAAATAAAAAGGTTCTTCCGTGGCCGGTATCCACATTTCTGAGCCAGTGTTAGACAACAAGGATGAAAATGCATTTCTGAGACCGGGCTCGTCAAACCGAACCGCACGAGCTACTTGCCTGCCTGAGAGTCCGGCGCTCCTACGAGCACGGGCAACTTACCCTCACTCCGCACTATTTATTTATTTAGCAAAAAACAGTAAAATGCGTATGTAGTGTATGGGGGGGGGAAGATAATCTGCGCACGAGTTCTAAAATCCCTTCCCATCATTTTAACTATAAATAGTTGAAAAATGAGTAAAAGTTAAAGATAAATAAATAAAAATACAATTTTTAAAAAGCCCGAGATTAGCGACATTTGAAAAAACTAGACGTTTTTGTTCCCGAGTTGTAGAAAACGTATTTGCAAAGCTAAACGAACTGCAGATTTTAGTTTCTGAATTACTAACAATTACCTTACCTTACTCTTACGCGCCCTTACCTCTACTCCTACCACTACAAGCAAAAGGAGAGTTCAACAAGAAGTGCGCGCCGATCCGGTGGCCGAGATCGCGCGGAAGGCAGTAGTGCCGTAGCGAACTCGCACCGAAGGATCGCGGGTTCGAGTCCCGCCTGGGGCATGGTGGTATTGTGTTTCGTCCTTTCACCCCCTATCATCATCATCATTATCGTGTCAACCCACAGTTACCATACCGTTACAAGCAATAGTGGTCGCTAATGACCTAGTAGTTGATGCGACCTTAAATAACAAAAAAAAAAAAGTGCGCGTAGTGAAAGAATTCTGATTACGTTATATAATGAACTTAATTTACTGTTTAATTCTGTTATATGTATTGTTCCATTTGAGGTTTGACTGAACTGAGAGACCTAGAAATTTTGTTACAACATAAGCTAATTGCATATTGGTCGTTTTACAATGGAGCATGCGATTGCTGACTTGAAATGCAAAAATGCGTTGAAACTGGTTTTCCTTTGTTAACTATTAATGCGTTATTACAAAACCAATTTGAAACTTCTGAAATAGTACTTTTTATTGTTTTTTTGTTGTTGTTGTTGTTGTCAAGAACATTCGTGTCATCGGCAAACAGAACTGTTCTTCTGTTTTTAATAGGCGAGGGCGTACCGTTTACGTATAACAGAAAGAGGATAGGACCTAATGTCGTACCTTGCGGAACCTCATTTTCAATTGGCAAAGAATTGGAAAGATAAATAAATAAAGTTCTTTCGTGTCATTATCAGTACGGAATTTCTACTCTTTGAGATCGGTGTTATCCAATTTAGGGCGATACCATAAGAACCAATTCCATAAGAAGGTAATTTTAATAGCAAGATGTTATGGTCAATAGCGTCAAAAGCTTCCGAAAGATCTAAAAATATTCCAATGGTTGCTTCAATTGGGTCCATTGATGAAGCAACATTTTTAAGAAAAGAAAAAATGGCAGTTTCCGTAGATTTTGATTTTAAAAAACCGTGATGCGAGTCTGAAAACGTTTCGTTTTTCATGAGAAAAGTTTGCATTCGCTTATAGAAAATTCTCTCTAATATTTATGAGAGAACTGACAAGAGAAATTGGCCGGTAATTTTGAATTTCATTTTTGTTCCCTTTTTTTAAAAAGTGACTTTATTTGTGATGTTTTGAAAATACTGGAAATATTCCTGTGCATTAAGAATCATTGAAAATGTGAGTTAAGTGGTGTAAACAGACACACAAGTTTTCAATGAACAATCCGGATATTCATCTAAACCAGATGAATATTTATTTTTTAATTTACTATTTTCAGGATTTTGTTAGAAGTTTCGGAAATAATCATGTCGAAAACTTTTCCCTTAAAATCCAGAAGGGGTACGGAAGCTGAAGCGGCGCGAGGCGGTGAACAGTGACTTCATGCAATATTTTTGCCAGATTTTTGCTATCAAGTTTACCGAGAACTGTGTTATGTTTATTCTTTGGAACTTATTACTATTTGAGGTACACTTTCTTACTAAGTTCTCCCTTATATAAACACCTTTGCTAAGTGACAGAACTTAATATGAATGGCGAATTCGTTTTGTGTTGTTTAATTAAATCATTCGGTTATTTATTGTATTTAGCAATAATGTGAAATAAATTAACAACTCTCGCTTACGGCCAGACATAACTTTCAAGACGAGTATATTTGTCTGTGAAACCTTTTAAACTAAATTTAGTAAGTTAATGCATTTGTATCACTCTTAAGTAAACAGGATTACAAAATTGAGATACTTTGGATTCAATTTTTTTTTAATTTTACTCTCAACCGAGAATTTAAAATCTGATGTTTTTTTAAATTTTATTTTAATGGATATTTCTTGTAAAAAGCGAAAATGGGAAGTATTGTACCTCTTGAGGCTGACTAACCGTGAACTGACTTCTCGTAAAGTCTGTCATAAACCAGATATCCAGTGACATACCGCCACTCCTGATTTATACAAACCTTTCTTTAAAATCTCGCGCCAATTTCTCAGGACGCAGTGCCCGCGAGATCTAGTATGCTTCTTAACTTACCCGCGGCCTTGAGATGTCTGTTTCAGACGATTTCATAATCCACTATTCGTTTTGAAAGACAGTGGTCTTATTAACCATTCTTCTCACAACCGAAGTAATTTTGCCCCAAGAATACAAATCGTACACCATACTTCTTACGGCAAGTTTTTATGATATAGTAATATTTTTTTTATTTTTCCTGTTTCAGCTCTTTATCAACAATGAATTCGTCCCCTCCGCCTCTGGCAAGACATTTCCTACGATAAACCCAGCCACAGGGCAGAAGATCATCGACGTAGCTGAGGCTGACAAGGTACGAATGCGTCGAAATATGTCGAGAGCTGATATTGTGCATTACGTCGCTCGTTCAAATACAAATAGTTGGCTAACGTCCGTTCTCCACAGGCCGACGTGGATGTCGCCGTAGCGGCGGCCAAGCGAGCTTTCCAGAGGGGTTCGGAGTGGAGGAACTTGGACGCTTCTGCCCGAGGCCGCCTCCTCAACAAGGTGAGCTAACGACTTCCTTTGTGTGCGCGCCGCCGGCTGCGTTTCCGGTTCCCGTGCGTACGAAACTTCGCGTGCAGACAAACTGTGCGCAGCAGCACTCGCCAAAAATAAGTAACAAATTGCTCTTACTTGTAAGTTGACCTACTCTCGATTAGCTCGCATAACATTGTCATGTTGCTTGAGTAACATGCAACATCTACTTTGCAAAAATAATGAGCGGAACTCTTGATGTGGTTGTTTTGTGTACGATTTTTAAAATGCCTTTTAAATTCAATCTTTCATCATTTCTTTTATAACGAAAAGAATTATTCCACAATAACCTTTCAGATGATAGCTTTATTTTCCTACATAAGTGCAAAAATAGAAATATTGGAATTACTTCTGAGAATGTTCCGTAATCAGAATGAATGGACTTAAGTAATTCCGGTTTGATACGCTGTGTATAACCTCAACGTTACGAAGGATGCCAGTAAGTTGAAAATGCTGTCGACCAGTAGCGGAGGAAGGGCACCACAGCCCCCGCGACTGCGGAAGGGCCCAAAAGCAAAGAGGGCGTAATGTTTCAAAACATTTTTAAGGAAATAAATGTTTTTGAAATTAAGGATACTAAACTGATCTACTATTTACTAGAAATAGAAAGCTATGCTATGAAATAGCCAAAACATTTAGACTTTTAGAAGCAATTTAAGGAAGGGCAGTTCTTGAATGTTGGAGCTATATTTCGAGAGCGGGGAGGTTTGCTCGTCAAAATCTGTGTCTACAAATGACTCTTTCGTCCAAATATTCGAAAGACTTATGTCTACATCCATATCACTGAAGGACCTTTTCCCCCGTTTGTAAGGCATATTTTGTTTATTTATGAAATTGCGTATTACAGCAGTAGCAGCTGAACTTGTTTCAAAAATGAAATTAATAGAAATAATTTTTGAAAGTCAGTGATTCTGGAAAGATGCATTGGTCTCTCAATTTTTAGAATTGAATATAATACAAGCACATATTAATATGATAAAAGACGCACAATGATATGCTAATAGATTTGTTTACTAAATCTAGAAGAATCATACATTTTGATTTGAATTAGAAAATATTTGTTATTTGCATAACATAATAAAATGATATCCGGTCAGATGGCCGAGATCGTTAGCCAGTACTGTCGTAGCGGTCTCGAACCAGAGGACTGCGCGTTCGAGTCCCGCGTTCCGGCACGGGTGTACTCGTATTTCTGTAGATATGTGCAGTCCTTCACCCCTCTATGATCCTATCGTCCATACCACCAGGGCTAACAACATTGGGGGGAATTCAACTGAAATGTTGACTCCCCCTCCCTCAGAAAAGTACTTGCACCTGCTAAACCAGGATGCACGCGTGATCCGAGTTGGTCTATGCGCGAAAAAAAATGTAAAAAGTTTATCAAAAAGGATACGTTAAGTGATTGGCACTCTTAAGTTATTAGTATAATATAAATGAAATTATTGAAATTAATTATAGTTTAAGTTAATTGCATCAAATAAGAAACAAATTAATTGTAGACAGTTAAATAGATAGTAGAAAATAGACAGTAGAAATTAAAGACAGTCTAAAGTTATCACTATAGTGGTAGCTGTGTATAATTGTTAAAATGTTTAATACTCTTCATCGCTTCTTGCCTTCCTTTTGCACCATCCTTAGATAGGACTAGCGGAACCCGGCAGATGTAGTTCTGTCCTTCATCTCCCTCTTTCTCATCCCCTCTCCCTTTCTCACTCTAATCCTGTCAGAGTCTGACTTTGTCTCTCTCACTGTCTTCTCCTCTCTCCCTGGCTCTCTCTGTCCCTGTCCATCCCCCTCCCTTTTCCGAATCTCTCTGCGTCTTTCTGTCTGTCTCTGTCTCTCTCTGTTCTAGTACATTCTGAAAAGACTAGAAAACCTTGCTTTGGAGGATATTTCAAGGTATATAAGTGGTGAACACAGTGTACCGTTGCTGTTTTTCCGGCATAACGAGAGTCCTTAGAATCCTAATTTTTGAGATTCAGAATTTTTAAATTGTGAGAAAACATACATTCTTAAAAGAAAAATACTTATGTCAATGAATTATATACATTGAAAAATAATAAGTCGTCGAATGTCCTTGAAGTTGGTACCACTGACATAGCGAAGACCACTCAAATCATTACCATTAGTTTACCACAGTTGCCACAGTTACCACTACCACAGTTGGTTCCACAATAACACTCGTTTGTACCAAAACTACTTACAAGATGCAGCACTTCCAATTATGGTAGTGCCAACTTCACATTGGCACCGCCACCATCGTAAAAAATTGGAACCATTCGCCACTCGCGATTGAGCCGTATTAAAATGGCAACTCAAGACACACATATTGTAATATAACATCAAGTAAACAATTACCATTAATTATTACATTATACATTTACTAATTTCATTGAAAGTAAAGGTTTAGTCTTACCTGAAATGCTTGAAAATAAACTCCATTCTCCTCTCTTGTTTGGTAAATTCTTCGGTGACATCATAATAGAAGGTAGCAGAACTTATTTCTGTTAGTTTTTCGTTCTCAATTGACGTGAGTGCCAAATTACTCAATCTTTTTTGTTCTTGTTTGATCTTCCGAAATATTTAAAGGTTTTAGGGCATAACTACTTTTTAACCATGCTTATGAACTGAGTATAATTAAAACAAGCAAGTCAAATCTGTATAATTCTCAAAATGCTAAATGATTTCCTTGTACCCTGCTTGCCTTCAGGTCTTTCACTAAATCATGGGGAAATTTTACACGAAATTCCATTTAGTAGAGTACTGTCATTTCATTATTATTTATATAATAGATCAAAATAATTATCGTGTGGTCCGTAAAGAGCATCCGTGGCGGAAGGGAACGTTGATTTGTAACACATGACTTAAGTTGGATCTAGTACACACAAAATTCTAATTGTGGGAATTTCCAAACCTATTCTTTGTTTGTAATGCCACATTATCTATTATTTCAAAAATAGCCGTCTGCGTTTTATTGCATTATCTTCAGGGCAAAGGTACGAATATCTATACTGCGAATTATCTAAATCTGCCCCTGGCAGGTATCTGCTGTTGACGGTTTCATCCAATCGGGAGCTTGAACGTCACCATAGTGGCATCAATATGGATGACGTTTAAGCTCCCGATTGGATAAAACTGTCAATAGCTGATACCTGCCAGAGGCAGAGTTAAGAAAATTGCAGTATACTTTTGCGCGGTACATTTTCAGAGCGCGGTACATTCAGTTGATTAGCTACACACTATTCATAAAATTTGGATCTATTTGAATTAGCATTCTCTCTCCATCGCTTTTTCGGTACAATAACGGTTATCCAAATGTTTTGTTTGAAGAACATTACAAAAACGTCGGTGCTGACATTCTACTTTTTTAACAACCGGTTCTCCAATGATTTCCATTAACTTGTATTTTTTTATTTAAATATAGATTAAATAGTTCATTAAATGAGGTAACATGAGGTTCTTTTTAAATTTATGGATACAGTAGTTTAAGAACAATTCTACCTAAAGGTTTAAAAAGTGATAGCATCAATAATATATCAGTAATTGTAACACGCTGGGCAATGAAAATATCTATATTTACTGGACATTACTAATCGCAGAAATAAAATTTTTAATTTTATAAGGAGTACCTTTTTGAAGGTGTTGCTGCAAGTTAGTCATACATTCTCAGCAAATTTAAAGTTCGACGTATTTGCCTTTGTTAATTAACTCTTCATTTTCATAATGTCCTCTGAACGACAATTTTTGCTAAAACAAATCATGTCGCGTCAAATTAGACATTTTAATGTCCCCCTTCTTCCTAACAGTGTCATTACGTGGTTTTACATCTGATCTCAATTGTAGATAAACTTGTTTCGATGCGACACTTCCAAAACTGGTTAGCTGTACAAAGTGAATGCAAATGAATTTTTAATTTTTATGTTTTGAGATTGCTTTTGAGAGAGATTGTTCATATTGTTATAGTTTTCTTTGTTCTACACATTAAGGTCATGGAAGAACAATAAACATGGCCAGCAAAATAATTTATTGAGTTTTCTGCTTTCTGTTAACCAATTAGTGTTTTCGTAATTTTTAGTATTAAAGTAGTAGAAATACTCTCTTCCCTTTTATTTGTGCAAACACGTGGTCAGGAAGTTCAGGAACAGGCCTGTCCACACGAATATAAATTTTATCCACAACAGTACTACTGAACGATTTTTTATCCTCAATTGTATATGTATTTTCTGCCATAGCACAATATCTTACCGCTACGTAGCACAAAAGGCAGCTCTAAGAAATAACACGCACACGGAAATAATATGCATAGTATTAATAACACGCACAGATTAACTAAATACACAAGTAAAAGTACGTCGTAATATAACCAGCAGTTACCAGGCGCCGTTTACCACTGTCCTAAGCGAATAGAAAAGAGCGCATGCGCACTGCGCAATGCATTCCGGCATGCTCAGTTCGGGCCGGTTTGCGGCGCCTGTAGCTCTCTCTCTATCAGCCTCAGCATTCTAAGCTCAATACAGGGCCGCGCGCCTCTGAATGCAAGTGTACACTCTTTGTCAGAAATTTAAAATCCATGCACACGCAACACTTGCCGTACTAGATACTCCGATTGTCATGAAAATTTACCAGCTTGTTTAGGACTTGTGAAAACTTAAAAAAATTTTTTAAGTGCAACGAAGCATTGTAAGTAATATTTGTGAGGCATGTAGTATTAACTTCCTATAGATGGGCGGAAATCGCCGCCCACCGCCAGTCGTTGTTATTAACGATTGTTAACTCTTACGCCACGCCCCCATTATCAGCCTGTCTGTCGACACGGTGTCAATTGCCTCGGAGAGCATGTTCTGGAAATATCTCGATAATAATATAAATAAATAATTAATAAATTTCAGTTTTGCGTTAAAAACAAAATTTTCACAATGAGATTCTAACAAAAAAGTATCTAAAACAGAGCAACATATTGGTTTACGATATTCTCAACTGACTTCCGTACGATTATTAAAAACACGTATCATTGTGCCCTTCAAACTCGAAAGGGTCCAAGGGATACGGCCTTTGCCCTTTGTAAAAGATCGAACGTGCCACGTATTGTGACACCGATTAACACGTCACGTAGCGTTCCAGGTGCGGTATGGAAGGTGTGGAGGTGACGGAAGGTCTTGATGTAAAAACGCTATTTCTAATATTCCACAGCACTTCAAAATTTGGATACGTGGGTTTTGCAAAGGTGTTGTACTAGCGGGCGAAATTTCACAAGAATCTGAGTATCCAGTGTGGTGCGATACTTGCGAGAGTGGCGGTTTAACAGTATAATAATTGAATTTATCTGCCTTTCCTCCGTGGTAAGCACAGCGTATCTAGCTT
Source organism: Gryllus bimaculatus (assembly GCA_017312745.1). Classification (NCBI taxonomy): domain Eukaryota; kingdom Metazoa; phylum Arthropoda; class Insecta; order Orthoptera; family Gryllidae; genus Gryllus; species Gryllus bimaculatus. Next base: position 2,159,126 of record BOPP01000015.1, on the reverse strand, counting down.
ACCTGGAATATATGCCATTTATTGGTAACATTTTTATTTATTTTATTCTTAATCGGTAAGTTTTTCACAAACTGCGCTCGAGGATGAAAAAAACAAGACACCCGTATGTTTAAAATTTATTTTTATTTAGTTCTTGCATAGTAGAAATTTTCAAACCAGAGACCAATCGGGAGCTCAGAGCTTATTCTGGCTGGAGAGGTGTCCCACTGGCACCGGGCAGAAGCAGATCCAGCCGAACACTTCTGAGGGGGCATCATAGATTTTTGTTAAATAATAAATATTTGTTATTATATTGTTTATATATATATATATATATATATATATATATATATATATATATATATATATATTGTTTACGGAATACGAGCGTGAGGTTAGCGAGAATTCCAAATTCGAACAGTCGCAGTTGTAACATTAATCTCGTTGAAGAAAATGCGTTCGTCTTATTTGCACATTTAGAAATTTACTTGTAATTCATTTTCAGAATACCATTAATCAACTTTAAAGACATTGCAAATGTACTAAAAATGTTTCAAGAAATTTTATTAGTCGAAGTACGCTACTTTTACCAACTGTCGCGCTGCAATGTGTTTTAAATCCCATAATTTCACAATGCATCAATTCAGAAATTGAATATTTTAAACACTATTGTTCAACATTGAAATAAATTAATCGAATTAACTAGTAAAAGTAACAAGTAAATTCATTATAATAACGATTGCACTAATAAATGAAGGGGGAATTTATCCATATTTACCCGAATAAAGGTTGACTCAATTTATGACGACCCCCTAATTTTGAAGAGGCTCTGAGAATATTTTTTTTGTGAATCACGGCTTTTGTCACTACCGAAATCTTCACATGTAGCGTTGTTTCTTTTCGGTCCTCCTCTTGGTCTGCGATGTCCTCTGACTTTTTAGGCTCTTCTCAACGTTTTGCGTGTTGAATGTACGTTCTAAGTCTTTCACATAACGCCACGTAAGTAAGAACATTCCTTCCTGTGTCACCAGATTTTCTTTCTTTCCCTCTCTTAATCGTGGCCTCGGATTCTTTAACAATTTTCACATCCTTTAAGATAATGAATATAAAATAATATACTTTAGAATTGTGTCACTTAATTTTCACGTGATGGAGTTGTGAATAGCGAACTTTTTGATCTGCTTCTCCGTTTCGCGGGTATCGTTGGAGATAGCGGATAGTTTCCAAATTTGGGAAGCTTTAGCTCAGAAAATATTTATCATACTTTTCTGTGGTTGAATTTAGAATGAATATGTACTTGTATCAATGTAATTTTTTTCTCTTCCATCTCTCGCAAAACGAAGATTCGCACTCGCTGGACATCTGCGCGCCCTCCTCGATCTCATAACGTGCATCGTGTAACAAAATTACGGAAACTATTTTTATTCGTTTTCGTGTTACGTTTCACTTGATACAATGTCAGTCGTTTGAGATTCTCTTTTTACCTGCCCATTCAAAAATATCGGTCTGAATCGCCCGGCAAATTCGCGGTAAATGAAAAGAATGCGATCGCGAATATAATTGCGTATTATGGATTCGCGTGATATTTTAATCGTATTCGCAGCTTATTGTTTGCATGCGCGTCAACATTTTAGTTCGAGTTTAGTGACCTGGAAGGGCAATATAAGAACGAAGCTCCTAACATTCAGACATAATCTGTGAATATAAGACAATCCTATATTTTTCGAACGAGATATTTACGAAGAAAAAAACAACATATACGGGTAAATATAGTAGTCTGTTTTCTCGATGTCCAAGAGCCCCGCCTCCGACAACACTAAAGAGCCCTTCAATACCAAATATTTCTCTTTTAGATGTCGACACAACCTTCTTACTTTTCAATTTACAGTGTGAGCTTTGGGTAAGGTTACTAGATAACGAAAAGGGAAGTTGAACGTCGCGTCAAACAGCAAAATTCAGAACATTCAGTTCACTCCTCAGATTTTGTCGCACATTTACGTGATTTTTTGTATTGAAAATTAGTTTCTCAATGATTCAGTTCAACTAAAACGACTACTAATTGCGACTACTAATCTGAAATCACTAAATAAACTATCATTGTGTGAAAGGTAAATAGTAGGATCTTTTTAATTTCAAGCAATAAATGATTTTGGATTTCTGGCATTCAAGCTTTTATTTTATGAAAACTACTGAGATTATGATTTATATTCTACGTACGTTGTTGTATTTTTTTTTTTTTTTTGGCAAAGATCAACGTATTGCTAGCTTTTAAGAACGTGTACTTACAGGGATTTACAAATGAAAATCATTGATACTAAAATCAACATAAGGATGTCACTTTATTACGCGAGAACATCCATGGCAGACGCGAAAGGCATTCGCGGAGGAAATTTCACGCGGAAGAGTGAATGTCGTTCTGGCTTCTGAAGTGTGAAGGCAGAGAATGGCAAATTTTGTCCTTAAAGTAAGCTATTATGTCGACTAAGTGTTGCCGATTTTTGGCATCCAACGAGGCATTTTCTCAAAAAAACGGACTAAAATGAATGATGGAAGTTTGGAAAAAACTATTAATATTTCTCTGCTAAAAAAGATAGTAAAACAGAAAAAGAACAAAATGTTAATATTAGTGCAAATATTTAATTGCGCATATTTAATTCATTCTTACCCCTAATCATGCATTTTTGTGTATTTGATATCACATGTTTGGATGCATTTTTAAGACTTGGGTACATGAATATCCCACATTATCCCACATTTACTTTTAACTTACTGAATGTCTTATCTCATATTCTCTCTTCCATCAACGTTGAGGATTTATAAGGAGACAAACAATCCTGAATATTATCATAATCGTGTTCCCTCGACCTTCCGGACTCACGAATTATTCCTAATACTCGTAATTTTGCCAGAACACAGCTTCGTCTTCATTGTGTCTGAGCGAGAATCTGTTTCAAGGGCAACAAATCATCGGTAAACTTATCAGTTATGTAAGTTGCGTGATGACGTTTGCGCAAGGTGATAGTAAAAAAGAATGAAATCAACTTCAAGCAATAAAAATTATCCTATCAAATAAATGTAAATGAAAAAGAAATGGTCTCATTTATGTAGCACGGCTCTTAATTTAATTACGAAGTGCATATTGCAAAATTTAAGAAAATTGGCAACTATGTATTCGCAAGATACATTGACATTGCAGAGAAAAATATTTTATACAAAAATTTAAATTAGTAAATTACGCGCTTTTCTGCGAATGGGGACATACTGGGACAGAAATTCTTTGCCAAACCTGAAATCTAGCTCTTAGAAATGTCTTTCTTTTCTCTTACAATACATCTTTACTAGTTTCCATATTCCACAATACATTCACTAATTAACATATGTAGTTCATCTGCTAATAGACACAGCTAAAAATGACTAGACCATGTCATTCCCAAAAATTAATGTTTTTTAAAAGAGGGATAATGTTATTCAATTTATTCGAAACCATCACATACTGATCGCATCCCATCCAAATTCAATCCATTCCCATTCTGAAAATACATTTTTCAATTTCAAGCTAACAATCCTTATTTTGTTTGTTTTAAAAATATTTATGGGAACGGGCCCGATTGGAAATGGCCCACCTATCCGTTGAAATACTTTCTGGATCAACCACCACAGCAGCCAGACGCTCCTTCCTATTTTTTATGACGTATACCGTACATAAATCGATACTAGTAGTATTTTCTCGCTAAGAAATATTTTAATACTGTAACTTGTATAAGACTAATTCTTCAGCCTTATCTTGAAAATCATCCATTAAACAAACGAGGGAGATTCAAATTTTCGAAATTTCAGAGATTTTATGACTTAATCCCTTCTACCAGAACACCATCGAATGATTTTCGTCTTACGATATTTAAAACTTTCTAAATGCTGCTGGGAATTTGTTTTGGCTTGTTGTACACCACGAACTCGATCAGCCTTGGAAGTGGAACATCGTTCACGAAAGGCCAAGTTCAAGAGCGGGAAATGGCTGATAGTAAATAAAAGATACAGTTCACTGCCTTCTGTCCTCCTCTGGCGGCAGTATCGTTAACGGTTATGCAACGAAACTGAATTTCTCTATCCAGTAAACGAACAACTCACGTTGCAAACTCTTCGAAAATTTATATAGAACAGCCTGATCCATCCCTGACAACGTAATCCTCGATCAATATAATCTGAAGTAAAAGTGAAGACATGCGTATTGATTTTCATTGTAAACAATTTCTAGCGATTGCGATTGCGAAAAACGAAAGCTATTGATGGATCGTCAACGACATTTGTAAAAAGCTTTAGAAAATGCAGTTCAATAACACGGGATAACATGTGCTCGAATACAGGAAACGATCGCTACTGTTTTCAAGAAAAAAAATATTACTGGCATTTGGATTCGAGAAACGAGGTGTGAATCTACTCATTATGACTCGTATATGTAAATATTAAAAATACGAAAGTTGTTCTTTGGAAACAAATTATGTGGAATGATGAAATACAATAGATGTGTGTTTCGCTCTTTGACACGCAGAAGCATATTTTTTACAACAGAAAAAACTAGTGGTGCTACAAATGGCACAGACTTTCCTGTAATAGTTTTCTATTTATTTTGGTCTCGGCAAGCTATTCGAACTTGCCGTATACTCTTGCGTATTGCGTTCTATCGCCGCCCAAATATATTTTTTTCATTTTTCTGTTTCCTAATAGTAGGGTGGAAATATTATTTTAAGAAGACTAAAAAACAGTAAAATCTTTATCAGAATGACAACTTCCTTTGAAAAATTTGGAGCCGTTTTTAAGAAAATGGCGCTGGAGTAAATGGCAAAAAAGCGCTGCAGTAAATTAGGGATGTGCTCTTAACAGATAAATTGTTATTTCTTAACAGTTAACATTTCATTACTGTCACGCGAAATAACAATTATTTCGTTGTCCTGTTATTAGTTGTTATCGGTTGAAATGCATAGCATTGCAATCTATTGGGCCAAATTTGAACTAATACAAGCTTTCGTTGCGACCGTTTTGTACGAGAACAATTTCATTGCAGCTAATCAATCGTGATTAGCAAGTGTTCAAATTATAGCTTCATTAATAAATAATTCATCATAATTACTCACCATGCGCCATAATATTTTTTTATACTTTTATTGTCCAATATGTTGCTTGCTGTTTAGGTGAGATCCACTAATATTTCTCCTAATAAAATGAGTTACGGCCAAATTACTCGTATTATAATATTTGATATTCAAGAGTCATTATTACTTTAGCTGTAGGTAAGCAAAAACAGTTCCTCCTGATAATTTTTGGCACTTGTCACTTCACTATGCACAAGTTGCATCCATATTCCAAAGAATATTTGCAATCTGAATCCGAATCGCTGTTATTTTAGTAATATTCTATGCCGATTTACTACACATCGTATCGATTACTATTCTTCCTTAATCCAGACCGTTCATATCAGCTATTTCTCTGTCGAAACATGTTTGGGAAAGTAGTCCAAGCAAGCGCCATGAGGTAGCTGCAGAAGCTTTACGGTGCTACCAACGTTATTCGTGTTGCCTGGTTTAACTGATTTAACTTTTCGCAGTCGGCCACAGTCGACGGTGTTCGGTTGCTGACAATGGGCCTGTTATTTTTGAACTGTTATTAATAACCGTTATTACGAGTCGACTGTTATTCCGATAACACTTATTGAAGAAAAAGCTGTTTAGCCCATCTCAACAGGGAATTCGAAATTTGAAGCACTTTTTCACAGAAAAGTTTTTAGTTTTTGAAAAACTTCATTTGAAGTAATTTGCTTTAAATTCACAGGAATTCCGTTTTATAAGGTTTTCTTTCGTTGCAGGACATTAAAATCCCTTCCGTCTTCGCGTTGAACAGGTTCCATTTGTGTTCCATGTTGTGAAATTTTCCGGTTAAGGCAGATTTCCGGCTTGTACAGGTTCCGGTTTAGATTTTACAGTAAAAGCCTATATCCTGAAGAAATAAGAGTTCTTGGGCTTCCTTCATCCAAGTTTTATCCGTGGAGATCTAGCCACAGAAATTTGCGTTTATCCCAACTGGAAGACTCTTATGGACAGAATTGGCGTGATCCGGGTATGTATTACATACAATATATATAAAACCCTATAATATTTAATACATATAAAACCCTTAAAGATTTTTATTTTACTACTGTCATTCGGAATTCGTAGCCTTTGGCAATGGATTTTTCTTCTCCACAGGGTGAAATAACTATGATGATCTTTAGAACAGCTTTGAAATGCATCTGAAAGCAAGTTAATCTTTGGTGGGCTATAAGAAACCTGAATTTGTAAACATGATTGTCACTTCTATTCAGGAAATATTCATTTTCGATTCAAACAACATGGAATTCAACAGATTAATGGACGTTAAATCAACTGAAGTGAAATTCAGATCTACTATTCCTTATTACAAAGTTTTGGGGAATAATAGTATTACATGTAATAATAATTATATTTATTAAAAGTTTACTATATCATTGGCATGTGTATTTTTGCACACATTTTAGATAAATGAAAACGTTTCTTGAAAAGCGATAGCTCGCTTGGTAATCGGTTTCGAAAGAAATGTTATATACAAAAGAAATTTTATCATTGAAATTGAATTGAGTCATTTTTCTATAGGAGGTAAAATTAACAAGTTCTAGAGAAAAACACGAGAAAAGTCGGAAGAAATACCCGCTTATTGGCCCTCCCAGAGTTAGCAAAGAGCCTGGGAGATAGAAACGTGATGCTAAAACAGCACAACATTTCTCACCCTACTTTCACCAAAATTTCGCGAAAAATACTCAGATTTTCGAAATACAAATTATTATTTCAAAATCTATCTTAAAGAAACTCTCTTAAAGGAAGAAAGGAAATGTATCATTAAGGGGAAAATATTTATATTTAATATTTTAGTTGTAGGACACTGAAAAAATGTTAAACTTTGGCAATTTTCGAAAAATCAGTTTTCAACAAAAATGAGATCTGCACCATTCTCTTAAACGTCCGTCACAGTATCCAACAACAAAATTTAATAAAAAACGATGGCGTCTTTTTTTTTTAATATTTTGAAAATTAGTCAGGGGTTTCATGTAATGTACCTCCTAAAATTAAATTTCGGGAGGAATGGTATATCAAAATGGTATTTTAAAATTCAAAGGGCCGCGACATCAGGCATCGATTGAGGAATATCAATTTTGGAGAACATCGGCTGAAAGGTTTAGCCGCTCGCGTTGTTGACGGTCGGAAGTTTTGCCGTCATTCGATTTTTCGGTATCAAGGACCCACAAAACATGGATTCTGACTGCACCCCGTGTTAAAGGATTTTGTTCTAAATTTAGTAACTGCATTTACCCACTTTTCGTTACCAGGGCCCTGTAATAACAATTCGCAGTTTTTTCGCGCAACGTTACATAACTTTCTCTCTGCTCCGTAGCGGGAAAGTAAAAATGGTGTTTTAACCAATTTCCGAGTCCACACAACATATCAGGAGAAATAGTTTTATGACCTTTTCCAGGAAAATGTTCTTGCCAACTGGACCACTAGTAGTGTATTATAATTTTCTTTTATTTCTATCTAATAGTTTTTTCTCATTTCCAGCTGGCAGATTTGATTGCTCGGGATACTGAGTACATTGCCAATGTGGAGACGCTTGACAATGGCAAACCCTATGGTGATTCAGTTTTTGATATACAATGTGCGATCGATACTTTCCGTTACTATGCTGGTTGGTCTGACAAGATTCATGGAAATACCATTCCTGCCGGTAAGTTTCACTATTGACTGATTAGTTTTATATGTACGCTATTTTGTATTGTTTCATTGTTTACTTTCATTGTTTACACTTCATGAGTCAAAACAGAATTAATGTCTTGAGAGACTTTGCATGATCAAATTATGTTCCACAGAAATATCATTATGAAATCAAAGTTAATAGGAAGATAAACTGCAACCTCTGCAATTTAAAAATCTAATACCAAAATATATTCACATATTGTGAACGAATGTGAAATTTTATTAAAAATGTATCTTTAGGAAGATTGCTTCGCTTGCTGCAGCCTTAAGATATCAAGATCTTTTTTGGTTGCATCTTTTTCGCAACGTCTCTTAGCCTTTCTTGGGCATTGAGCGTGTTAATCTGTGGAGTAATCCACTGTTAAGTTTTTGTCTTTTTGTCTTGTCACATCGTGGTCAGTCATGCCTTTCATCCCATTGGCCAGAGGCTCAGCGATCTTAGTAACCAGGGTTTCCAGACGGTCTCCAGTCCTGGAAAACATAGTGTCTCATGTTGCTTAACTTACGTGACTCCTCGGAGCGTAGTTAACAATTCGGCTGACGACGTTGGCTTAAAATAATACTGTATATCCTTAATAAAATACTTAACACACAAATTGTGTGTGTGTGTGTGTGTGTGTGTGTGTGTGTGTGTGTGTGTGTTTTTACCCCTGTTGCAATAGATACGTAACATAATATTTGTAATTTTTCTCTTCTATATTTATTGAGGTTCACTGCTTCAGAATCAATGTAAATTAGTATTTGAAAAAATAAGCTATTCACGACAACTTCAAAGAGCAGAAGGGACAACAGTTTGATGTTGAGAAAATGTGTTTTAAACCAAACTAGGCGCTACCTGAAGAACTAACACTGTTATGGAGAAAGGCTTCTTTTATTTTGAATGATACTTATTTTTACTGAGAGGAGACACTTCCGGTTCTATGCAACACATCTCCCGCGGTAGCTATTATTCTGAAGTTAGTGTTGGTAACTACCGCATTTTATATTTCACACGATCTTAGACTGCTTCTATAGCTATTTCTACGTATTCGAATTTTGAAGAAATTGTTCACCACCGACGTTCCGTGAAAAAGTCGACGCCGTGTGTAGGCAGACAGAGCTTGTTCCGGCTGGATCGGTACCCTGCCGGGGGAGATACCCGGAGAGAGAATTCCCGTGCAAGCCGATCTGTAGGTCGGCGCCTGATCGCAATAACTAGCGGAGGAGGGACACCGCCACCTCCAGGCATAAAACATTCACTCTAACGGAACTAATGACCATAGCAGTTGACATTATCGGAAACATCAATGATAGCCACTTAACCGGGAACACTTGTAATTGGATGAATAATTTCTGAGACGTGGCATTATCTGGCGGTAAATATGGGAGTCAAAATTTCACGACAATGCTGGGGGTCTTGGGGTACCAAATAAAAATTCCCATCGATTTCAATTGTCAGGATGCAGAGAGCGGGCCTATAAATAAGTTCCCGGGTAAACCACAAAATGTTTCATGATAATGAAGTTCATAATAAATAAGGAAGTAAAATAATGCGTAGGAAAAGACATTAGAGCTTACATTGAAAGGTCCAATCACATTTTGTACCATAACCAAGGAGACTTTCCAGGCGGATTTTCTAAACTTTAATGCGCTTAAACACAAAATTATATATTATGTAACTTCCCTTTGTTTAACTTCAACTAACTAAATTTGTAACATATTTTCATTCATGATTTAACAATGTTATTTGTTCAATGCAAATGTAAATCGTTTTCAAAGATGATGCAATGACGCTACAGCGCCGCCATGCGAAAATTGAATTGAATTGAATTGAATTTGCCTTATTTTACGTGGCGAGACTCGGGCCATCAGGCCCGCTCTTCCGTCTGACCACGCAAATTTCACTACGCTCCTTTCACCAACTAGGAGAGAAAGGAGGTATTTCTTGGGCGAGAAACAGGCGATTTGAATTTAGCTCAGAGGCGTCATTTAGGCTTGAGGATCTTTTACATGCAAGTAAATCTACGAACATGGGACAGCCGGCTTTACTTCCCCTCCGAAGGAAGGCGTACGAAGGATTTTTTCGCCCTTAAAAATCCACGGCTTCGATCGGGTTTGAACCCGCCAACTTGGGTACAACAGTCCACGCTAACCGTTACACCATCGCCGCCGCTAGGGCGGGGAAGGGCTTTTCTCCTATTTTACCAAGAGGGTCAAAAAAATTGCAGTGTTTACACGCGTCCTAGTACATGAACAGTTTATCAAAAAATTAAAATGAACATTTTAATGTTGTAGGAAATGCCTACTTTAATTTTAAATATGAAAGTTGTTGTGACCAAGCGCAAAGTTTTCGAAGTACAATTATAAGCGTAAAAAATAGCGAAATGTTTACGGTATTTTGCTATTTTCTCTGAGAAGCCGACATTTCACAAGGTGGAAAATCTCAAATTCGAAATCAACATCCCCCAAAAAAGCATAGAACCGCGTAGAAAAAGTTAAGAAGTTTTTCCTGATTCGGATATCATTTGACTGTACTATTAACAAAAATGCTATTGTTAAATGGATAGACACACGTTTTATCGTAAAGCAATTTTTCTATATCAAGGACACACAAAAAATGGATTAAGACTACACAACGTTAAAGGAAGGGCAAGAATTATCTACTTTTTGGGGTAAGAAAACTGAGTTTTTCTGTCGAAAAATTGCCAGTTTGTCATTGCAACATTGTATAACTTTCTCCAACACTACGTAGTATAATGCGAAAAAGTGAAAATGGCCATTTGATGGTTTTGTCTAAAGTTTTTAAAGGAAATAATTAAAGAAATCTTGCAGCGCATGCATTTTTAAGAAACTGTTTTCATAAATCTATATTTTTATACATAATGGAGCGTTTTAAATTTGAAATAATTAATAATTATACATAATTTGTTGTTTCTTTTCAAGCTTGAATACAAAGGGCTGCTTCATGTACTGTCAAAGGACACTGCATCATATTGCTCTCGGATTCAAATTACTTCAGTTTTGGTGGTTGTACATACTACTTCACCTACGTGGGTAGTTTCCTTTCTTCTTCTAAACTTCTTTATTCCTATCTATCGTGGTATGCAGGCGTGCTAGTTCAACTGGCCTAGAATTTTCATTCGTGTTGCACATTCTCATGAACGCATGGTTGGGGGGGGGGGAATGTAAGAGATCGAACTGATAACCCCGATAACTTTCGTGGACTTAATTCACAACATTGGAATAAATGTTTTTGTTTAACTTCATTTTTTTAAATAATGAAGATAAACATAGAAAAATGTGTTGTTCGGGACTTAATTTAGTCTTGGCTGCAGCAAAAATTGAGAAACAATTATCTACAAGAATAAAGATTGGTCGTGATCTAGTTTTACGTCACATTTGATACAAAATTTTAAACCATTTAGTTCGAAACCCTCTGGTCATATTAAACCCCAGTCGGCAGTGAAGACTTCTAATCCTTCCTACCCTTTCTCCCCTCCCCTTGCCCTATTCGATGGTTGGAATACATTAATTTTAAAGGAAGGTAAACTTTGCTCTGGACCTTCTCAATGCGACCACCGATTTTGAGCTCAAACTATACCGTAAAATCCAAACAATTTTAATAGTATTTCCAGACGCGCTCCAAGTGGATTCAATAAATAATTAAGATGTACCTAATGAAAAATCAAACGAGAGTATATCCAGAGAAATGTAGAAAGTTGTTTTTGAGAATTCAAATTTAATTGGTATAATAATAAATTAATCCCAGTCGTCTATCCTTTCAATCCATTGTATGTTAATTTGTGTACAATATTGTATAAACATTATTTTTTTTGAATGAAGATTGGTTTAGGTATTATTTGGATTACTTAATTAAATTCTGTATCACGTACAATTTCAACATTTTATTTACATTTACGTATGCCAAATAAATCGGTTTCTATTATATATTTTGATAATTTTTATCTGATGAATGTACAGAACGCAAGGCCTTTGAATAGTACATTAAACATTCGTTCAATGTACTGAAATTCTTCAAAAGATTATACTTTGTTGAATAAATGCGATCTTTGCCTCAAAATTTATCTCGAAAGCAGGTTTAGGGCCCTCTTCAGCTTTTGCAAAATGTTGTTTATTATATTTCTCCTTCTTTTTTTTAATTTATATTTTAAACCTTTTTTTAAAATCTCATTTGAATGAAATAGTCATTAAATTTTGAAAATTTACATTTTACTATGGGGGAATTTCTCCACGTTTCCATCTCGTCGATTCACGACTGAAATAGTACCAAAATTTGGGAGGAGATGAACCTCCGTCTTGTTCCAGAATAGAATGTGGATGGCCTTCGAAAGATCGCCCGCTGAGCTCCGACGCGGGGCGACAGGGCTCGCCTGCGGTGGGACATTGACCCTGACCTTGTCTCTGCAGACGCGCGGGGTTCAAGTGCGCTCCTAACGAAGGCGTACTTGGCCAAGCGTCAACTACCAAATTATTGGGTGGGGGAGATTCAAAAGATAAGATGCAGATTACCTGGGTCTCCTCAAATAGGCTCAGCGTGTCAGGCTATTTGAATGTAGGCTATTTGGATTTGGATGTATGATGATGTAGATTCATTCACCAGGATAAGTGTTCGTCGCTTGAGGAAGGGCTAGGGTCCGGGGCCTCTCCCGAAATAAAAAATAATCGTGGTTAATGTTGTGTTATCAGAATCAAGAATGAAAATATTATAAAGTGCAAAAAATAAATAAAAATACATCATACAAGATAAATATATGTGGCAACTCTATGAAGCGCAGACTCCTTCGCCCCCCCCCTAAAAATTGAGACGGGAGGGACCTCCAAAACTGGACAATAATAATTAAACAACATTCATTGTAAATGAAACGTTTGGAAAACAGAGCAAGCATTGATGGTAAATCTTGTAGATATGGTTGGTACAAAGAATGTCCAGAATCTACCCAGCTTCGACCCAGTATGAAAATTTGTTTTTTCGAAAAAATAACCTGTTTTCGGGAAAATTGGGTTTAAATGACACTTTCAGGCAAGCGATTTAAAACTACTGTCGCATTATCGCAATTTCTACGTGACTACATTGTCAGCAATGGTGCTGGGAGTTAGTCTGTGTATATGTGTGTCTGTGTATATCTGTGTCTGTGTATATGTTTGTCTGTGTATATGTGTGTCTGTGTGTGTTTGTGTCTGTGTGTGTTTGTGTCTGTGTGGGTTTGTGTCTGTGTGTGTGCTTGTTTGTGGGTTTGTGTCCTTGTTTGTGTGTGTTTGTTTGCTTACTTGCGTGTTTGCTTGCTTGTGTGAATATTCTGCTGTGTGTGTGTGTGCGTGTGCGTGCGTGTTATCGGAGACTGTTGTTTAATTGTCTGTAAGGAAAACTGAGTACCACACACTAGAAAACTCGCCGGAAAGGACCTTACTCGTGAAACTGAAATCCGCTCTCTGAGAAATACAATGGCATGAGGGGCGTTCTATCCTCCACCTTGTTTTCATTACCTTAGCGCCTCTACCTGCGCCAATTTTTAAACGTCCTTTGCACTACATGTGGACAAAAATAATTAAGAATACATTTGGAGCCGATTTTAAGAAAATGTTTTTTCCCTTTAAATTGCAGTAACTTTAAAGAGAAATTATATGAAAACTACTCATTTTTCAAACAAATGTTTAAAAAAGCAAAGGATGTTCAAATTTTGTTGCAGATATTACTTTCTTTCAACACTCAGGATATTTAAAAGTTATTCATGTTAGAAATAATGTGAGAAACAATTAGTGTTTTTAAGAGGGAAGAAAGTTAAGTGAAAACTTTCCTTCACTCGTGTAGTGGTAACGTGCCTGGCATGACATCTTGAAGGACCTGAGTTCACATCTCAGCAGGGAGAAAACCTTTTTGCTGCTGGAAACACTTTTGTAGATTCATAAAGCTAATATTGTTATCTAGTATAATATTGCATAGCCGTTACAAATAATGATAAAGTATGTGGTGTTAGCACCACTGCTTTGTAAATGTTTTTTCTAGAGGAGGGTGGAGGGCATCATGATTACTTACTTGGGGAACCTAAAGTACCTTACTGCAGCCCAGAGCCCTGAGTTTAAAATCTTTCTCACTTGTATTGATTGATGGGAAAACTCCTTCCAAGCAATTTACACTGCAAAATGCAATTGTATTATGAAAAATGGCCAAAATATCAAGGAAATATTTCTGTTTGTGCATTCAAAGCAAGATTGTAAGCAGAAATGTGTTATGCAAGAACTCTGAATCAAAGTAAAGCAAAAGTAATGATAAGCAAAAAGACTTGTAACAAATTTGTTACATTATCATTCATTACTCTAGCATTTTCATACTATTCTCAGCACTAGTTGAAAAACTGATATAGATCATTTAGATCAGAATAATTTTTCATCGGGCTTTTTTTTCAGTGAAGATTATCATGTCGGTAATTTGAACTTCATTAGAGAGCTGAGCTTTGATATTAGTGTGTAAAATGTATTGTGTACAAAATATATGGACAAATTCTTAAGTGGCAGTCTAAAAGATTTTCATTATGTAAATATTCCTCAAATAAAATACAATGGAATGTTCATTAAAACTGTTGAATTAGGATTTTTATTGTGTAATTTTCATCCATTTTTCTTCTTTCTTTCAGATGGCACTTCTTTCACATACACAAGGAGAGAACCAGTTGGTGTTGTAGGGCAAATCATTCCTTGGAACTATCCAGTTCTTATGTTAGCTTGGAAATGGGGACCAGCACTAGCTGCTGGTTGCACTATTGTTCTAAAGCCTGCTGAGCAAACTCCCCTTACTGCATTGTACATAGCAGCTTTAAGTAAAGAAGTGAGTATTGCATCTTTTGAATTCCTTTCTCTCTCTCAAATTTAATGCACATATAAACTCTTCAAATTAAATAATATTTTTGTAAAGAAGTGATGAAAAGAGTAATAAATTATACTCCCACAGTTGTAATAATTTTGAGGAAAAAATATTCAGACATCAGTGACAGTAAGAAGAAACAGTGACAACAAACCTCCCATTAAGAAATGTTAATATCTTGATTTTGGTCAAATTCCATTTCATCTTGTTACTACCTAAAGACTTTCATAAATATGAACAAGATATGCCAAGTTTACACCAAAATCTAGATATTAACATTTACGAAGAGTGGGTAGTTTGCTAGGACTGAAGTGACTTATTTGTTACTACCTCAAGCTATTGTTATAATGGATTTTTTCTTCATGTTTATTTGATAAAAAGTGGAATAATGATGTGTGGTGAAATTGAAATATTTGTACATATTTGCAATATATTTTGAAAAGTTCTTTAAAAAAATTTCTTTTTATGAAGAACAGTGGACTTTTAAAAATAGTTTCAATTTCTTGAATTT
The DNA here is from genome assembly GCA_017312745.1 of Gryllus bimaculatus. Taxonomy (NCBI): domain Eukaryota; kingdom Metazoa; phylum Arthropoda; class Insecta; order Orthoptera; family Gryllidae; genus Gryllus; species Gryllus bimaculatus. Next base: position 2,143,960 of record BOPP01000015.1, on the reverse strand, counting down.
AACTGAAAATATTGCACTATTAATTTTTTTTCTTTACAGGCAGGTTTTCCACAGGGTGTTATCAATGTATTGCCAGGTTATGGACCTACAGCTGGTGCAGCAATTTCTTCTCATCCTGATGTTAACAAAGTAGCCTTCACTGGTTCAACAGAAGTAAGTTTTGAGACTCAATCTTGAAAACAAATACAATAATGTGAATGCGTTAATATTTGCTGTTTTTTTATTGCTAGGTTGGTCATCTGATTATGGAGGCATCTGCAAAATCGAATCTGAAAAGGGTGTCTCTGGAGCTTGGAGGAAAGAGTCCTTTAGTCATAATGGATGATGCTGATGGTAATAAAAAACATTTTACATAGTTGTTTATAGATCTTCATATAGTGGGATTGCAAGGGGGGGGGGTGAGGGAGGGGGTTTCATCTTGAGCTTCATCTCCCAAATGTGGCTGACCTAAAGAGGGGCCCCCACCCCCAAAGGTCCTTTAATCCTAGCAGGGCCCAATAAATAACCAACATGAAAATATGAATTAAAAAAAATGATTGGAAAATGTTTTATTTTAGTGCACTAAATTAATAAAATTTGCATTTACAGTTGATGAAGCAGTTGAAATAGCCCATGGTGCAATCTTTGCAAATCATGGTCAGAACTGTTGTGCAGGATCTAGAACCTTTGTTCAAGAAAGAATTTATGATGATTTTGTGAAAAAAGCTACAGCAAAAGCTGCTGCAAGAAAAGTTGGTGATCCTTTCAGTGATGGAACTGAACAAGGACCTCAAGTGAGTAGACCTTTAATGACATTAATATTTTTGTTTCTAGAAAGATGATTTAGATTTAGAATATTTATTTATAGATATAATATTATAGAAAGATGGTTTTTAGAATTGACAAGATTTATAGATATTCTATAATTGTATTTAAAAGTTCAACATAAGAGGATATGACGTTTACATTTACGTAAATTGTTTGAGATACAGCAATTTTGAGAATTTATTCCCTTTAAGTTAATTCTGACCTCATAACTTTTATACACTTATCATATTTTTAATGTAAGTTTCTTTCATATTTCATTGAAACTATGTGATATAATAAAATAAGAAATAAGCACAATGCAAATTAAAAATCTTCTCACTAAACCAAAATTTGGTGAAATTTGTGCCATTTTGACATGTCATTATATGCTATCTCAAACTTAGAAACCTTTGGCAAACTGGTAGAGAGGCCCAAAAGAAATCCTAAAGCTGAAGGAAGAAAAGACAGTCCATGTGTTTTTCAAGAAAGTGGGAAAGTCACTGAAGGTTGTGTATATGTTAAAAGTATTATCTATTTTTCAGATCGATGATGAAATGTTCAACAAGGTTCTGAACTTAATTGAATCTGGGAAGAAAGAAGGGGCTAAACTTCAATGCGGAGGTCAACGTTTTGGTAAACAAGGATTTTTTATTCAACCCACAGTTTTTTCAGATGTTTCTGATGAAATGAGAATTGCGAAAGAAGAGGCAAGTATCTTGTGTTTGATCTAGTTAACTTGCATGAGATACACACGTACAACTTATAACCACCACTTGATAACTGTTTTTTATATATTTAAAATGCAAGGATTAGAGAAATTACATTTGTTTTCTTATATCACATCAGGTTTAAAAAAAAAATTATTTATGAGTATTTAAAAAATTATTTGACTTTAAAAGCTGCAAACACCATTTCTCTAACAAAATAAAATAAAAATTGTATTCAAATATGCTATAATATGAAAATTAAACACAGTAATTAAATACATATTTTAACTTATACATTTCGAAGAAAAAGACCTCGTTCATGCATTTGACCATTCAATAAAACCATTGGGGATAAGATAAAAAACATATTTTGCCACTTATTTTCTTGTACACTCTGTAGTGTGATCACATTGCGGTAACCAATAGAAGTTACAGCTTAGGTTTTCGTGGTCGGAGTCAGTATATAATTGGCTGTCCGGGTGATGCCGCGTCCACGGCAAATGTGCCGACGGACGTTTCGGCCGTCGTTGCCCTGAGGAAGGTCGCAGAATGGCGGCCGAAATGTCGGCACCTTTGCCATGGACGCGGCGCCACCGGACAGCCAATTAAATACTACAGTAGTTAGTTATCATGGATAAATTCCATCGGTCATTGGCCCTTGCCTCTCATACGGACTTCTGTTTCCTTAGTATCTTGGTGGAACTTCTCACTCTGTTCTTCAATCACTGCTAGCAGGTTTCTTGGATAGTGATATGTACATTTTAATATATTTGTTTAAAATGCAAACAAGGGTTAAAAAGTCTGGGAAAATAAGGCTGTAAATAAAATATAATTTTATACCACAAACCCAAAATTTCACATTAATAACTTGTTATTGTAATATTTTTCTTTCCATGAAAAGATGACAAAAAATGTAGGATGTATATTAGGAATGGTTATTTATATAACTAGGGGTTCAAGTAGACCCTTATTCATGAGGGAGATACATTAGATCGTGAGCATGTTGTGAAAAAGACAGACAACTCTGAAGTGAATAAAAGTTTATTAAAATCTCATCAAAACATAACTTTATTAGTAAACCATCTTTCTTTAATTTTTTTTTAGTTGCAAACAGACATACTTGCCTGAGCAGCATTAACTAGTGGCTTTACTTGGATATTGATAGATGCACTGCTTTCTGCATATCCTCAAGCCTAAATTAAGCCTCTGAGTTAAATTCAAATAGCCTGTTTTATCACCCCCCCCCCAAAAAAAACCCCTCCTTTCTCCATTAGTTGGTAAAGGAGCATAGCGAAATTTGTGTGGTCAGGCAGAAGAGCAGATCTAATGACCTGAGTGTCACCATGTAAAATTAGGCATCAGTTCAATTCAATACTTGCAATAATCGTATATACCTTCAATGAGAGTGGCTGAGAAAGGGAATTGTTGAGCACTGCTCACTGTTGTGCTTAATCTCTTGCCACAAGTCAATGTTTAATTTCAAAACAATATTAGTTTTCCATCTCATCCAGAATTTTTTATACATACCATCAAACTAAAAATTCCTTTCTGTTTCATGTTAGGCAGGTTACCAGCTTATCCAGTGTACTTTGTATTGGAAAATATCCGTTCTGAAACTTCTGACAAGGCAGGTTCCACCATAGACAGTTTTACTAATTACTGATATTAACAAATATTAATTTTTTTATGAGAAAGGAAAGAAATAGCAGTTCCATACTTTTAATTTCAAATTATTTTCTGCAGTCTCCTTTCAAATCTTTAGTAGAAATATATGAATGGAGTTAGAATTAAGTCATTGAAGTGAATGTTGCAGATTTTTGGCCCAGTGCAATCTATTATCAAATTCAGAACTTTGGATGAAGTAATTGATCGAGCTAACAAAACAACTTATGGCTTAGCAGCTGGCATAATTACTAAAAGCCTTGATTCAGCTTTGGTGTTTGCACAGGCTGTACAAGCTGGATCAGTTTGGTAAGATCATCTTACATTCCTATTAGGTAAATGTGTTAAACTCTTCATGGTAAACATTTGTAAGTTTTGTTTTTCAGGGTTAACTGCTATGATGCTGTAGTTCCACAGGCTCCATTTGGAGGTTTCAAACAATCTGGCCAAGGAAGAGAATTGTAAGTATGTTTGAAGTACATTTCTGTATTAATGTGACAGAGGTACTTTTTGATTGCATCTGCAGTGTATCATACTTCATTTTGAATTTTGATAAAAAATAATCAATGTTGCTTTTAATAGTTTCTCCAGAAAATCACTAAAAAGATCATGAAAATGTTTCAAATCATGAATATGCTAATTTTTTCTAAATTAATTTAAATTAGATTTATTTACCACAAGATACAGTGATAGTGTTCATTCATACAATAAATATAATAAATATAATCATAATGATGATGAGGAGGAGGAGAAGGGCAAGAAGGAGATGATGATATTATAATGATGACTTAATGATCTGATGACAATGATATTAATAAACTTATTTATACATTTATAAATTGTATTAATAACCATGATTAAGTAAAGAAAACAATTAAACCATCTCCATAATAAGAAACTAAATTGAATATCTGAAACCTAATAACTATAAATTTCGATGATTACATATATTAACATGCAAAATCCACCACAAACCCTCTCTTAAGTGATTTTTGCTGTTTCATTGAGACTGGAGGAGGAGGAAATTGGAGGTTATGTGAACAATAGCAAATTAATTTAAACACTGAAGTTAACCTTAGAAGTAAAACTGATAAGGGTATTGCCAATTATAATTAACAAGAAATAAAATTAACTAATTACATAGCAATATGTGAAAAAGGCAATTGGCAAAAATGGAAAGGAGTTGCTTATCGATCAAAAGCAAAAATTCCACCAATAATACAATTATTTGACATTTCTTACTAAATGTTTATTGGCAAAAAGTTGTCATCTTCAACCACCACCCTCCACATGCCTTAGAAGTTTGTAATATTTATTCCAAGACTTACAATATAGTAGGTATATACAAAGCAATGTAATAAAAAAAAATTTTCTGCTTCTTGAAACATAAAGTTTATTGCATTTATTAAAGAATTGGTTCTGAGTGTCTCCTCTATTGGGTTTGAGTACAAGAGTCATTGAAATTTCTGATTTAATTTTCAGAGGAGAAGATTCTCTCAAAGAATATTTGGAAATCAAAACAGTGTCCATCAAATTGCCAGTGAAGAACTGAGGATCATACTGCAGTGGATTCCTACAAGAGGATTGAAAATTGTCTGTGTAGGGCTCTTGGTGTTGGATGTTCATAAATATTATGAATAAATTCACTAATCAAATAAACTTTCCATTTGAAAGCTTGCTTTATTTTCGATTTTATTTATTATGCTTTGAAATAAACATTATCCTTTAAATGTCTGGGACCACACAATCAATATAGGGTCTAACCCAGTGACCTGCAGATATTATGCAGTATGGTAAGCCTATATGATACACAGAAATGTTAGGAACATGAGTCAATCATAAGCAAAGAAAATCTTAATTAAAGTGTAGTATTCAAAATTTCTTTCTAATTTCAATTTACTTAACTCAATGTCTTTATTTAAAATAGAATTTAGGGAGATCAGATCAGAATTAATTTCTCTTTGAAGCAGCCAAAATGGTTATGATGAATAACTACACATGACACATTATAAAATCCATCAGCTCTGAGTTCCTGAATGAAGACTGCGGGGGGCTGGTACTTATAGACTGAGGGGGAGGGGGGAGAAGAGATTTCCCCCCTATGTCACATACAGTTTTTACTGTTTTTTCGACTGAATAAATCTAAAATCTAAATCTAAAGAAAAGCATTTTTAATGCAGCTATACAGCTTTTGGGAAGGAGATCCCCCTCTAGAATACCATCAGGGGGAATCCAGCTGATAAATTTGATGGGGGCCATCATAGATTTTTGTTAAATAATAAACACTTGTTATTATATTGTTTATTATTTTTATAATGTATATATGATACTATACAATATTATTTTTAAATAATTACATAATGCTAACATAAATATTTATTTTGCCAAATAAAAAAAGGTAACAAACGAAAACCTTAACGAAAACCTTAAGCCTTTCGGAGGGGGTCATGGACCCAATGCCTTCCCTCTGGATCCACTACTGAATACCATATACATTGTAAGTTATTGGAACTAATTGAATTCGGCGCGTATTTGGCGCCCTCACGCGCATTAAACTGGGACAGATCATGGGCAAAGATCTGGCTAGGACGAAGCACGTAATTTCACCTCATACCCATGGGTAGCATAGTTGGCTGGCTGAAACGGATGTTGGCTGGTGATACGGCTAGTGGAGTCGATACGCGTCTCCTCTCGTTTTCGCTCTTTCTCGTTTCTCCCCCTCTCTCTCTCTCCCTCACCCTCTCTCTCTCTCTCCCTCACCCTCTCTCTCCCTTCTCTCCCTCTCTCTCCCTCTCTCTCCCCCTCTCTCTCTCCCTCTCTCTCCCCCCTCTCTTTCCTCTCTCTCCCCCTCTCTCTCCCTCCCTCCCTCCCTCTCTCTCCCTCCCTTTCTCCCTCCCCTCTCTCTTCCTCTCTCTCTCCCTCTCTCACCCTCTCTCTCCCTCTCTCCCTCCCTCTCTCTCCCTCTCTCTCCCTCTCTTTCCCTTTCTCTCTCCCCCTCTCTCTCCCCCTCTCTCTCCCTTTCTCTCTCCCCCTCTCTCTCCCTCTCTCACTCTCCCTCTCTCCGTCTCCCCCTCTCCCTCTCCCTCTCTCTCGTTTCTCGCTCTCTCCCTCTCGTTTTCTCTCTAAATTAATGTTTTTTAATGAATTTTTAAGTGACATAAGTAAAAAATATTGTTTAATATACCAGTGTTGCTCGTTCATTGAGAGAAATAAAGTACTTTAACTAGTTTGCACCACAAACTAAATGGACGTTTCTTAATCACTAATCTTCCAATGAATCTTCTTTTTGCATCTTAATTTTATGAATGGAAAAACGTATGCCGCTCATTCAACGTGGCAACGCAAAGTTCGTCGAGAGTACAACTTGTGTTCTGCATAGTATAGAAGCCTAAGAAGCAACAACGTACTCATTCTAGCGGCTAACGTCCGTTGGCTGCTACGCGATGGACGTCACAGCAGAGCACAAGTGTGGCAGTACTCATATGCGTCCCTGCTGCGCTGCGACGGACTTAACACTTTAACGTACGTCATTTGACGTTCATGTGGCTCTAGACAAAAGTGCAAGCAAATTCTGAATGAGGGAAGTGTCTCAATGTTATGGTTTTCTGAAGCATTGTTAGCAAAATAATGCCGACATATTTTAATTAAATGAATCGCTAGAAAATTCCATGTCTTCGTATCAAACGAGCTTATTGAAATGCAAGGGATGGAGACAATGACGGGTTTTTTAGATCAAACCTTTACTGTCGTGTGCATATAGCTCGTTTTTGCTGAACGGAGTAAATATTATGTCGCTCTTCATCCCGACTTGAGCTCCCTCCCTCTCCCCTCCTTCCCCTTCCCCCTCCACCCCGCTGATTGCCACATTCCTCTCCTGATATGTTTTTGTGGACTCTTTTTCGCCCAAACACGCCTCTCGCACAAATATAGTTCTATATATCTGTGGTATCTTGTAATGAGTCTATGTCGCGTAACTCTGGGAGAGGGAATATTACGGGGGGAGGGGTTTCACATCGCATCGCGACTTGCCGGCAGCTACCAGGCGAGTGTGTTCCTGTGTGGCCGCTAGAGTGAATCGCTGCTCTGGCTGTGCTCGAAAGACTGAACCGTCATCTCTAGATCAGCACAACTTTATAAATACGCTTCTCCCACTGAACATGGGCAACCGAAGTCCTGCCATCAAGTACACACAAGTAAGAACCTATCCCGCTATGTTTCCGATACAATTTTCCTGTACAGTTTACAAATTTTGAGTAGTTCTTTGCTATCTCAGGCCAGTGTCACATGAGAGTTGTATTTATGCACGTCGAGTTACGTGCGCTATATGTTATCTCTTTATATTTTGTGGAATGACACACAGCGCTCTTAGCCACGCGCGTGTAGCTGGGAACGCGCGTCGCCTAGTCGCGTCGCGTCGCGCGTCGCCTAGTCGCGTGTTGGAAGTTAGAAAACGCCGGTTTCCCTTGACGTACGTTGTAGCTTGTGCTGTGGGCCATACTGTCTCCGAACATGTGGTTGTATCAACACGTGTTTAACGGACGTTTTATCTTCAGTAGTTCACAAGTGGAAAGTAATATTTAATTTAAGTTGGTTTTCGATGATTTTGTTTTAGAATAATACATTCTGTTTATACTGCGTTTTCGGCAATTTTACGATTTATATTTCTCATTTCAAAATCTAACATTCCGGAGGTATAATAGTAAATAAAATATTTATAAATTTATTTTAAACTGTAGGCCTATATTGTATACAAATTATATTCTGGGTTGTTTTAAAATATAAAGCTTAGGGTATATTTTAATTGATATATTTCAAGGTACATAGCATTTTAGTGTTTTGAAAAAAATTATGTAATGAACTAGAGAATTATATTGCTTGAAAAGTTGCCCTTTGAAGAAAAACAATGAGTTGTTTTAATTTGGCCTAAACACAACAAAGACGGTATTTATCAATTATTCTAATAATATATTTCTTGTATTATAATTAATTTATTTAATTTCCTAGTGTTATTTAGATCTAACATGGATGCAGAATTACATATACTAGACGTGGAGATGAGACGTGTTCTTTGAAACATAATAATTAATGTGTACTAAGATAAAGTGAAGTGTGGGGAAACGTTTGTAGGCATTTGAGTGTGGATTTTGGTAAGAGGTTAACCTCGGGATACTTGTAGTTTGGGGAGCTACTCATAGAATGATTTCAGATATTCGAAAATCAAAACATTCTGACTAATCGCAGCATAAAGAGAGTGAAGTAATTGGTGGCGGCGATAGTGTAACGGTTAGCGTATCGGACCAATATACTCAAGTTCGCGGGTTCAAACTCGATCGTAGCAATGGTTTTTAAGGGTGAGAAAATCAGTCGTACGCCTTCCTTCGTAGGGGAAGTAAAGCCGGCTGTCCCATCAGGCTCGCACCACGTAAGGTCAGACGGAAGAGCGGGCCTGTTAGCCTGAGTCTCGCCACGGAAAATAAGGAGTCAATTCAATTCAATAATTACCATGAGAAAGTCTCTTACTATTAACAGGGTCACCCAATGTCTGATGGACTCTTTCCTTAAAATTTTCAACGCCACATAACCTATAAACGCTGTTTCCACGGCGTCTATGTTGAGTAGGCCCTGCCGAAAAGTGCTTAAAACGCGCGGTAAACAACGCTCGTGTGCGCAGGCATCGCCACGCGTTGACATGACCAACGTTTGGTACCGCGCGTTAAAGCAACGCTCGTGTGTTTCCGGTCTCAGTTGTTTATAACTCTTGGTTTTTTAAGAGCCCTCTGGATAAATTATGTTGAAGGTCAAAAAACAATATGAATAAAACGTTATTTCTAGGATTGCATCTGGTGCCGAAACGCATCCAATCTTGAAACTCCTTTTAAGAAAAAATATGAAACACATCCTTTCACTAACATTTGTATTAGCTTGGTCTTAGCGTACCTTAGCCTCTTATAATAAATCAAATTTTCAATATTGGAAAATCCAAGCCCGCACTCCTAGCCATCAAATCAAAATCATGAGAATATACCCCAAACATTATTGCCGCCCAGGACCTCTCCCATTTTCTACATCAAGCGAAATGTTCTTTTGCTAGTAGAAAGTAAACGCCCGATACCTTATATGGAGGAGAGGGTCGTTTATTTGACTACGTTTATTTTCTTAGCATATAATTTATATTCACGAGGATATAATATCCATTTGCCAAGAGTTCATATAAGAGTATCACTGGAAGATTCGGTTTTATCTGCAAGCAAAATAAGTAGTTTCTTAGGAGTTGGGTGAAGTTGGCACCCCCCCCCCCTTTCTCATAAAATCAAATGACATACACCAATGTTTTGCCCACGTTTTCCCAACCTTTAAAAATATTTGCCCAAGTCACACAATGCTTTAAATTGCAAATCAATTTTTTCACTTTAAAGAGACTAGCAGCCCTACCATCGAATTTCAAACACTATAGTTTTGCACATTTCCCCCTTTTTGTTAGAAGTTTTTCCCGTCACCCAATGCCGAAAATTGCAAATCAAAATTTTGGACTTACACTTACTATAGCTTTCCTACAAGGTAATTTCGAACATGCCATCGTTTTGCCCACGATGCGTCCTAGTTCATAGAGCCATACAAAAGTTTTGGCTAAGTCACACATCACCGGAAATCGCAACTGGGGGAAAACGCAATTTGTTTTGCGATTTCAGGCGTTGTGTGGCTTGAGCAATACTTTTTAAAGGTTGTGCAAATTTGGGCAAAACTTTAGTGTATGTCATTTGATTTTATGAGAAAGTTTCTAGAAAAGTTTCTTAGAAAGAAAGAAATTATGGTCCGCTGTAGAGCCAGCAAGGCTCAATATTTCTGCAGGGGACTTCCAACGACTTGTTGAGTGCATTCTACGACGAGTTTCTGAACTCTGACTCGATACTAGGAGGTACTCCATGACTTTTTTCACCTCATTGTAATGCTCTATCACTCCAAATGCGCATTACGCATTACTCCAAATGCGCACGAATTACTCTTGTATTTTAGGGTGCAAGCAGGGAAGTGTGCATTATTTTCATCTGTAATAACTTCGTCGACTTCAACTTCATTTAAACTTTCTTTGGTATCTTCATCCCCTTGGTTATTTTTAGAAGCTTCCTAACTTTCAACTTATTGATATAATAGTCTTACTCAAAAGATTTTCTACTAATACGTGGCCGAACATTAATGAAAGATATAATTTCTTCCGTTTGTCTTTGTTAACAAAAGCAATCAACTGACATATTTTGTCCAAGGTATCATCTGGAAAGTTCTCCTTCATTTTATCAAATATTTTAGAGTCGAACACAGCCAAATCCAAATAAAAACATTTGTTTCACAAAACGATTTTCCATTGTTTGGTTTACTGTGTCTACAACACTGTAAAATACGTTTAAGGCCCATTCACATTGCAAACATAAACATAACGCATAGACGTAAACATTAACATAAGAGATAGACTGAAGTATTCACGATGTCTAACGTAAACTTAAGCAAAATAAGAGTTTCTATTGGCTATGAGACATTCTAGAATACTATTGGTTGGATGTGAGAATCGATTTCGAGGTATCGACTGTGTCCATGGCCCATTGGCGTTAGTTCGTCTTCGACTTTCGATTTTCGATTTTGAGTTAACGTACTGTGATTGGTTCATTTCTTATGTCTTACTTAAGCATAAGCACAGAATTTTGAGGCTTGCAAGTTTTTAAGTTAACGTCTTGCGTGTTATGCTTACGCATGCGAACGCATTGTGTATGAGTCCGCTTATGGACGTAGTCCTAACTTTTATGTTAGCACCATTCTTATGTTTATGTTTGCATTGTGAATGTGCCTTTACTCTGAAAGCATCTTCAGGGAAGGACGTAAATGTTCTTCACTACATTCCTCTCCAGACATATTTTTATTTTCTTTAATCGTATTACCTTAAATTAGTTTCAATCAGCTTATCTTTAATGCTTTCGTTTCACTTGTTTGAATTTCAAAATATATTTCTTTGCTACTGCCGGGGTTTCATCAAATGTATTCCATAGGGCTTTCAGACTTAAGATATCTTTCACTATCTATCTCCAGGCACCATCATTTCATTAAACAGGGCGGCAACAAAGTATTTCAATAGCATAAATTACTTTGTGATACTCATTTTAAGGATCAATATTATTTAAATGTATATTCCAAATTTAAATGTATATCCCGAAAACTGTAATAAGAGGGAGCTGTTTGATATTTAAAGCGAGGACGTAGGTGGACACGCCCACTTTCCCCTGGTCCAGTTTGTATTTTCTGACACAGGAAGCGAGTAAAGGCTCCCACAGAACATACGCACTAGGTGCGGTGCGGAAAGTTCCGCGCTAGACGCGGCGGCGGAATCCGCGGGACTATTCACACCGGAGCGTCAATTATGACTGAGCGGTTAGTGACATTTTTCCTCGCCCGATAAACAAAACACGCTTGTTTCTTTTCATGCACGAGGTAGAAAATGCCGTATTACGTGTTCTGAGCACCTGCGGTACAGTGCTTTTATCTCCGATTTTCCATCAAATTGCTAATATCTTTGTAGGCAACGAATAAAAGGGGTTCATGATTTTGATCTAGAAAGGAAAAAGTACGGAGAATTTCATAACTTTTATGCCAAAAACGACGAGAAACGCTTTTGTATTTACTTAAATGCCCAGTGACTGTTTTGATAAAATTTTGAATCTGATTGCAGAAATCATTAGAAAATCTGAGACTTAAAAAATCGAAGTTTAATGTTATTTAAAATTAGTTAAATTACTATACACGATTAGAAGTAATTTTCTGACCGTTCAGTCGTATCATATTCACTGGCGAGGTAAAAATATTCGACATCTAACGAGTCTTTGTGTTGGGTACCACAGTAAATCTCGAGCGGCAGTTCCTCGCGAAGGCGAGGGAGCTCGACCCAGAGGGGAGCGAAGACTCCCGAAGGCGGGCGGACTTCCACGAAACTCGAGGGGCAGCGGAAAAAACGCGTCTGACTGCGTTACAATATCCGCCGCGGATTAAACGCTGCCAATCCGCTGCCGCGACGCTCGCCTGCCGCGCAGGTCTGAACGTGTTCATAAGGCAAGTCGCCAGAGTGACGCAAAACTTCTGATGCGGCCATTCCGCATTGGATGTGGATTTTCCCCGCCGGTCTGTGGTAGCCTTAGCCTGTGGGGCTAGTTCCTCTAAATTTCCTGATTTGGGAGGGTAATAAACGATAGGCAATATACACTTATTTCTGCAAGATTAACTTCAGCAATTAAATATTCAGAGAAGTGTTTTTTATGATTTGCTGAAGATGAAATAATTTTTTAATTTAATTTGGCACTTAAATACAGACACCACCGCAGTGTGAAGCAACGTTAGATTTTCTATCAGATCTCCAAAAACAGAATCCGTAGTTTATATAAATGTATATGTAAGTTACGATATGAGTTGGTTTCGTGTAATTTTGCGCGTAATACAAGAATGCTAAAATCATTGTTTAACAATTTTGTTTCTTAGGAACCATTCCAATTTTTTTCTTTAAGTTTTCTCCTCATATGTTATAAAGGAACGGTAAAAAATATGGCGATAGTCCCACTTTCTCCAATCTATTTTTTCGAAATTTGCAAAATATTGTCATTTCAAAACTACAAAATTGAAGATAGAGATTTTTCCTCGCACAATGTCTGTTGTAAAAATAAGCTCTTTAAAAAAGGTACAATGTTTTGAAAAAAATAGTAGTTCTTGCGTAAATTGTGGTTGAAATTTAAGCAATTTCTAAAAAAATATATTCTCAAAATCCACTCCAAATTTATTCTTTAAATTTGTTCCGCGTATTTTTCGCAATTTTTTTGAAAATTGCAAATTTAGAAATAATGCGAGAAAGTATGTGCCGTTCTTGGTGCATTAGTTTAATGATAAAATAATCTTTTTCCTTTTTCAGTTACATCTCTTCATCGACAGCCCTTAGAATAAAAATCGTACACCAGTCTGATTATACTACTTACGGCAAGTTTTTATGATATAGTAATATTTTTCCTGTTTCAGCTCTTTATCAACAATGAATTCGTCCCCTCTGCCTCTGGCAAGACATTTCCTACGATAAACCCAGCCACAGGGCAGAAGATCATCGACGTAGCTGAGGCTGACAAGGTACGAATGCGTCGAAATGTGTTGAGAGCTGATGTTGGGCATTACTTCGCTCTTTCAAATACAAATAGTTGGCTAACGTCCGTTCTCCACAGGCCGACGTGGATGTCGCCGTAGCGGCGGCCAAGCGAGCTTTCCAGAGGGGTTCGGAGTGGAGGAACTTGGACGCTTCTGCCCGAGGCCGCCTCCTCAACAAGGTGAGCTAACGACTTCCTTTGTGTGCGCGCCGGCTGCATTTCCGGTTCCCGTGCGTACGAAACTTCGCGTGCAGACAAACTGTGCGCAGCAGCACTCGCCAAAAATAAGTAACAAATTGCTCTTGCTTGTAAGTTGACCTACTCTCGATTAGGCTGCATAACAATGTCGTGTTGCTTGAGTAACATGCAACATCTACTTTGCGAAAATAATGAGCGAAACCCCTGATGTGGTTATACGTACGTAAAATATTACGTACATTACTGCTTTAAACTAATCAATTTTGATACACTCTGGCATCTCTTGTTCCAAATAGTCTTCTTCTATAAGTTATTCATTTCTTAAATATGTGTAATTATTGTGTCGTCTACTCATGTGTTTTATGGATTCATTTATATTGAATGTATCACGTATTACTAATTTCGTATGCATGCAGAATTTGAGATAAAAATAAGCCACCTATAGCCATGAGAATTGGTCGGTGAAATCATTAGACGCCCAGAATCTCGCGAAAAATACAAAAATAATTAAATAGTTTCATATCTGTCTGAAAAATGCAAATATTTGATTGTGTTGTTTTCCTGTGGGCTTTCCGTACTGGGCGTGTTATCAGAATTCTCGTACTTAGTACATCACTTAGGTCTTAGTACTTAGTGCAACACAGCAGATGTCATGCAACAACAAGGCTCCAAGAAAAATGTCACCCACCATTAAATATTTGCTATTAACTTTTTGCGTGAAATTACTGCAGAAGCTGCGTTAGCCCAGTTTTTTAAAAACATGTAATAGAAGAGTGTAGAATATAATACTCGAGAGTATTTTATTTGTATAGTGTCTATTATTTAAATCTGCCGCATCCAGCCAACTCCCGCCCGGCCGGGCTGCCCGGCCACCCGCGTGCCTAGCTGCTCACCATTATTTACCATTCTGCGTAATTAATAAGAAATTAAATCATTCTGCATGAGATCATATATCTTTTTGTGGTACTACCGACTATTGTAGCGCCAGAATAAGAGAAACACTTCCATTAACAAAGTCGAAAAAATACAGGACCGGTCCCAACATCTACATAGAATGAGTAGTGACCGCATCCCAAATCAAATAATATCACTACCAACATCGTGGTAAAAGAGATATCAGCAGCTCAAAATTAAGATGTCTTGAAGACGGTACAAGATGTTCTAACCCCTGAAGGGATGATGATGACGATCGAAGAGCTAATCTTTGGTGGGCTAGGTGAATAAGTGATCATGATTGTCACTTACATTTAGGAAATATCCAGTTTCGATTCAAACAACTCGGATTTCAACAGAACGATGAACATTAATTTGACTGAGCTCATATCTACTACTTCTATTACAAATTTACGGTGAGATAAATAATAGTAATACATGTAACAATAATTATATTACTTTGAAGTTGATTGTAATATCAGAAACATATGTATTTTTGCAAACATTTTGTAGAAATAAATAAATGTAATTTTGTAGAAATGTATAAAAGCATTTTTTTGAAAAGCTGTAGCTCATTTGGTTTCGAAAGAAATGTCTTATACAAAAGTTGTAAGAAATATTATTCTCTTTAAAATTAATGTAAATAAATTTACTTTCTCGCTACGGAGTAAAGAGTAATGCTGCGTGAAAAAACAGTGATTTTTGGGCAGAAAATTCTTTATTACAAGAATAAGGGGATAAATCTATTTGCTCAATTTATAAACAATAATCTAATACGTTCTGTATCCAAATTTTGAAAAAAATGGCTCCATGGCATTTGATTTAACTTTATGGGATAGTGTGAAGGACATTTAAGAGAATTATGCAGGTCTCATGTTCGTTGAAAACCCTGAATTTTCGAAAATTGCAAAAGTTTAACATTTTTTCGGAGTCTTCCTACAGCTAAAATATTAAAGATACAAATTTTTCCATTAATGAAATCTGTTCCTTAAAGATAGATTTTAAAATACATTCATGTACAATGTTTTGAAAATTTGAGTACATTTCGCGTAATTTTTTGTGCAAATACGGGTGAGAAAGTACGTGCTGTTTTAGCATCATGAATTTCTACATAACTTAAAGTTAACGGGTTATAGAGAAAAAAACGAAAAAAATACTGTTTTTCGGTCCTCCCGGAGTTAGCACAGGGTCTGGGAGGTAGAAAATTTGGGGTTTTTAACTAGTGCCTGAGTGCATACAATATATTACATTTTTTGATCACCTTTTCCAGGAAAATGAACTTGCCGACTGGACTCCTAGTATGAGTATATAATATATTGTATTGTATTAGATTTATACTCGTAGTATATTCTTTTTTTAATTTTAATCTAATGATTCTCATTTCCAGTTGGCAGATTTGATTGCTCGGGATATTGAGTATATTGCCAGTGTGGAGACTCTCGACAATGGTAAAACGTACAGGGATTCAGTTTTTTATCTACAATGCGCCATCGACACTTTTCGTTATTATGCTGGCTGGTCTGACAAGATTCATGGAAATACCATTCCTGCGGGTGAGTTTCTCTATTGACAGCTTATTTTTTATGTTCATCGTTTTGTATTATTTTATTGTTTAATTCTTGGTGACAGAGCAGTATTAATATCTTTATGGGCATAATCAAACTATGGGGATATGTAATATAAACATATATGTAATCAAAATAAATACAAAAGTAAACTGCAACCATGGAATTTTTATTGTTGGTTATTGTTATTATTATTATTATTATTATTATTATTATCATCATCATCATCATCAAATGTTGCGGATCCCGGACCCTCTCAATTTTTTGGAGGAATGGGTGGAGGAGCCAGCGCTTCAGTGCCCAGACACCACCGTTTATTATTTTAATTTATTTGTGCAAAGAAATGCGAGAAAAGAAATCGGAAGCCGCAATGCAAGCTTTTCGGTTCCAAAAATTCAGTGACCTGAAAACTCAAATAACAGGTTCAGTCAAGACAAACACTGGAGATTCGTTACCAGAGGAATATTTAATTGATTAGTAAAACTTAAAATGTTTTAAACTTGCTCCAAGAATATAAATTTTAAGAAAAAAGAATTTAAAAATAAAAAATGTCTAGACCAAAGTCCAAAAAAGGCAAAATAAAAACTCTTCAGAATGTTTGGTTTTCCATAATTCATATACATACATTAATTGCCTTTACACATTTTCATTAGAATAAAATAGGCATTTTTCTGAACATCTGAAGTCTACTTATGAGTATCACGTGTAAGCCCTGGATTTCAGATTCTCTCGATTTAAAATTGGTTTTTCAGTCAGTTGTAGTTTTTTTAACAGGTTTAAAATATAATTTACAGAATTGAAATGTTTGAAGCAAAAGAATTATTCACGTAGCCCAACTTACTGATCTCCCCAGGGTATGCCTACATGTGAATATTTTCCCCGGTCGATTTCTTAGTGATTCCGGGCGCGTCAACTGCTGAAGTCATTAGTTCCGTTAGTGCAGTGCGTGTTGTATCGCGGAAGGTGGCGGTGATTTTCACCCACTGAATGTCAATATCAGGCGCCGACTTAGGTCAGTTAGCGGGGATTTTCCCAACCATGTATCTCTCACCAGCGGGGCACAGGCCCCAGCCGGGCAAACTCTACGCTCCCAACCGGTCTTCTGGCATATGTGGTAGTGTAAGTGTGTGTAAAGGGTGAGGAACAAGGAAGAGGTAGGACAGATCGTGCTCGGTCTGTGGCCCATTTGATAGGGTACTACCGCAAAATTCGCCTGGTGGTGATACGAGAAACCACGGAAAACAGATCAGATGAGCCGGCCGCTGGAATTCTCCTCCAGAGAACGACTGATTTCGACCTAGCTGACAGTCTCGAAAACCCGGCCAAAATCCTGCCGTCGGGACTCGAACCTACGACGCCGAGGTCAGAGGGACTGCAGTGACATCACTTTGATGCCCTAAGCCAGCGGCGGATCCAGGGGAGGCGCAAAACACGCCCATTAACAATAAGTGCAAAGTGTGAACATTTCTGCGAAATCGGTAGAGTACTTTCTGCGTCTAAGTGCTACACACATTCCCTTATATATATATATATATATATATATATATATATATATATATATATATATATATATAAATAATACCACTGTTTGTAAATGTGGAGATTTTTTCTGGAGAAGGGGTGAGGGATTATTTGCCTGGGGGGAGCCTAAAGCACCTAATTGCAGCCCAGAGCCCCGAGATGAAACATTTTTCGTACTTGTATTCATTGACGAGGAAACTGCTCTGTAATATAGAAGGATTAGAGTATGTATTTTGTTGCAAATTGTGTTATGGAAAATGTCCAAAATCTCTTAGGTGGCTCAGGGCATCAATTGATGTCACTGCAGTGCCTCTGACCGGGAAGTCTTAGGGTTCGAGTCCCAATAGCAGCAGGATTTTCGACGTTACTTAGATTGGTCAAATTCAGCCGCTTTTTGGAGGAAACTTCTAGCGGCTGACTGCTCTGGCCTATAGTTTGCCGTTGATTGATTTTTAGCGATTACGGGCGCGACTAACTGCTAAGGTAATTAGTCCCGTAAGTGTAATGCATGTTTTTTGCTTGTGCGGTGGCGGTGATCTTCCTCCACTGAATGGCGAGTGCCGGCGACCTACCGTCGGCTAGCGGGGTTTTCCGCAATCAGGTATCTTCCACCAGCAAGGCCCCGTCCTTACCGGAAGAAGCTCTAAGCTCCCGGCCCATCTCCCGAGTTTGGGGTAGTGTAGTGGATGTTAGTGGGTGTGTAAAGGTTGAGGATAGAACAAGGAAGGGGAAGGAAAGTTCGCGCACGATCAGTGGCCCTTTAGGTAGGGTACTGCTCCGGCATTCGCCTGGTGTTGATTGGAGGAACCACGGAAAACTATCACCGGCTACGTGTCGGGAGCTTAGAGCGTGTCCCGACTGGGACAGTGCCCCGTGGGTGGGAGATACCCGGTTGAAGAAACCCCTGTATGCCGACGAGTAGATCAGTACCGGATCTCGTAATCCAGCGAGCATCCCCGCCACCTCCTGGATAAAAAATGCACTACACTTATGGGGCTAAGCAGTTACGTACACGGAAACATCAATCAATTAACTGAAAATCTCAATGAAATATTTCTATTTAAGATTGCATGCAGAAACATTTTGGAAGAGCTCTGAAACAAAAAGCAAAAGCAATGAAATGCAAAAAGACTTTCAACAAATTTGTTACTCTACCATTTTCATTCATTAATCCAACATTTTCGTTGTTCTCTTCTCAAGCCATAACACTGAAATGAATCATTTAGATTAATATAATTGCTCTTAGGGCTTGAATTTTTTCAATTCAGATCAATTTGAAATTAATTAGTGCTGAACTATGATGTGTAAAATGTAATATGTAATGTAATGTAATGTAATAATAATAATAATAATAATAATAATAATAATAATAATAATAATAATAATAATAATAATGTAATATGTAAAATGTTTTGTGTTTAAAATATGTGGTCAAATATCGAAGAGGTAGTCTAAAAGATCTGTGATATGTAAATATTCCTCAAATAGAGTATATTAAAATTTTCATAAAAATAATTAAAGGACTTTTTTATTGTGAACTTTTCATCCATTTTTTCAGATGGCACTTCTTTTACATACACAAGGAGAGAACCAGTTGGTGTTGTAGGGCAAATCATTTCTTGGAACTATCCTGTACTTATGTTAGCTTGGAAATGGGGACCAGCACTAGCTACTGGTTGCACTCTTGTTCTAAAGCCTGCTGAGCAAACTCCCCTTACTGCATTGTACTTAGCAGCTTTAAGTAAAGAAGTGAGTAATGCATCTTTTGAATTCCTTTCTCTCTCTCAAATTTAATGTACATATAAACTCTTCAAATTAAATAATATTTTTGTAAAGAAGTGATGAAAAGAGTAATAAATTATACTCCCACAGTTGTAATAATGTTGAGGAAAAAATATTCAGACATCAGTGACAGTAAGAAGAAACAGTGACAACAAACCTCCAATTAAGAAATGTTAATATCTTGATTTTGGTCAAATTCCATTTCATCTTGTTACTACCTAAAGACTTTCATAAATATAAACAAGATATGCCAAGTTTACTCCAAAATCTAGATATTAACACTTACGAAGGGTGGGTAGTTTGCTAGGACTGAAGTGACTTATGTATCACTACCTCAAGCTATTGTTATAATGGATTTTTTCTTCATGTTTATTTGATAAAAAGTGGAATAATGATGTGTGGCGAAATTGAAATATTTGTACATATATGCAATATATTTTGAAAAGTTCTTTAAAATAATTTATTTTTATGAAGAACAGTGGACTTTAAAAAATAGTTTCGATTTCTTGAACTAAACTGAAAATATTGCACTATTAATTTTTTTTCTTTACAGGCAGGTTTTCCACAGGGTGTTATCAATGTATTGCCAGGTTATGGACCTACAGCTGGTGCAGCAATTTCTTCTCATCCTGATGTTAACAAAGTAGCCTTCACTGGATCAACAGAAGTAAGTTTTGAGACTCAATCTTGAAAACAAATGCAATAATGTGAATGCGTTAATATTTGCTGTTTTTTTATTGTTAGGTTGGTCATTTGATTATGGAGGCATCTGCAAAATCGAATCTGAAAAGGGTGTCTCTGGAGCTTGGAGGAAAGAGTCCTTTGGTCATAATGGATGATGCTGATGGTAATAAAAAATATTTGACGTAGTTGCTTTATAGATATTCATGCAGTAGAATTGCAAGAGGAGAGGGTGAGGGAGGGGGTGCTGAGCTTCATCTTCGAAGTGTGGCTGACCTAAAGACAGGGTCCAATTCCCAAAGGTTAATCCTAGCAGGACCCCCTTCAGTCACAGTTTCAATCCTGTGCTCAAATTGCCTTCTGCCATCACAAACTAAATGTGCAGGTGAAGTGTTTTTGAAAAAAAAAAAATTATATACATTTTTACCAAAAATATAGATGATCTAAATCAAATCCTTAAGTTTATTTATTCACATATGTTTATTTATTAGGAATATTTATTGTATAAGACCACTAATATATGAAGTTTCAGTATACAAAATTAAAAAGTATATATTAAATTTGAATAACTAAACATTCAAAATAATGTTACCAGAAAGTCTTGCACTTATATCAAAACAACATATAAATCTGAAATACAGTTTTTAATTTGCCCTCTAATATACCAACCTGTAGGTAAAATGGTAATGGAATATATTTGAAATTATCCCTCTCATTTGGTTTTTAAACAAAGATGAAGTGTGTAAAGGAGGCCCCAAGTTATCATTGTATAATCTAGAAAGTCTAGGAATTCATGAACCATATGATGTCCTGTAGGGCAAAATAATCCTATTTAAAAATATGGTTATCACATAAAGCATAATTGGGAGGGAGATCAATCAATGTATATAGTTTTAGTTAATGAATATTATTATTAATTACATTTTGCAATACAGGCATCATTAGAAGTCCATTTGACTTTTATGAACTACTTAGATTTGTCTGCTCATGAACTTCATGGTGGTTATGATCTAAGACCAGATGAGGTATATCTCAGACATGTTATTGCAAATATATCATAACTGTGAACATAAAAAAATTCCTTCCTTCCACTGGGATGAACTGAAATTCACTATGAGTGACAATGTGGAAAGAAATTGTTTATGATACCCAATACATCTGTTTGCTGAAAAAAGGGTGTGATCAAAAACTGAAACATGTACAGGTGAACAATGTATAAATAACATACAGTCTTTACAAAGTTTACTCATGATTTTCCATGGATAATAATGATGCTCAAAATAACAAAGTTTTCATTCATGGTATTATTCATGCAGGTTTTCTTCAGCCCTGGAGTACCTACCCCCACTTCTTCACTAAAATTAATTGAATTAAGAAAAAAAACACAGGACAAGCATTATTGGCAAAATCTAATTACCAGATATGATCACTCCTGTATAATAGAAACTATTTGTAAATAAAATAAGCTACAGATTTGGTATAATAGTCCTGTGGCTAAAATAACCAATCCCCCACTCTTCTCACATATAGCATAATGAGAAAAAGTCAAGAAAACTTGTGTGGATAATACCATTGCATTTTGATGAATTTTTGCTTATCACTTTTAAATTTTATTCAATAATACATCCAACATGAAAATATTAATTTAAAAAAAATGATTGTTTGAAAAATGTTTTACTTTGGTGCACTAAATTAATAAAATTTGCATTTACAGTTGATGAAGCAGTTGAAATAGCCCATGGTGCAATCTTTGCAAATCATGGTCAGAACTGTTGTGCAGGATCTAGAACCTTTGTTCAAGAAAGAATTTATGATGATTTTGTGAAAAAAGCTACAGCAAAAGCTGCTTCAAGAAAAGTTGGTGATCCTTTCAGTGAAGAAACTGAACAAGGGCCTCAAGTGAGTAGACCTTTAATGATATTAATATTTTTGTTTCTAGAAAGATGATTTAGATTTTAGAGTATTTATTTATAGGTATTCTAATTAATATAATATAATATAATATAATATAATATAATATAATATAATATAATATAATATAATATAATATAATTATTTATTCATATTCATATTTATTTGCTCATAGACTTCTACAAAAGGTTTCAAGCTTTATTAATTAAATACAAATACATCACATTATAGTACACAATCCTAGTAATATATAATACAAGTCTAGTGTTAAATGTACATTAATAAAAGCATACAATGTTCTTTGCAAATTATTCATAATATTTATCTAATCTATCAAATCCTTAATTTTATAAGGGCATGCTATAATAAAGTAGTATTTTAATTTAATTTTGAAAAATAAAGAAGAAATAAGATATAAGTATAATGTAGGAGGTATAATAATGGAGGATTACTCCTATAATTAATGGAGGATTACTCCAAGGTGCGCTCAATACTCTTAGGAGCTAGGAGACGCATTGCGTGAATAGACACAACAAATTAAGATGAAAAAAACCATAGAAAAATGATTTTTGGATTTATGAAGATGTATAGAAATTTTATAATTCTAATTTTGCATCTAAATTTTACAATTTTAAGTGCACAAAGGAGGTATGAAAGGAAATGATTCAGTTAGGTTTTGACTTTAGACCTGAAATTTGGATTTTGCTGGAACTTTACTTTTTACTTACTTTTTTTCTTCTTTTTTTTCCTTTTTCTTCCCCCCCCCCTTTCTTTTCTTTCTTTCCAAAAGACATGCACAGATCAGCCCAAATCAAGCCAGTCTTATCACAACACACAATATGAAATTAAATAAAGGCAACAAAGGAACCAACACTACAGGTTCTCTATTCAATTAATGTTGAAAAAATAAAAGCTATGTAACAATTTGAATTTGTAAATCAAAAAAAAATTATTCAGCTAAGAAGAAATTCTAAGGATCATAACTCAATGAAGTAAAGATGAATGCACTCAATATAGTAATGTGAAAGTTGATTTCAGAACAATGTGGAAAATGTTTTGTGAGCAATTTCTGGAATGAAATTTAGAGCTAATTTTCATTAAGAGAGAGAGTTTGAGTAATATTAAGAGTCACTGAGGTACAGCAATTTAGAGAATTTATTTCTTTTAAGTTAATTCTGACCACATAGTTTTTATAAACTTATCGTACTTTTTAATGCCATTTTCATTGTTCAATATTTTGTAAAGATTGTGTTATACAATACAGTGAAAGCATAATGAAATGCACATTAATTATCTTCTCTCCACAGCAAAATTTGATGACGTTTGTTCCATTTTGACATGTCATTGCATGGGTATCTCAAACTTGGAATCCTTCAACAAACTAGTAGAGACCCAAAAGAAAACCTAAAGTTGAAGGAAAAAAAGACAGTCCATGCAGTTTTCAAGAAAGGGTAAACTCACAAAAGATTATGCATAATATAAATGTATGTTAACAGATAAATGTATGTTTTCAGATCGATAATGAAATGTTCAATAAGATTCTGAACTTAATTGAATCTGGGAAGAAAGAAGGGGCTAAACTTCAGTGTGGAGGTCAACGTTTTGGTAATCAAGGATTTTTTATTCAACCCACAGTTTTTTCAGATGTTTCTGATGAAATGAGAATTGCGAAAGAAGAGGCAAGTATCCTGCATTTGATGAAATTCTTGATCACACATCTAATGAGGCTTGGGGTAAAAGAAAATCATAATCATATACCCTTTCAATTACATTTTTTCTTTAATACAGACATTGAAGATTATGAAAATACATTAACTGATTACATATTGTAACTGATTATATGTTGTAACTAGCAAGTTTCAAAGAAAAATGCATAAAAAGCACTGAATTCACACAAATGATAAGTCAATAGAACTGTTGTGGCTAAGATAAAAAGTTATTGTGCTGCTTATTCTCTTGTGCACTTTGGTAGGCTCAACACATTTCGGTAAGTTGTCAGTAGTCTGCCATCATGGGTGTATTCCATTGGCCATTGCCCCTTTATTCTGATATCGACTCCTGTGCCCTTGGTATAAAACCTTTCACTCTGCTCTTCGCCTCTTTACTAGTAACTTATGAAATACTTCTTTGAAGCTAATCTATGTTTTCCTTTCTCGAGTTGTCATACATGCTTCAAATGTTCATCTTGAGTTTGTTATCTGATCTTTGGCCTTTCTGACACCTTCTTTGACCTTTTCTTCTGAGAATGTGGGAAACTTCTAGGTTAAATACTTAAAACAACTTCCATTCTTATCCAATATTTAATAAATTGCTTCATTAATCCTATTTCAATATTTAAGGGAAGTAGAATAATTTTGTTAGTATCTACTAAGATGTTTCTTATAATGTATTTGGAAACCAATATTAGTGCTTCTTCTAGTGTTGTGCAATGATTCTATCTCACTGACACTTTCACAAATGTAACATGGGAACAACAAGTCCCAACTTGTTGTTCTAACTACATTCTCAAACTCTTTAAATCACCACTGAACATCCATTTTTTGTCCTGTATGATTTACTTCTTCAAGTGGCAGTTCACGTTTGCCTTATGTCTCATTAAGATGGATTCAAAGTGCAACTGGGACTAATGCTAGAATGTTACCATGATGTAGGAACAATCGTTTTGAACCTCTCTTCCTTGAATCAATAAAAAAATTAACAGATTTATACTCTTCTCCTAACTTGATTTAAAGGTTTGGAATGTAAATGCTATGTACTAAGGAATCTTCCTAATCAAAACACTGTTTTATGCCTTTATCTCGATGTCTATGAACTGTAACATGTTTCTGGAGCTGGCAGATTGTTTTCTTTCAGCCATGAAGCTAGAACTTTATAAGTGTCCTTTGAGATATTTAAATATTTGACCAAATAATTCAGTTTATATTAATATGCAATTTTGTGTCAAAGGTTTGGGTTTGTCTTCAGTGCTTTTCGAATCAGATAATTCAGCTGATTCAACTCACATTGAACTTGAATCAGAATCCAGTATATCAAAGTTTGAAGCAGATTCCAGTATAGGAATGTCAATTACATGTTGTTCAGCTCAATCAGAATTGTTGTTCAATCAGAATAAACCATACCTTCTTTTTTCTTTGAAATGAAACTTTTTCTTAGCAAATTAAAAAATAATAATCATCTAGTGATTCCTTGGCTCAGGCCATACCAAATGAATTCCAAAACTCAATGGCTTCCTCTTTCCTTTCACTAGTTTTTTAACTTCATCTTTACAACATAAATACTGGACATGGATGAGACAATGGGTCTCCCCAGGTTTTATTGATACTCCAGCCTCATTTCAAAATAAGCATTATAAACACTTTTAACTAATGATGTTGTGATCTGGCTTTTTGCAACTATTTAATGTCCACAAATATTTTTACTGAAAATACAATTACTTAATTTATTAAAAACTGCTATCTGATAGGACAAAAACAAGGGCATTTTTTTAATTCAGAAGGTCAACTGCCATACACAACAAGTGGTAAACAGTACTTTAGGAGACTACAAAGTGATTTTACAAAGATTCTGAAGGGGCCACGACGTGAAATTTTGTGCTACGTGCGATTGTCGCCATTGTTGCTGTCCCATAAAGGAATTGCATTTAGTTTCTCTGGTATTTGTTATTGTCATTTAGACACACTGTATTCTTGGAATCCAACAACACGTTTATCAAAGATTAGATCCAGTACTAAATTATTTTGTGAGTGTGAAATTCAACAAATAAGTTACATAGGAGAGTCCCCTTCAGTGTAACCCTTTTACCAAAAAAATATGGGGAGAGGAAACAAGACCCCCCTGTGGTAATGCCATTGGGTCTTTTTATTTTACAAAGACAAAAGTTTAACAATTCAACATCTCTTTCTGAGTAACTGCTAATGATTTAGACAAGAACGTATCCCTTCTTTTCTCTTTCAATTTCAAACTAAGGACCATATGAAATACACTGCTTACCCAGTTTTCTTTCTTTATCATCTCCTGCCTTTCTGGAATTTCAATACTTTCATTTTCTCTTCTCTCTGTCAATTATATGGTGATCCTTGTCTTTCTCCTGGAAGCCTTCAGTTTTGTGTTAATGTTCTACAAATTGATTTGCGCTATATTTTTAGACAGTGCATTTCTGTCAACAATTTATGATCACCTCATCAAAATTTGATTGAATTTAACCAGATAAAATGAGAAACCTATTTTTATTTTTTATTTTCCATTCTGGTTTCTTTTAGCTAATACCTTTAAACTGAAATGAACAGTATGTTTCTTTGAATAACAATGGCAGTTTCAAAGAAAACATAACTTCAGAATAATATATTTGTCTCTAATGTCATAAGAATTAGAATATTAGACAAAGAAAAATATTTTAGTACCATAAACCAGGGTCACTTTGTGCCATGCAGGTGATTTTGTGTCACTGAGCCTTTTGCTATTGCCTTAAATTATGTTGTGTTGTCTCTACCACAGGCATTGGTGTCTTCATAATGCACCAGATGAGTAGAGCTATCTATTACACCATTTAGGAAATGCATTTTCATTTTTGTGTTCCCAGGTTTTTAGTTCTTAATTTTGCATGAATTGACAGTGTGCTTATGTACCTCAATAAAATTTGCTTTGCATCTCAGAGTATAGTAACTTTAAGGACAATAAAGTAAGTGTTCAGTTTTACAGCATTATTTATTCACCTAGTTCTGTAGTATCTATTCTCTGACTTTATTTTTTTTGTTTTTATTTTTGGGATTGAAATAAACTAATGGAAAATGAAGTGGTATCTTTGTGCCTGTAGTTTTGAATATTTAAGGTGATACTTTCAAATTTTTGCCACATCACTTTAAATTAGTTACATTTAGTCTATTATGAAAATGGAAAATTGTATGATTAACAATCAATGCAGTGATGATTTGCCCAGTAATAGCACTCGCAAATCATTATATTCACAATCCATAATAGCAGGAGAATTGAAACAATACAGTATGAATAAGAATTGTTTACTAGGCAAGTCACACTCATTGAAAGTGATTAGGCACAGGTAAATGTCTTGCAGAAATTCGCAGGTTTTTGAAAATGGCCACAGAATAGGAATGTCATTTTTTACTAGTGTAAAGATATACTAATACAGAAAATTCAAAACCTAGAGTTAAAATCAAAAAGAGGAATCCTCGCTATTCCAGAGCTAAAAAGCATTTGGGGGAAATGATACGCTTTTATCATGACCAATGTCAAAATGTTTACTTAATAACTTAAAAAGCATTCATAAATATTTTTTTTAAACTTTGTAATACTGTTTGATTCATTCCTTGCTACAAAGCAATGAATGAAGGGGGGAAACGTTGCTGCACATTGTGCAGCATTGAACACTACACAATAAATGAAGTGGCATAAAGTCACAGTTTGTCCCAATAAATGAAGTGGCAAAAGTAACATTTTTTTGTTCAAAGATACGTATTTCAATAATTATTACCACATGAAACAGACAAAGCTTATTTTAAAATTTTGTATACTGCTATAACTTTATTAATTAAATGAAAAACAAATAAGTTATTTACTAAAATCTTCCCAAAGTGGCACAAAGCCACCCTCAGTTTACAGTATTATTAAATTAACAAATATCTTCTTTTTCTTCTTTTTTTTTTTTTTGAGGGAAAGAAATAAAATACCAAAAATTTAATTCCAAAAAATTTTCTTCAGCCTCCTTTCAAATCTTTATTAGAATATCATATGGGAATGAATTGAGTTACTGAAATGAGTGTTACAGATTTTTGGCCCAGTGCAATCTATTATCAAATTCAGAACTTTGGATGAAGTAATTGATCGAGCTAACAAAACAACTTATGGCTTAGCAGCTGGCATACTTACTAAAAGCATTGATTCAGCTTTGGTGTTTGCACAGGCTGTACAAGCTGGATCAGTTTGGTAAGATTATCTGACATTGCTATTAGATAAATTTGTTAAACTCTGTACGGGAAACATTCACAAGTTTTATTTTTCAGGGTTAACCGCTATGATGGTGTAGTTCCACAGGCTCCATTTGGAGGTTTCAAACAATCTGGCCAAGGACGAGAGTTGTAAGTATTTTTGCAATTTCAAAAACAGATTTGTGTTAATGTGACATAGGTACATTTCAATTGCACCTGCAGTGTAACATACTTCATTTTGAATTTTGATAAAAAATAATCAATCTTGCTTTTAATAGTTTCTCACAGAAAATAACAATAATAAAATAATAATAATAATAATAATAATAACAACAACAACAACAACAACAACAATAATAATAATAATAATAATAATAATAATAATAATAATAATAATAATAAATATTTAGTGCACAAATTTAATAGTTCACTTTCAAGGGTTGCCAATTTAAAACTCATTTCAAAATTGTCTATTTCCGTTTAGGCACACTTTGTATTTATTAATGTAGGGAGATACAGGAATTTAGAATAATTTCCTAAAGAGCCCTTTGAAGTTTTCAGACAAAAAAATCTCCCTTTAATATTTCCTTAAGTATACTGAGTATCTCCAAATAAACATTACAAATTTCAAGAGCATGTAGTAGAGAGATAAGATATTTACTTTTTACCTATGAATATTTGGTAGAAAATCTCGTAATAAAGTTACCAGTTTTCATTTGTTCTTCGTTGATAGCAAATTCAAACATGCCCTGGTGTAGGTATATGAAATCTCTTGTGAGTTACCTAATAAACACCAATGCACAATGAGTTGCTTATCAATCATGGTCAAATATCCCACCAATAACATAACTATTTGAAATTTCTTACTAGATGTTTATTGGCAAAAAGTTGTCATCTTTCACCCCTGCACATGACTTACCAGTTTGTAATATTTATTCCAAGACTTTGGGTGTACATGAAGTAATGCAATAAAAATGTTTTTTCTACTTCTTGGAACATCAAGTTCTTGTCAGTATATTACACAAGAAGGTCATTACATTTATTGAAGTATTGTCTAGCCTTTCTTCAACAATAGACCGGGTGTTTCCTCTATTGGTAATTTTTAAGTACAAGAGTCATTGAAATTTCTGGTTTAATTTTCAGAGGAGAAGATTCTCTCAAAGAATACTTGGAAGTCAAAACAGTTTCCATTAAATTGTCAGTAAAGAACTGAGGTTCATATTGCTGTGAATTCCTACAAGAGGATTGCAAATTGAACAGTGTTCTCTTGGTGTTCGATGTTCATAAATGTTATGAATATATTCAGTAATCAAATTAATTTTTCAATTGTTATCACTTTCAAACGTTATGCTTTGAAATAAACATTATCCTTTAAATATTTGTACCCACCCAGACAATCAATATAAACCAGTGACCTGCAGATGTAATGCTGTATGCCTATAAGACATGCGGAAATGTTAGAAATATGGGTAAATTAAAACCAAAAAAAATCTTAGTGTACTATTCAAAATTTCTTTGTAATTTATTTAAGTTTACTTAGCAAATGTTTTTATTTAAAATAGAATGTAGTGTGAACAGAGTTGAGTTAATTACTCTTTGAAGCAGTTTATTATATTGAAGCATGATTATGATGAAAAACTCCACATGGCTTGTTCTAAAATCCCTCGGCTTCGGGTTCCTGAATTTGTAAGACCATAAAGACTGGTACTTACAATCTAAGAACTTCAAGTGATTTCTTATTAAGTTTCCCAAAAACTCAAAAAGTTTTGAGCATATAAGCTAAAAATTGTGCATTTTCAGAAATGCTCAAACATTTTCTCAAAAACAGCTACATATTTTTCAATGAAAATTTGCATGCAAGACCAGGTTTTATTCTTGTATAATGTTCTTAAAGTTATATTTTTATTCACCTATTAGGGTACCACAAAGTGGAGAGAAAAAATTCTTTAGGTGTCGATAAGAGGTAGAAAAGGCAGGAAGTGTGGGGAAGGGGGTCAGGCAATACTGAGAAGCAGACTGAAGAGAGTGGAAAACTAACAAGGATGAGAAAGTTTGTAATATTTATTCTGTTCTTAATAATAATTAATATTCTTTTCTGTAGCACCGCTAGTTTACTTTCTCACAAACTACTTGTGTAGTACAAAGGAAGTATTGTAGTTCTGCAGAGAAAATGGTGATTTTTCAACAGAACTCATTTAGTGGGTACCTTATAATGAAAAGGTGATGATTCTTGTTCTATATATTGTAAATAACTCCCTCAGACACATCAGGAAGTCTGAATCCAACCAGGATCCGCAAGGATCCTGGTTAAAAATCGAAGAAAATTGGTTTACGGCAAAATGTGTGTCTGCCCATCCTAGCTTTTAAGCTAACTTTTGAGGAATCAGTAAACAAATGACATTCCTCTGACTTTAGCAAGCCCTAGTCCTAGTCATAGACATGTAGGGAGGCAGGGCAATTATCACAAAGTAGGGACTATCCCTACAAAATCAGCATGTGAAGCATCCTGAGTGGACTATGGTTCCACCTTCACTAGTTAAACACATCACATTACAAATTGATTGCAACCTGGTGCAATTATTTATTTTTCATCCAAATAATAACAATATCTTAATGACAATTGAAAAAATAAAAAAAAATTACATGAAAATTGATAATAATGGTATGTTGCTATAATTCTTCCTTACAAATGACCTTCAATGCTTATAATATTGTGACCAATTTATTCCTTTCCAACGATTAAAATACTTATTACATTTCAGAAATCTGTTGTTTCCATTTTTAGGTACAATGGATAATAGTTCAAATTAACACATCTTAAAATTTATAAATGGTGCAATTGACTTTGGCCATAACTATTCAAAAACTATGCTATTCGGCTGAGGGATTCAACAACAAAGGTATCCACGCTGAATTTCATGCAGCACATATATTGTACCATATATAAATTTCAAGAAGTGTTAATTGTAACAATTTTAACTATTTTCCAGTTTTTCTGAAAGCGAAAAGAAAAGGTTTCCGAAACATAATAGATATTTTAATCATGTGAAAGGAATAAATTCATTACAATATTAAGAAATGATTGTCTATAATTAAAAAAATAAATAATAATAATATGCCAACTTTGTGGTGAAGACGGTCGCGGCAGCTGCCGTTCATGCTGAGGAGGCTGCAGGTTTGAGTCCTGTGTAGACATGGTCATATTTGTTATTGTCCCTTCACTCATTATCATCAAATCACCTCATTATTCATAATTCAAGCCATAACAACCTTGTCAATTACGGGATGCAGCAGTAAAAAGCTACTCCTCATGATAACACATGTTAATCTCTCCAAGGCCTGGGAAGACAACATGTAGCATGGTCGTAAATGGCCAATATGCAAATAATAATAATAATAATAATAATAATAGTAATAATAAAACAAAACAATCAGTTACATTTTCTTTCAACCATATACTAATATCTCCAAAAATGTAAGTGGTAACCAAATTTAGATAGCTGGGCTGGATTTCATTTAAAAATATGCAAGAATCATGGAAACGTTCATCTGTGCCAAAATGTGTTGCTAAATGTTTTAGTGATGAGTTGTGATATAATAATTGATAGATATGGTAAATTTTAGCAATTGCTAAAAATGCAAAATATTATCAAAACGCTGAAAAAATTAGTAATTGTATGTTTTGACAGTCAGTGCGGTATATTTTTGAAGGTTTTCAATCATCAATAAAATGTGAAATAACTTACAAAATGTGAAGTGGTTTTGAACCTGCGAATTAATTGCTAAATTGCATTTTATGGTGTCTTTTGTGTTTGCTCTCTAATTAGAGATGCGACATACATACAATACATTGATATTTGAAAAAAATTAATTTAAGAGTGGCAGTGTTTATTAATTTTTAATCAAAATTTAACTGACAAACTAAAGGCAAAAATTACAAGAACAATTAAAAAATCGATCCTGAAAGCCTGAGTGCTCAGAGTCAACTTAAAGAGGCCTCAGCTTCAGCAATTCACTGTTGAGGGAAGAAGAGGACTGCCCTATGCCGTGCACACGTTACTTCTTATGCTTTTATATTTGTTGAAGATAACAAATGGCAAAATATTAAATAAGTTTTCCTTATTTTCTGATTTTAATGCGAAAATCTAGAAAGCATCAAAATAATTTTTTAATCTCAGAGGCCTCCCTTAATAATGATCTCTGCAAATGCTACAAAATGCTTATTCTTAATTTTTATAATGCATTTTTTCAATTAAAGGACTAAATTCTACCATCACTAATAATTGATTACCCAGAAGGTAATATGGGCAACAAGACAGTGACCCCAATTATTAACCCTGCTGCTACCGAGAGCTTTTGTTCTCTTTATACCACACCAAGGAGGATAATTCAATTATCCCACCAAAATATTTGAGAAAACAATTTATCGATACATGAAAATCTTCTAAACATTAATGCCACAGAAAACAAAATATCTAAATTAATATTTCTAGTTGAAACGCATATGCATATGTAGAGGGAAAATATGATTATTAAGTCAGAACATCAAATTGAAGACACAATAAAGTGTTACAGAAAAGGCATCTTTATTGAGCCAAATGAAATAAGTAATTATGTCATGTTCCTTAATAATAAACATAATTTCTCAACATTTAAAGCTATTATTCCATAGTGACACTAAAAATTTCAAAAGGAGCTTCGTAGAACTATATAATAAAACTTTTTTTTTTCCATGATCAATTATTGATTTTTCTCTTTTTTAAATAGACACTTGGGGGGAATTGATTCACAAAAATTAAAAAAGAAACTCTCCCAATCATCTGGCAACCCTATAAATTATTCAACATAAAATCAATTGTATTTGTTAATTGTTTCATTAAATTTATAATTTCATTCTCCTTGCAGAATGTTTTATTTATTTTCTAGAGAAATGTCATATGCAAACAAAGTTTAATGGAAAAGGGAGCCCAGAGGGGCTAGAAAAATGTAGTTATCCCTCCCACCTCTTGGTTTAAGCTGCTCCTGTTTTTGAAGAAAGGTTGGTTGCTATTAGAATTTCAGAGATTCTTCTCAAGCCTAAGTATTAGGCAATGAAGACTATTTCGAATTATTGAATTGAATTAATGTCTTATTTTACGTGGCGAGATTCAGGCCATCAGTCTCGCTCTTCCGTCTGAACACACAAATTTCACTACGCTCCTTTCACCAACAAGCAGAGAAAGGAGGTATTTCTTGGGCGACGAAACAGGCAATCTGGATTTAGCTCAGAGGCGTCATTTAGGCTTGAGGATCTTTTACATGCAAGTAAATCTACAAACACGGGACAGCCTTACTTTCCACCAGAAGGAAGGCGCACGAAGGATTTTCCACCCTTAAAAATCCACAGCGTCAATCGGGTTTGAAACTGTCATCTTGGGTATAAGTCTTGATACGCTTACCATTACACCATTGCCGCTGCTTCTATGACACGACTACCATAAATGAATATGAGCGTCACAATTTAAATAATCCAATAAAATTAGAATTGTAGAATAATTGTTTAAGTTTTAAAATGTAATGACAATTCTTCATTATCACATTTTTGACAGTGTGTTGAGTCGACATAAAAAAATCTTCATTTTGAAAAGAAGAAACACTATTAGAATGAAAAAGAGTCTGCCTAAGGTTAATTTCATGAACTAGGACCCATGAGTCATAACTAGTTTTCTCTCCCCTCTGTGTAGGTTTTCAACAGATTACAATATTAGAAGGACCACACGTTAAAAGCATTATTAGTACAAACTATAGTAATAAGTTTTTATTTTATAACACTAGTTTATACACGCTATTTATTCACAAATAATTTGCACCACATAATAATCACTATTATTCGGAGTTTATAAGACCCAACTCATCGTCATCTTCAGGGATCCCCAATTCTTCATCAGTCCACTTACTGGGATCCGGATACGGAAATTCTCCCTGGAAAGAAAAACAAAAGAAGGTATTTTCACTACAAAGAATGTTTTGTATTAATTTTTTCATAGTTACTGAGCACAATTCAGAGGTTTGGTTTATAAATAATTTTTACATAAGTTGACTGAAATGGTGGTTTCACAGAAAGTGAAGCTTACAAAAATCCTAGTTTATCCTAAGAAAACAATTGCATTTGCTCCAAAACAACTTTTACCTGCAAATATTATGAAATCACTTTTCACTCAAGAGTTAAATAACTTCAATTACATTTCATTGCTTTAGAAACTTCCATTCAAAAATGTATTTTTGACCAGAAAATAACAACTGGTTATTTACAACATATTAAGAATATCCCAGTGGTAATACTTTATAATAAGAAAAACACAAGTAAAAAAAGTTATTTTAACAAATTTCGCTCTTTAAGCAGTCAGTAATCATTTGACTATTATGTGAAGTATATTGTGACGGCATTCACAGTACTCTATAAAATACAAGAAACAACATTTATTTTTTAACTCAATTTACCAAAGAAACATTTTTCAATGTTGCTTTTTAAGCAACAGTATGTATGTAAAAATTCTAGTTACTTTTGCGAACGTCCTCAATGAAGGCTCATTTAGACCTACTGAATTGGCATGTACGAAATATGTTCATACAAACCGTGATATGTTCTGGTTCATGCCAAAGATGCCACAAAATCCACCACCACATAAATCCACCCACTATTTCAGCTACAAGAAAGGAACTCTTGGGTGGAGTTTCAGCAGCTACTCGATAAACCCAACTGAAAGTTCAAAATTAAATATCAGGAAATGTTCAAACGAAAACTGATATGCAAATTCAGCAGAAGTCGAATTACTCTTACTTATGACTATTACGGCTAATCGCGGGAGAAGTCAGTCCCCGCTTCATCAGAACTGTTCTCAACAAATTGGAACCTCGGGAAATTATCATTTTGTGGTTTCAAATACACTTCTTCCTGTACAATATAATTAAAAAATCTACAAGCTATTGAAAAAGGATACCATTTCACAATTAATTTTTCTAAAACAACGTCAATTCGTAATTAATGACCTCTCACAGAACGGGCCACAGAACTTGTAGGCTAATATAGGTTGGCACAGGCGCAAGTCGTATTTCAATTGTCAATTGAAAGGAAAATGACCAACTAGCTCACAGTGATGTCCAATATGACGACAATGTCAATGAGCCTTTGTCAGTAGTAACGTGTCAGAAATACAGTACTTAGAACTCTATATATATCCCATTATATGAACATAAAAATATTAATTACCGAAAATCCAAAACACGAAAGACAAATATATTAAAAATTATTCTTTAAGTTGGTGTAATCTAGTGATTTAACTACCTGACATCTACCGACAATAATTAAAACTATTTGGAAGAGTTCATTTTCTGTCTATGCAGTATTCGATAATAGATATCGCTAGTTACGATATTTCCACGCAAACAAGATCATATTTTCTGTTGTAAACTTCATTTTCATGCATTAGGATGCTGAAAATTTACGGAAGACAAAATGGTATTTGCTCTTTCATCTCGTATATTTTTTTTAAAAGATTTGTAGTTTCAAGCTACTGCTACAATAATTTTTATTTTAAATTGATTGAATTTGTGTATTCTGTTGTGTGAGAACTTGTACCAAGTACAATAGAAAAACTGGTGGAGCTACAACAGCTCATATAATACTTTTGCAATCATCACACATTTCTAACTTTTGAAATTTTCAAAATTTCAAATAGTTTAATGAAAGTGAGACCTATGCAATTTTTAAGTGTCTGTTGAAAAAATGTACAAAAACAATGTTGAGCCGCTTTTGAAAAAACGTTGTTTTTTTAATGCATTAACTTTATGCATGAAAATTGTTTAAAAACTACTCGTTTTCAAAAAAATCGTATCTCATCATTTTCAAAAATCTATTTTTTTAGAACTGAATTAACTTAAGACAAATCTCTATCTTAAGTGTTGTTCTTTTGCAATGTTATTTTTTTGTAATTTCCGAAACAACAGAGAATTACC
This sequence comes from Gryllus bimaculatus, assembly GCA_017312745.1. Classification (NCBI taxonomy): domain Eukaryota; kingdom Metazoa; phylum Arthropoda; class Insecta; order Orthoptera; family Gryllidae; genus Gryllus; species Gryllus bimaculatus. The sequence goes on along the minus strand of BOPP01000015.1, from coordinate 2,108,117 downwards.
AAATTGAATCATTTTGTCGTTTCTTTTACCGTCCTTTGAGGAAAAAGATAAAAAAAAATAAAGAAAAAATTGGGGCTGGTTTGAAAAAGTAATTGTTTAGAAATACCCTGTATCTTACAAAAAATTACGCAAAAACCTCATTTATGAAAAATTGTATATGATCTTATTTCAAGATCTGCTTTCGAACAATAGATTTCATTCAAGACAAAACTCTATATAGCGAGGCGCCGAAAAAAAATTTAACCTTTGCAATTTTCAAACTTTCAGAGATTTCAACGAAAATTGGTAATAATCATCTTTCCCCTTTTTCTGAGGTGATAAAACTTTTGAAAACAGCCATTACCCTGCATCTCACAACGTATGAATGTGAATCTTGCTTTTCAACATTGAAAATTATTAAAAGGCTCATGCTTAGGTTAAACGGTTGCACATTCCCCACATAATCGAAAAGGATCTTAAAATATCTTAGAAATATACATTTTCCTTTCAGTGACATTCAATATTCAAGGCATTGCAACAATATTGGTGTACACTGTCTGACAAACATGGTGCACCCAGAAGAAGTGATCCAATATTATCCCGTTTCGGTATATATACACACCATTGATCTGTGAATATTAATTGATTAGATTCACACCTATTTTTAATGTGTAGAACGCCCACTAGAGTGCATTCGTGATGTCACCACTCTGTTGTTGCGCAGTTGTTATCAGTCAACTGCTGAAAGTAAGATCTGTGGAGATCTTCGTTTGCGTGCAGTACGAAGCAACCGCGATGCCTCGCAGACGCGTTCAACTAGCCTATCCACCATTCGAGTGAATTTGACAGAGGCTGTCTTGTGGGACTTCATGCGGCAGGTTAACCGTACCATGCAATTGCCTGGCACGTGGGCCATTCAAATGTCACAGTGGCCCGATGTGATCAATGGGTACATGTGGGCACCCGTGAACGTCATGCAGGTTCGGGTCGACCAAGAAACACCACTCCGAGGGAGGACCATCGTATGGTGCGTCAAGCAGTGTGGAATCCCATAACGTCGGTATCCAACATCCGCTAACATGAACTAGCGAGTCTACGCCAGTCTGTGAGTTCCCGTACAGTGGCTCGACGACCCGCATCCACCGGTCTGAGGTTCTACCGCCCCATGTGTCGCTTACCATTCACACCAGAATACCGCTGTAGGCATTTGGGTTGGTCCCATGTCATGGACAGAGGACGAATGGGCGTCGCAACACGTTCAGTGAGTCCCGCTTCGCCATATCCTCCGACGACCATAGTGTTCGAGTGTAACGGGGGGGGGGGGCAGAGGGCACATCCTGCCCATTGGTACACAGAGAGATCCACATTCGAAACCCCGGGCATCGTGGTGTGGGGAGCCATCGGATACGCGTTCAAATCACATCTAATAGCGCTTCGGCAGATTTTGACAGGATAGCGATTTGTCACTGACATTCAGCGACCGCACGTCCTATCCCTTATGGCACATTACCCCTGGGAGAGTGTTGCAACAAGATAATGCGTGCCCACCACCCGCTCACGTGGTTCTAGCTTTGATTCCCACTGGGCACTCTAGTCCCAGTAGTAGTGGGAGTTCTAGTTTTAGTATGCATTGAGACAATTGATGGTATTAGAATTTATACAAAGCAAAAAAGAAATTGGTTTCGAAAATTCAGAAATCACACTTCAGCACTTTGCAACAAGCATTATTGTTTGGAAACGTTTTACACAAATAAAATTATTTTATTTCTAAAATTTCACTACCCTAGAATATATTGCAATAAGGAAAGATCTTCTGTACATACTCGTATTCACAACACCTCTCGCAGAACCCAGGCTGTCACCTGACTGATGGGATTCGGTTGGAGATGGTTGGAGATGCACACACCGGGAGGTTTCTTTCCAGAACGTCCAACTTTATACAAAAGACTTATCGAATGTACATTTTGAATCAAAAAACCTAATAAAAGATAAGATTTCTTTATTGAACGCGGCGCTCTCAAGCATGAGTAACATGAACAGTCACGGCTAATAAGGACATATTCAATCACAGAGAAAACTGACCCAAAACACATCATTTTAACTAGTGGTGCTACGACAGCACACATTATCTCGCATTATTTCTAAGTGCTCCGTTATTTTATACTACTACATAAACATACAAAAGGGTTTTCAACCAGCAAAAAAATTTTGCACATCGAGAATCGAAGTCAGCTCCTCCGAGTTGACTTGCCGTCAGCCATTCTACTAAGCTTCAGAAACGCCGTAAGTCACAAACTCGCTTAAAAATATAATTGTCTCAACCCAAAATTGTTCTAAATATCAATTTTTGTAATTTTCGAAAATAAGGATATTTTGTTGCAATGGGATTAGTACCATATTTTCTTACTATCCATTGGCACATACGAGGATAATATTTAATGAAAAAAATTGAAGCGGCTTTTGAGAAAATATTTTTTTAGACGCATAAATTTCAGATCCAAATTAGGAAAAATCTACTAATTTAAAAAAAAATGTACGTGACTTTGTGAAAAAGCTGTTTTTAACAACAGACTATGTCTGAGACAAACATTTCTATCTTAAATTTTGTAATTTTAAAATGTTACCTTCTTGCAATTTTCTAAGAAAAAAAGTTTGTCGAAAGTGGAACTAACTCTATATTTTATTACATCCCTTAATACACACGAGGATAAAATTTAAAGAAAATAATTAGAGCGTTTTTGAGGAACAAATTATTTAAAAAAATTAAATTACGTACATTTCTGGCAACATTACACGAAAATTTTCATATTTTCGAAAATTGAGTAAGACCTTATTTCTATATATATCTTTAATTACAGATTGCATTAAGAAAAAATTCTGTCTTCAGTATTATAGTTGTATGAAGACACCCCAAAAAATCCCTAAAAATTCCCCTTTAGTATTCTTGAAAAATAGGGGATTTCAACAAACAAGAGATCTGTACCATTCTCTTGAGCGTTCTTTACGCTATGTGAGGGCAAAGAGAAAAGATTGAAAATGTTTTTGAGGCTTCATTTTAAGTATTCTCAAAAATCCAAATATCCTATTTAAACTCTTAAAACATTGAGTTCGTTCAGATCGATCAGGGAATAAAAATTTTGGAGAAAATCGGCTGAACTGTTTTAGGCGCAAGGCTTAACCACAGAGGAACGGACAGACAGACACACACACGTTTTGTCATCAATCAATTTTTCGATATCAAGGACCCACACAATATGGATTCTGGCTACACCACGAGTTAGATGAAGTAATTTACTAGTTTTAAAGGGAATGGTCAACTTCCAACTGCCCTTGGGTTACTTTGTATTTACAACACGCTTGGGTTGATTTACAACACGCAATATTTAAAGGTAATATCATAAATTCATAAATATGGTTTAATGCCTTGTAACGAGGTGATAATTTTGCTATCGGGCTGCATTTCAAATTTCCGCAAACTGGTGTTGTGACGCAAACTGGTGTTGGAAGTTCATTGGCTGAAGTCGGATACGACGTGCAAGAGCCCACCTTGAGCGGGACTACCTCGCCCTACCCCTCCGGAGCGGCGCGCGTCACAAGCCGCATAATATCGCGCACGCAGTGGAGTGAGGGGGCGGGGAGGCGGTTCTAGCTTTAAAATAAAACCTAATTCAAACTAAACGTGTTTCGGTTCCTGCTCGAGACAAAAATAGAGTTGTAGCTTTCCTTTGAAATCGTCTCAGTTTCTATAGCTGTGTGACGAGAAAAGCTCAGGCAGGCCGCGTTTGCTACAGCAAATACAACTATAGTTATGGTGAAGGGAATATGTTCGCCACATCTTACCCCAAGCATGGGAATTAATGTAGGTCTAGGCATGGGGGACACCGTTAGCTAGCCGACAAAGTCAGACGGTCGACACTAAATGCCAAATAAATACATAGAACTAAACGCGTCGAAATATAAATCATTTAAAAACTTGACCTTGTGTGAATACTAAGACAAAACTTGAGAGTTATGCTTCTGTAAGTAATCCCGAGACAGCGAGGCGGGCGAGACGTCAATGTCAAGATAATTGCGGTAAACAACGCCAAAAGCGCGCTGAACGGATGACCTCTGTTTTATTCTCTGTTCCAGATCAGCCAGAAATGGCTGCATGGATAGCGATGGCTTCAATGCAGAGAAGTGTGGCGGCTACACGGAACTCTGCTGAATAGCGATCAGCTGGGATGGTGGCTCAGATGATCCAAGGCATCCCCTACACACGAACATTGAGTTAACGTGCGTTAAATGTAATCAACGCGCGCCAGAGAATAACACTATCGTATGCAAATCGGCACACGAGTGCTTTGACCGTTCCGCATAAAATTCAGTGTTAATTTATGACGCGCGTAACGTAACGCGCGTCAACGCAACTCTCGTGTGACACGGGCCTTAGCGGCGATAGAGGCAAAATGGCTAGAAGCACTCACGCAATACTTTTGTGTTCTCGACGACCGGACTACGGAAGACTTCAGCGAGTGACGGAACATCGGTAGGCCTAAGGTGACTGCAGCACCACTCGGCACAGCTGGTTTTCGGTACGGCCTGGCTGAAATTTCGCACGTCATCCCACGCTTTTGAGACGTCTGGCAATGGTGCGACTGGACGCAGGATGTCTCATTGTATGTCCTATTGCGCGCTGAATGTCCAAAAGCGTCGAGGTAGGCTCATTCACAGCCTGTCGGACAACCCTCCTGTCCTCCCTTCATGTGGTCTGCCGGGGGCCTTCCAGGTTCTTTGCGCCGATGGCGCGCGCCATCTTCTATCCAATGCCGGAACATTGTATAGTGGTAACATCTGCATAATCCATGTAGATAGATGGATTTATTTTTTCTGCAGGTAGGTTTATACAACCTGGTGGCAGAACACTGCAATTAACATATTACTGTTAGGAATACTGATACAATGTAATTTTAAAACATTTTAAGATAATAGTAATAATAATATGATAATAATAAAAACAATAATAACAACAGCATTAACTCTACATTTTATGACAGTACTACACATATATTTTAACTAATAAATACACTTTTTAAATACACTTCACTTCACTTCACTTCATTTCACTACACTTGCACTTCACTTCTCTTTCTGCTTCTTTATTGCACTACACTTCACAGAACGTCACGGCAATTCCAATTCAACTACTACTTTGAATATAATTATATATTTAATAAAGCAATGCATTTAATAGTAATTATCACAATACTACTTATAAAAACATCAATTATAATAAAATAATAACTATTTTAATAAGCCTAACTAACTAATACATTTTACAAATGTCCTTAGTTAATATACTTTTAAAACTTTGTACTCCTAGAGGAAAGGGTTCCATGGCTGTCGCAGGCAACTTATTCAGCCCGTTATTGTTCTATTTGCGAAGGAAAATTTTCCAACATCTGTTCTTTTTGGCCTGAACAGAATTTTGGGCTGATGATCTCCTCTACTGGGTTTATCGAGTCAAGCTGTCATATCTTCCCAAGCTGGATAACCGGCATGCGCTTTGTACAGGGCACAGAGTCTTGCCTTAACCCTCCTGATTTCTAGAGACTCTCATTCTACTTTCTTCCTATTGCTGCGGAAAGTAAGTTTACACGCTCTTCTCTGAGCTCTATTCAACGCACCGCAATGACCAACCGCCTTCACGGAGTCCAACGATGCGGCGCTTGTCGAACGCACACAGCTGCTGGTATTACTTCCGGATCCGCTTCCACAGCAGATCTACGGGCGACTGTGCCAGCTCCGTGCGCCAGGACGCCCTTTTGTAGCCGGGCGAATGGCCAGACTCGCGCGCTTTCTGCGGGCGCACGGTGGCCAAGGCTGTTCATGTCATCACTCATCCACGAAAGGCAAAGGACAAACAACCATGCCCACGGCGGGACTCGAATCTGCGACTCTTCAGACTGTCACGCTCAAGCCACTTCGGCCATCCAGGTCAGCTGTGTAATTGACCAAGACTAATTGTTATAAAAAGTCGTTTCATTGCATTTGGGTCTGGGAATTAATATAATTTTTCTTAAAGATGGAAGGAAGAATTATAGAACTCTAAAAGTAATTAGAATTTTGTGCATACAAATCTATTATATAAAAGTATTGTAGACATTTTCTCGTTTTGGGCTCCAGAATAACTAAGAACACTCCTAAAGAAATGTTCTGGCTGAATATTAATTACGTAGAAATACTATATAAGCAACTTCGACACATGATAATATTGTAAATGCATGCATACAATCGCTGATATTAATGAAAATAGTGTTTCAGAAGTATTACAGGTTGAATTCAAGTAGCATTTTTCAATACTCATAAACTGTACATTTGACATATCAATCCGATATTTGTTTTTCTTGAGAGTCAACATTTTATTTTCTAATATTGTTTCTTTTGCTCGTTTTATATGTTTCTATTTATCAATAAACTAGTGTGTTGAAAAAGAGTTTATCGTCTGCCAACCAGTTTCCGCTTCTTCTTCAAAAATTTACTTTCTCTCACTGCTACACAATCGGAAACTACGGCACCTGCCCTTGAGTGAGTCACCTCGACCTCACACAGACCCTAAAAGTTCATTTCGTAGATTACAGCGGGCAGGGCCGGATTTAAGTAGTGCGGGGCCCCAAGCACAAATTTGTTGTGTTGCCCCCCCCCCCCGAAAAAATAGCTCCATCTTTATTAAATAAAAAATGTATTATAGTACAATTACAATGAGGTTTGCATAAAAAATTTACATATTCAGTTATAAGTAAAGGAAATAAAGTATAGTTAATATTAGACTAATTTAACATATAATAAATATTTTTTTAAATGTTTTGAAATTGTACATATTGTTACACAGTAGACTACTTGATTAACAATTATTTCACAGACAAAAAAATATGGTATGCGTATTTTTTCGAAACGCGGGGCCCCTGGTGAATGGGGGCCCTCAAGCAACTGCTTGTTTTGTTTGTAGGTAAATCCGGACCTGACAGCGGACGGTTTCAAGGCCGAACCGTTCGATGTGAAGAAACAGATCCTTAAGCCTGTCTGCGCGATGTGAAATTGCATTAGCTTTTACATCATTTACACCCATCGGTGTCCGTGGATTTCTCTTTCATTTGGTACCTTTTATGTTAAGATTGTCTGGGTGGGAGAGCCGCATTTCGATGTACATGGGCTATTACACCTAGGTAATGTGTTAGCTGTTTATTCACTCGAGCTATCGTGAGTAAACAACTAACTCGCAAATGGCCTATTTTACGCGATTATAAAATAAATTATTATTAATTCTTGGAGATTCTTTTTATGTAACCCCTGTAACAATTTCAAAAGTTTCTGAGAAACGGCTGCAAATTTTCCCGTTTTTGCTCAAATAGAAGAAAATGTACTTGTAAATACTGTACAGTTTCAATTTATATTAAAACAGCTGAAACTTTGAAAATTTCAAAAGTCCAAATATTTCTCGGCCATGTCATAACACTGAAATTATAAAGCCAGAGATTTCTTCCTGAATGGAATTTATCCCACAATTGTAGATCTTTAAATAATGTCATAGACTTTAAAAAATGATTAGTTGTTTACTAGTAATACTTCAAGGAGGAAAAATTGTGATATGCCGTGCATTTTTACTACCTATATTATCAAAAATTGTTACAAACGTGGATAGTGTAAAGGCTCCCAGAGAACGCGAAGCTCAGAATAGATAGTGTATCCAGTAGAACAGAAACATCCAAAAAGTAATAAAAAGAGCACAAAGAGTGATCGCAAAAATTGCGAGCTCTAAGAAAGAAAGAGCTCATTTAAATCATAATTTTCAAAGTGAAAATTGCTCTCGTTGAAACCCAACTTCATGTTGTTGTGACAATCCTGTTACTGGGAGCTGGAACCTTCTGAAAATTAAATAAGGGCCGTCCATAAATTACGTAACTCAAATTTGCAGTAATTTGAATATCCACTCTCCCCCGTGTAACGCACCTGTTATGCTTGCTTGAACCCCCCTAAATAATAACATAACGCTTGTGACATCACCCCTCTCCCCTAATTACAGAAAGTAAATATAAATTATATAACAGTAAAAACCATTTGTATTAATTTTATTTCTATTCAACATGAAAATTTATTGTAATTAGAGATACAATTAGTTGGTAATGCTGACCGCGCCTATCAATAAGATTGGAGACAACTTTTGAGGAAGGATGCTTAGACGAGACAATTTCTGACAACAAGCCATGCTCCGCCATCATGGATGATGCATGGGCGAGAGACTATTTGGGCCAATTTAATTGGATTCACAATATACTACAGATCAGTTTTGAATATGGGTCCGGCAATGTTTTTTTCTTCTGCCGAAAATCCATATAAATATATCCATGAAAAATATTACTCCGTGGATACATACGTGTACGAGAAATAATAGCTAAATTGGATTCCTCCATTGAACGTGGGAACCATTGCCAACAAATGCAAATAATACAAAATTCCACCTGGTGGCCCCCAAGGGTCACTCTAAAATTTGAATTCAAAATTCTGGGCACGTCAACTGCGACGACCATTAGTACCGACAATGTGGTGCATGTTTTCCCGCTGGATGTCACTAGCGCACTCGCTAGTGACACAACACCACTGTTCGCCGCAAGCGGCAGACTCTGCTTCCAATGTAGTTTCCTGCGAGGGGCAGGCGGGCAGGCAGCTGCCCCTCCTAGCATGTACAAATAATACAACTAATAACACTAATATTAACTATACATAGTCTAAACTACTAATACAAGTTTTTCCGAATTTTAGTTTTATCTGTTGTTCATTTTTGTAAGAAATTTATTTCGTCGTGATAAATCTTGCCGCATCTGCTCATCTTCCATCGAACATGAGCTACCTCCTCTGGAGCTCTTTCCTCACGAATTCGAGAGCTCTTGTCTGTGTCTACTGCGAAACAGATCAGTTGTGTAATTACACGCCAAAGGTCGGTGCAAACTGGAAAGTTTCAAGTCTTTCGGAATTTTCGAGTGAGGAAATTGATTTATCAGCACAAATAGGCACAAATTAAAGAACGGTAATTTTCGAGAACAAAAAACCAAAATGAGGCCATGACATGTGAATTTGATTCACAAAACAACTCTTAAATATCTTCTTTAACAGTGGTGTTACGTTCCACGTTCAATGGAGGAATCCAATTTAGCTATTACTTTCTCGTACACGTATGTATCCACGGAGTAATATTTTTCATGGATATATTTATATGGATTTTCTGCTGAAGAAAAAACATTTAAATATAAAGTGATTCTGTAGTTATATGATATTCGTTTTCAATATTCAATAATTATGCATATTGACAATATTTATAATGACAAAAGTAACACCTTCATTGGTAAGGAAATAAAATATCTAAAAGAAAATGGACTTTTACAATATGAAAAGAATTGAGTGTACTGGGAATGGCCTGCTCCCACTGAATGTTATTTGACCTTGAGGAAACAACCCTCTACAATGCCAACCTGGGCGCCCCGCGTTCACCGCTCGGCTTGCGAGGGCTGTCCAAGTTCCCTGTAAAAACAAAAAATGAAAATGTTGGAAAATTTGGAAAATTTTAAAGTAATTGTCAGTAATGTATCGGCAGCCAAAATTTACATCGTGGTTTCAAAAGAGCATGTAAATTCAATAAAAAATATGAGGGTATGTTTCGACATGTAACACCCCGGCAGTCCTTTGTTAGTCGCCCGCTCCGAAAGTCATGAGCTTCGTGAACGTTATTTTAGAAGTGTTTTGGGGCAGTGTGATGCTACGTAAGTAATAATGTGTGTAATATGTCATATTTTTTGTTTGTTTCTTACATTCGAGCTTTTGCTATATGTTTACAAATTAATCTTTTTGAAATTATTTAAAACCTATTTGAAATATATGAAATAAAAATTGCTAGCGATCAGGGAATATCAGATTGGAATGCAACAATTGAATTTCATCTCGCGACTGTGAATTTCTGTGAATTACATCTCATTGTTGTGTCATGATTTAGTCCTATGTATAGAAAGCAGTTATAATTGTCAATTTGTGGTGATATTTGCTCGAAAATATGTGCGAGAAAGTACGTGCAGTTTTAGCTTCACTTGTTTATTATTTATTTGAAGGGCTATCTAGATATTAGTTTCGAAAATATTAAGTCACTGATTCTGTTTTCCCTTCATATATTTTATGTTTATTGTTTTGGAACTTATTTGAAATCTACTTTCTTTCTGTTTTTTTAAAGAATGTGTTGTCAGAGAAGAGATTTGCTTTTTCACTGTGCGAGATGATCACGACATTTACATAAAGAAAGATGATAGGATCCCTCTGGGACTCCACACTTAATTGCCTGTGAAGCTTACAAATGAGAAAGCAATGCCCGTTCTGGACAAAGATGTATTTCTATTTGCATCGGAATGCTAAGGCACGTTGTTAGCCAATCATTCATGGAGAATGCCTCGAGTTTCGTACGGGGTTAATTTGGTCAGTAACTTCATGCGACCAATTAGATCAAATCGTTCCGAAAAATGTAAGAAAATGCAAAAATTATCTTCTTTGTTGATTATTAATTAAACTTGAGAAACCTAAAAAAGGCTTGATTTTCAGAAATCGTTCGTGCTATGAAATTGTAATGACAAAAAAAAAGTTCCAGATGTGGAGAGGTGGTCCAATTTGACTTAGGGAAATATAAGATTTATAATCCATTTGTTTCTTCCCAGGATTTGTGTGAACCGATTAAGCGACGGTCCGTTTAGGCGGATTACCCTGCAATACCTCATGCTTTAATTCTTCATAATCATCACGGATGATGCGTTCTTGCAAGCCGACATTTTTTGACAAGACTAAGGAAAACTCAAGGCTGTGCCATAAATGGAAATAACTCATAAGATGGAAAGAAAAACGTCTTGGAAATCAAAAGCGGCACGATTTTCTACGGTTCAAATCCTGTTACAGTAGGGTCGAATTCTTTCTGATGGTTAATAGCTGCAGGCTGGTACCAAATCTTATCAGGAATATCAATGCTTATAAATTGTCAAATTCCACCTGTAGTCAACACTAACCCTTGAGACCATTGTGGTAGTTTCTTGTGTTCCAAAAGGGGCCATAAAATATCTAAGCGTTTGAATATCGAAAGGCGAAATGGAAGTGGAAAGATCAGTGGAAGATCATCCTTTTCGTTCGTGGCCATTCCATTTACTTTTATTCCTCAATTTTACTGCCGCCTCTCAGATGTCCTACGTTTCCCACTCGGCCCATTGTACTACCGAACGAGTAGCAATGCAGGGTAGAGATAAGCAGATTATTAGTTTAGAGCCTCACTTTCTGAATAAAAAAAAAGGGTCCGTGTGAAGAAACCTGGAAGAGTGCAGGCCCAGGGGCGCGGTGTCTGCGGGAGGGAGCGAGAGCGCCGCGGGACTCCAGGACAAAGCAATCAGCTGGCCGCCGCGCCCGCCACCAGCGCAGCCGCCGCCGCTGCTGCGCATGTAAAAAAACAAGCGAGCGCAGCGCGGCGCGCCGCAGTCCTCGCGCAGCGCTCGTCGAGGGAGAGTCAGTCGGGCTTCACGCGCGCGCCAGTCAGTCGCTCTCTCGCGCTCGTCGCTGCCGCCGCACCGCTGCGCTCGCGTCGCCGCACACGAGGAGGCCGAGGGACCGCGCCGCTGCCGGCGGGCTGCCATGGTGCACGGAAGGCCTTGCTCGAGCCGTCGTCGTCGCCGCTGCAGCCTGTAACGCCTCGCGTCGTGCCGTGTGGTCTGCGGAAGCGGAGTTGTGAGCCTAGAGGTGCACCGGAGGGCCATGCTGGGTCCGCGTGCGCTCCAGTGCTAGCTGGTTCGTGCGCGGAGGATCGCCGCGGCAGGTGGGTGAGTGCGGCCGGCGCGACGCCGCTGCTTGTTGTGATGAGAAAGTGGTCCCTTTCTCGATGCGAATTGGCCGGTGTCATCTAACAGCGACCTCCGATGCATGATGCATGTAGCAATTGTGTTGTCCTAGCTGAATGATGATCAATGTGTCTTTCCCGATGTAATTTCAATGTTGACACATCTGCGTTGCAATCATAAGTGCATCTTGACATATTATTGAAATTGAAACACGCTGTCTGTGATAGTTGAGTTCGTTTACGTACTTCACTTGAAGTGGGAAACATATGCCACTAAGTACGAACTATGAACACACGAACGGTTACCGGCTTTTAATGCACATGGTTTGGTTCTTGCACAAATCAGTTTATATAAAGATGTATAATCGTTTGTGATCATTTCTTGACAAACAATATTGTTGAGTTATTTTCTCTTAATGAAATAAGAAAGAAGTTGCTCTAATAAAATAAGCATATAAATTTTAGAATTTATGAGTATATTAGTCGTACAAAATCAATGTGATTCTAGAATAGATGATCTGTGAGGGAAATTAGTCAGACCCGAATTTCAGTTGTGTGCTACTTCTTTTTGCACATAGTTAACATTTTGTAAATCCGTGTACCCAGTATCTTTTGAAATTTCCTTTATTTATGGGTATCTAGAAAATATTGTAACGATTTAACAGCTTTGAGTGATATGTCTCTGGTAAGTTGAAAACATTCGTTATGTATCAAATGAAGAGTAAAATTTCGCTTTCTTCGCGATTTTAGAAGTTTGTTGTTCATTATACACTACGTTTTATCCTTAAAGAATATTGAAACAAATCTTCCAATACGCTATCAGTCGTGATATCTTGTATTATCGTGTGTTGAATTTAAATGTGGAAGAAATTCAGGATCATTTACCACACCCTGTTCATTTATGTAGAAAGTATTGAAATGAAACGCAGATGGCAAGCTTTGAGTAGATTTTCATACTGTAAATTGCATGAAGAATCAAGAGAAATGACTGAACTCAAGCCCTGTAATACAATAGGAAATGAATCCTGACGTCGTAACTGTGGTGAGTGATGGTGGAAGCTTTGGTTTGTATACTAATAAGAGCAACTCGGTCTTGCGACGACCAGCGGTTGCTGCGAACACCTGCTTCGAAATTGCCACCCGTTCGTCAGGTCCCCGTCGCCGCACGCCGCTTTGCTCGCCACCACCACCGTCAGTCTGCCACTGCACTGGCACCCTCCTTCTACCCCCACCCCCAACTCGAAGCCCCACCACCTCTCCCGCCATCCCATTCACTTCCCGCTAGAACTCCGGCTGCAATCCCACTTCTGTCATTACCCACACTCCCACTGTTTTCGCCTCCATCTCTCGTACCGCAGTGTAAGTCATCTGGACATTCATCAATATCCAACTTCACTTCCACTTTCTCTATCTTTACTGGAAACAATCAACTACCTTCATCATTTCCTGAACCTTTGCCTCCTCATCTTCGTTCGTTCTACATATAACTCCATCTAATCGAAGTGATGTCCCCACTTACAGCCATCATAAGGTCTTAATTTCATCTCCACAGCGTGGTCATACTTGTTACCTTTATGTATCTGAAAAAGAGGTCAATGACCGAGATGAAGGAATAATGAACGGACAGCTACAATTTATTGGGAAGAGAACTTCAAGTCTCTAATAACGGGCGGCAAATTTCCTCTTATTATTTTCACCATTTCAATAATTTAAACAATAAGTCTTCTAATCAGTAAATTATTTAATCAACTTTGTAATTCAAAATCAGTGTGCACTATCTCTCTCGACGAGAAGTGTAAACGGTACGCCTTTGGGATTCAAAAAATGTTTTTTATATTTAATTTTTATAACAAATGTGTAGCTACACCCAAAATCCACTTCTTCATAAAAAATATTCTTTAGAGAATGGTATGGCTGAATTGTACAAATAGTACATGCAGAGAACACGTATATTTTGCTTACTCTACTACTAAATGCAAATGATGTCAACACGTGATTTATAATCATTGTCGTCTTCACAAGTAGACTTTCATGTTTTAGTTGTTTCTCTGGAAAATGGTGAAGTAGCACACGAGTTCAGAAGCATCCTTCAGATGAAAAACATTTTTTCCCCTGTCATTTTCTTCTTAAAAATGTTTATTTTCCCGGAAAGAAATGTAGCACATTAATACAAAGTAATATTTTTTTAAGAAATATTGTTTTAGCTGTCGCTGCTGATAGCGACCATTTTAATCCTGATGCCACTAATGCGAACGGAAAACCGTGAAGGGCTTCTTGCTATGGCTTCTGGGTTTTACTAGTAATGACGTTATAGCTACTTAAGATTAACTACAGGAAGTAAAATGTTATGTTCTTCCTAAACTACTGAAGAGTGCGGTTTCGTGTGCAGAGGAGTTTTCTTCCGAGCAAATGAGGCCCACAGTTTGAAATAGATAATGAGGATGAGATGTTGGGATAGAAGAAAACTTCCAAGAAAGATATCAATGGAATATTTTAAATTTACACTAGAGCTCTAATCTCGAGAATGTAGTTAGGCATAATTCTGAACGAGGCAATTTTTGTGTGTTATTGTAAGTCCACGTTGTGTGGTACTCGTCATAATTTGAAGGGTTACCGTTTGAAAAAAGTGGCGATTCGAATGCTCATTTTCTTAACAGATCTACTACGTAGCTCCCACACCCTCAAATTTTAATATTGGATAAGTTGTGATTTAGTATTTCTCCGCTAAATATTTTTACCTTTTCTTTAATTATTACCGAAGCAGTTGAAAATCTAAGCATCTGGAATTGCGCTTCCATCCTCTTCTCATGCTTTGTTTATTGAGACTAAAAACTTCCTCCATGTTAATTTCTGAACGTCACTCTTCAATCTCGCTCATGTTCCTGGCAATCATACTTGATTTCTTGCTTAGCTCTAACCTGCAACCCCTGCCTACCGTGACCTTCGATCGACCTCCGCCCCGCCAGAATGCTCCACCTCCGTTTCTCTCCCCCCTCCCTCCCTCCCTTTCCATTTTCCCTTATCCCTCGTGTGCAACAGTTTCAGCCCAGTTCTTGAACAAGCGAGTGGCTCAGGGCATCAACTGATGTCACTGTTGTGCCTCTGATCGGGAGATCCTATGTTTCGAGTCCCGACGGTGGCAGGATATTCGACACGAGCGTCAGAGCTGGGTCGATTTCAGCCGCCTGGAGTAGAATGCTAGTAGCCGCCTGCTCTGATCGGTAGTTTTCCTTGGTTTCTCCGATCAATACCAGACAAATGCCGGAAGAGTACCCTCGTAAACGGGCCATGCACCGTGTGCGATCTTCCCTTCCTCTTCCTTGTCTTATCCTTGCCCCTTACACACACTTACTCACATGCATTACACTAACACAAATGCCGGGAGACCAGTCGGGAGCTTGCCCCCAGCTGTGGGAGATACCTGGATAGGGAAAATCCCGCAAAGCGACGTGTAGGTCGGCGCCAGTTCCCACCATCAATCAACTAGCGAGAATGCTGTCTTCGCCCTCCCGGACGTCAAAGCTACGCTTTCCTCTGATATAGGGTTCTGTTTCTTTCGCAGTGATCGCTGACGTTTGATCCCGTGTTTCATCACTTTCATCACTAGTCATGTTGTTTCCAAACTTTTACTGTCCTTCTCTCATAGATCTCCCTCCGGATTTCCCTTCTTACGTCTCCCTTATTTCTCTTCATTTTCGTAATTGTTTACTACGGAAATCTCTTAATGCCGCCCTTCCCCAGGCGAGTGTGCAATTTAATAATACATAATGCAAATGTGAAAACGCGAATATTTTGAAGCGGAAGGATCGGGCTAATAAAAGGGTACACAGATGAGTGGAGAAAGATGTACAGGAAATAGGCAGAAACGTGCATGAGCAGATGATGATGAAATACATCGAAGTAATATTCGTATACAGAGAAACGGCATTTGGATGTCTCAGGAATATAAGTAATAAAAAGAGAACTTACACCATTGCACACAAAGGAATTTTCGTGTAGGTTCAAAAGCAACAATGATGGGACAATACGTTTGGGGGAGGTGAGTGACGAGAGCCTCTGATTTTGAAACTTAGAAACTTTCCTCCTTCTATCATCAATAGTCTAATAGATGAGATAATAAGCTTGTGACGAAATTCGTTGTTGATCGTGAAACTAGGCTGTCATTGCCCCGGGGGCTCTGAGGAGGCAAGCCACTGAGGCTACTTACGGACGATATCGCCAAAGGGCCAGCAAAAGGTTTACCAAAATGTATTGCTTCCGGCAACAACGGAATGTACGAAATAGTATTTATAAACAATATAAATAAAAATGCAACAAATAAAAACAAATCGATTATCCAGCCTCTATTACCAATTGGCTAGGCTGGAAGTAAAATGGTCTATGAAACATTTTGGCTATGGTAATGGTAAATCCAGGTTAAGGTAAATTTAATCAGAATAGGTGCACATCTATACATTCTAAAGAGGACTAAGTGTTATTTATTGTTGTCGGTGCCGCCATTAGTATTGGCAGATGGTTTTGTTGTTAGTCAATTCTTAAGTGGTCTAAGTTTTATTCTGCTATAGAGACCAAAGACCACTTTAGTTCCAGGCCAGCCAATTGTTCACGAATCACTCCTGAACGTATATATGTCATGTGTACGAATACGGAATGCTTTTAATAAATCAAGAGTTG
Organism: Gryllus bimaculatus; assembly: GCA_017312745.1. Taxonomy (NCBI): domain Eukaryota; kingdom Metazoa; phylum Arthropoda; class Insecta; order Orthoptera; family Gryllidae; genus Gryllus; species Gryllus bimaculatus. The sequence continues at coordinate 2,091,577 of BOPP01000015.1, read as the reverse complement.
TGATGCATTTTGCCTTCCTCGGTAAATATGAGAATACCATAATACTATAGTATCATATTATTATTATTATTATTATTATTATTATTATTATTATTATTATTATTATTATTATTATATAAATGAGCGAGGAAACAACCTGCCGGAATATGAAAAAGAGGAAGAGAAACAACATTTCACGACTCCCACCGGCCAATGCCTGCTTCCGTGAGTCTGGAAGGCGGACCAGGCGGGCGGAAGGCAGCGGCAATAACGGAGCGCGTGGCATGCACGAGGCGGGGCGGGGGTGTGGGGCGCGGGAGGCGGAGAAGCGCCGCCGGGCGGCCGGTCGCCTGTCGCGGAGGCGGGGCGCGGCCTTGGGGCGGACGGCGCGCCACGGCGTGACTCACTGTGCCCTCGCGGCGAGGAAAACTCCCGCACAGCCGCCGCCGCCGCCCAACCCCCGGCCCTCGCGCCCGCCTCCCGCTCGCCGCTTTGAGCCGTCACCGACGCCGCCCCCGCATTCGGCCCGCCCCAGCTACCGCTTATAGTCACCACCATCGCATCGCCATTAGGCCACGCCACCGCCAACGCCACATTCAACCCGCCCCCACCCACGCCACCGCTCCCGCCCCGCGTCCGCGCCCCGCTCCCGCCCCGCTCCCGCCCTCCGCTTCCCGCCCGCTCCCGCCCGCTCCAGCTCCCGCCACCGCTCCCCGCCACGCGCTCCCCCGCCACCGCTCCCCCGCCGACCGCTCCCCGCCACCGCTCCCCCGCACGCATCGCCCCGCTCCCGCCACCGCTCCCCGCCGCCCCCGCACCGCTCCCCCGCACCGCTCCCCGCACCGCTCCCCCACCGCTCCCCGCCCACCGCTCCCCCCGCCACACCGCTTCCCCCGCCCGTCCCCCGCCACCGCTCCCCCGCCACCGCTCCCACCGCCACCGCTCCCCACGCCCGCCACCGCTCCCCCGCCACCGCTGCCCCGCCACCGCTCCCCCGCCACGTCCCCCGCCACCGCTCCCCGCCACGCTCCCACCGCCACGCTTCCCGCGCCAACCGCTCCCCGCACCTGCCCACCGCCACCGCTCCCGCCACCGTTCCCGTCTTCGACCCCGCCGTGTCTTCCGCTTTCCACTTCCTCTTTCGCCTAACTTCTCTGCCTCCTTTTCCCCTTCTTCCTGTACCTCAGCCCCGCCCGTCCGTGCCTGCGTCCGATGCAGTGCCGTTGGTGGCTGCGTGCGCGCCTCCGCCGCCGCTGCGCCGGGGCGCTCGCCTCCGCTCGACCTTGAGCCGACGCTCCCCTCATGGCGAAGGACGGCGACGCTCATTGTTCTTCATTAAAGTAGGCTGTTGAAAAACAATGGCCGTTGCAGAGGGCGAGATATATCGGTGTTTGGAGTGAGCGAATATGAGGCCCGAGCATTCCAATCCTATTGGACGCACGTCCTGCATTATCTGGGGTGTTTTTTCTTCTGGGAAGAGAAGCGTTTAGTGAGGAAGAACGTGACCATCTGCGTCTCTGTGAGGAGCACCTGCATCTTAATACTGGAATTCTAACTCTGTTATTTACAATGAAAGGTGGCATGAACGAATTGATTTTTCTGCATGACCGTGGGTTTACCTTGGGTATTTCATTCCTATTTTCTGTATCTTTGGAATATATGTGATTACACGAATAAAATATTAATTACATGAATATTGGTTTGATAACTCAACAATTTGTTAAATGAAAGCGATGTCTTCACTCGAAAAATGGAACCTGGAATAGTGATAAATTTGTTATAAAGATCTCGACATATTCGCAGGGGTAAGGAAACGTTTACCTGCTCTGTGCAGCTTGAAAATAAAAGTTTTAAACTGCAAAAATTTGAATATTATTAATTTTGTTCATTTAATTGATTCATTTTGGTGTTTTGGGGATATTGATATCTGAGAACTAAGTAAAACTCTCACATGCCTTTGTTACCCTGTTAGTCCTAAAGATCTTAAACTGTACTATCAACGATATTGCTGCTGAATAACCTATTGAACTCACCATGCAGACAACCTTCAGCCTTTCATAGGTGTTTCACTTACTTGACAGCCCCCGATAGCAAAGATCAATGAACAATTATCGGAAGACTTCTCTGGTAAAAGTCTGAGCAATTAGGAATGTAGGGTTACCACGAGTATCCTTTGCTCTTTATCCGTATTTCGTCCAGTCTGCTGTAATCAAAATGTAATCACAGTCTCCTAGCATATGACGCGTGTTACATTATCGTGCATACGCGTGCATTTATCCGTCGCAAAAAATGCACTCTACCGGACCTATTCCGCTGCTTTGTTCATGCCGCCTATTGTGGCCCGAGAATGCTTAAGCGCTGGATGGTTAGCGACATACATACAGGGTCAGTGGGTTATATTGTTAGTGGAACGTACTGGAAGGGAAATAGCAGTGGGGAGTATACAACATTTTATCACCACTTATCCCGTATGGGGCTTTTTTATATGAACCTACAGACCTACTTTTGGCGACACGGAAAACGGAGAATAAGGGTTTTTCTACCCCTGAATAAATTGCAGCGTAGGACAGATAGGACGAAGAAAAGCTACTGGAGAGTCATCGAGAGCAGAATGGGACGAGTGATCTAAGAGCCGGGCGTTGAGAAGTTGCCAGGCCAGGAAATTCAACAAGGCGGCAGCGGCTTTCAAAAGAGAAGGACGAATTACGCGTCAAAATGCAGGGCGTGTCCGAGGAAGAAACGAGAATTCTTTCTCCAGGAAGCAGAACTTTCAGAAGATGGAAAATAGATTTTTCTTGCTTATTTGCTTAATGGTTCAGCATTGGTTCCTGCTGTTCCCAAAACCGCGGCTCGTTTTCACACGGAAAACCAAGGTGCGGAGTGATGCCTGCGAAGTGCTAATCGAGATTCACTACGACCGGCAACGTTAATTCGGAGCCGGCATTGCCGCTGTCTCTCCAGCGACTCTCACCGGGAGGTGCTTGGGTTCGAGTCTCGAAGGTGGCTGATTTTCTACACAAGCTACCTAGGTAACTTGAATTCAGCCGTTGTCTGGAGGAAAAATCTCGTGGCTGGCTGCTCTAATCGGTAGTTTTCCGTGGTTTCGCGGATCAATACCAGTCCAATGCTTGTCCTATCCTTTCACCTTACACATACATACACGTACATACACACACACACATTATATATATATATATATATATATATATATATATATATATATATATATAGAGAGAGAGAGAGAGAGAGACACGCATATATACATACATATACTTGAACACTTTCATTCGCTACACTACCTCTATGCCTCTACCATATCGAGAGACCAGTCGAGATATTAGAGCTTGTCCCGTCTGAGACGGTGCCCCGCTGCGAGGAGTTACCTGGAAGGTAATTCTTTCGCAAGCATCTGTTTAGATTGGCGTCGGATCCCACCATTCAGCGGGAAAGAAATCGACGCCATCTCCGGCATAAAACATTCACCACACTAAGGGGACTAACTACCATATCAGTTGACGTACCTCGGAACTATTATTTAAACAATCTCCACTACGAGGGCTGTAATAAAAGACTAACAGCAAAAATTCTCCTGAACAAAACTAAACAAAATGGTTTACAAAAAGTAGCACGCGCAATTCTCAACGACAGGAAATAAAATATTCTCTTACAACTCGGTAATAAATTCAATATATTATCAAAAACAGACTTCGAGAATACTGCAGTAACATACTATACTATATACATCACTATGATTCTTCGCATAACGAGAATAACACAAAAGGTACTGTTCCATAGCGCAAAACGTGAATAGTAAATATTTAATAGCGGGTGGCTTCTTGTTAGGAGCCTTGCTGTCGCATGGTGTCTGTTGTGTCCTAAGCGCACTCTGAGAATAGGCAGAATTACAACCATACATTTGCATTTTTCTATTAAAATGGAGACTCATTCGTTTTTTTATTTTTCCCGAGTTTCTTGGTATCTAAAGAAACTGTAGACACCTCTCAAAAGGCAGGAGTCTGCATAGTTTTCTTCGTATTTCTTGCAGCATTGGAAATTACTAACATTGAAACGTTACTAGTACAACGTAGTAGCTACTTGGATATCAGTTCCGTTTCTTAAGCACCTGTGCACAAGTGTATTTAATACCCTTATATGTATTTAATACATTGTATTTTCGTGTACTTAATAAACTTATTTTCTATTTTTTTTAATTAGCCCCTTTTCTTTCCCTTTGTTTTTTCTAAACATTGAATAATTTTACAATCGTTGTTTTGTTATAGTCTTCTGTTTAAACGACCCTTTAAACGTCCCATTAACTCTATCGAGAACATAGGTAGTACTGTTTTTAGTAGTTGCCAGTCACAATAATGGAACATTAATTCCCTTACCCTGTTACAAAGTAAAATGATGCGTGGAGTGCTTCCGCGAGAGGTGCAGGAAGGCGGTGGGGGTGACCGGGTGGGCCGGACCGGGGGCGGCGATGCTGGGAGTGGGGGCGATAGTGGAGGTGGCGAGCGTTACACGGGCGGGGCGAAGCCTGTGTTGGGGCGGGGGCGAGGGTTCCGCGTCGCCTTTCTGACGCCGCGTCCGTTTGAAGTCGCGCTCCACTTTTCGATCCGCGCTCTTCCTATTATTTTTAGGCCGCCGGCGCCACCGCGCCGCGCCATGCCGCGAAGCGTCGCGTCGCCCGCGGAATTGAGTTCCTTCCGTCTGTCTGTCTGTCGCTGGCCGCATAAGACGCGACGAGTGACGGAGCTAGATCGGCGCGCGACCGCGCTGTGACGGCTGTTTGGCTTAGCGAAAGCGCTTGGCTGGGCTGCATAGGCGCCTGCGCGGAATCTGAGGCACTGGGTAGCTAAGCTGTTTGTTGACGCGTGTCTGGCTCGAATGAGCGTGCGTACGCCCCTCGCTGTGATTGACCGGGAAGGGAATGCTACCCATTCACCGAATAGCCGGAAATGGGTCATCTTCCAAGAGGAGTCAAATATTTCCGCTCTTACTACCGTATATCTTCACTTTCAGCATAACTCCGTTGTTAACGTGCAGGAACACGCACCGTTGTTAACGTGTAGGAACCGCATTTTTGCAGAAAAACACATCGAAAATATCCCCTAAAAAGTACATTAACTCGACGTAACATCATTTCTCGTACTTTCATGGCAGTTTACTCTTGCAATACTGCAAGCAAAATGTTGAAGCTTAGTATTCACAATGGAATGTGTTTCAGTACATAATTTAACAATTAACATATTAATCAAGATTGAACACCATTCTGAGAACTCTTTAGCAGCCACCTTCATTACACGAAATGGGAAGTTCGGTTCTTTTTGCATTCAGCAGTTCATCAGCGTCACTTTTATGGTGGTCTCGAAACGAGCGTGATTTTCCTGTTGAATTTCTTGCGTAATTCATGTACAGGAAACTGATACAAGCTAAAAGAACCACGTATGCATATTCACGTTACAAAATAAAAACAAATATACAAAAATATATGAAATAAAAAATATGTGAGCTTAACATTTTAAAACTAAATTTGCAGAATAATTAGCAATTTACAGAAAAGGTGCTTGTTAAAAACGGATAATATTGGCAAAATATGCATCATAAAATCGTGCTAACATAATTGGAAATTGGGTATTTTATGCATCTGCCAAGTGAATATACTTCCTAACCACAGGGGAAAATATGCATTTGGTTTGAAATCTGGCCTCTAGTGATGAGACACATCATACATGAGGAAAAATTGATGAAGTTGACGAACTTCTGGTATGGTTGCTGGTTTCAATATTATTGGTTACTCCGTAATTAGTTCTGTCGTAGACTAGTGTATATTCCTTTATAATCTAAACAACGTTTATCTCTGCGAAGGAATTCTGCATGCTGACACGTATTTATTTAAGGTCTTTATTGTCATTTCGAGCCCAACAATCGATGAGACGCTTGCAGAACGTGAAAATGAATTATTAGAGCTTAAAATATTTTTTAAGTTATTTAAAAGTTATTTAATTTGTAAATTAAGCTGAAGTCTTTTTCATACAGCGTTGAATTTATTTTTAATATACTGATGCTTTATTCGAGGGTTTAATTGTTTGTTACTAATCTCGGACTAATTTTCATCTTAGGAGGCGAAGTGAATGCTCTTATCTAACACTAATGAAACAACATTCTTCCAAAAGAAAATCGACTTTCAGCAAAAGAAAAGAAAAGAAAAAAAACGGAAAGAGAATGCTGTAGTTCTTGGACGGGATGAAAGCTATTTCCTGTCAACAGGACAATCTGATAGCCGAAAACATTGTCGAGAGGTTTCCCGCCGGCCTGATAGCGCCCAGGTACCTTCCTGATGTAAAACCGAATGATCGCTGTCCTCTCTGCAGCTGGAAAAGCTGCTCGTTTTCGTCCTGGAAAGATTCCGGAGTTGTTCGGGACCTCGTGTGTTCGGGTCAAGGTTGTTGCGACGCCTCGTCCACTGGGTTCTTCTAATTGGGTTAGGAGTAGATTAGCAGGGCTGTGAGAAGCGGCCTTTTCAGGGTTGGTCGCTGGCTGCTCCCGCTATCGCCACTAAGATGTTTACGATCTTATGGAAATGAGGCTCCGGCATGGGCCAGTATTTTAATGTGCGATATAGTGGACAGTGGTTTCGTCTGGAGAGGAGGTGACTCTGAAAAAACATCTGGATTGATCAGTGGCTACAAACACCGCCACCAGTTGCGTAAACTGTATTCTTTCAACTAAGTACACGATATGTGGATCCAAAAAGTGTTTTAAAAATTTATCTTCACTTATATGTTAATAATAATAATAATAATAATAATAATAATAATAATAATAATAATAATAATAATAATTATTTGGCTACAATTGCTGATTGCCAGGTGGTAGCCACAACCCTACAGTTTACAATATATGAACATTTATAATACAAAAACAATTTACCATATAAAAACAATTTACACTACAGTTCTTTCGAGCATATACACTCAATATATTAAACATACACAGACCTGAATACATCTATGGCACATATATACACCCATACACACCACATATATACATCCACATGCATACATACATACACATAACACCCCCATTCCTATACATGAATGCTCACTCTCACGTTCACACATAACACGAACACACACACACACAGACACACACACACACACACACACTTGCCCTACAACACACACTTGCCTTACCTGTTGTGATATAGGAGTGTGAAATAGTAGTACGTATTGCTTATAACAAGAAATGTTGCAGTTGGTTGATGATTTCAGGCGCATCAATAGCTAAGGTCATTGATTCCATAAATGTAGTGCATGCTTTTATCGCGAGAGGTGGCTGTGATCTTTCTCGGCTGGCGATATTCGGCGCTGACATAAGTCGGCTGCCGGTATTTTCCCCAACCAGCTATGTCCCACCTGCGTGGCACGGCCCCAGCCGGAATAGGTTCTAAGTTCCCAACTTGTCTCTCGACAATTTTGGTAGTGTACTGCATGTGAGTGCAAATATATGAAAGTAAAGAGTGAGGAAAGGAGAAGGAAGAGGAAGTAAAGATGGCGTGCGATCCGAGATCCATGGTAGGGTACTTCTCCGGCAGTCGCCCTGTGTTGATCGGAGAAACCACGGAAAACTACCGATCAGAGCAGCCAGCCGTTAGAGTTCTCCTCCAGACTGGATTTGACCCAGCTAACAATCTGTCAACGTCGGGACTCGAACCCTATGACGTTCGGTCAGAGGCACTGCAGTGACAACAGTTGATGCCCTGAGACGCTTTTGCCGGTAAAGGTGGTTGAGTTATTGGAAAGTCATTAATATACATTCAGAATCTAACCATCTCTCACCACAAAACCTCGTACGTTTTCTACTGCTGGAGAGGGAAATATATACCTATCGTGCTTTAAAACTATTTAAGAAATTGAAAGTTCAAATTTCGATCAGTGAAGAAACGAAGAAGAAGGGGCGAGGAAGAAGGGGCGAGGAAGAAGGGGCGAGGAAGAAGGGGCGAGGAAGAAGGGGCGAGGAAGAAGGGACGAGGAAGAAGGGACGAGGAAGAAGGGACGACGAATTGCAATGACCGGGGGGCGGGGAAGGGGTGCGCGAGCGCTGCATGGGCGGTTCGCGCGCGTAATTGGCCCATTACCCCAGAGGAAGGAACGCGCCTGGGCGGGTGAACGATCGCCGCCGTAGCGGTTCTGCCTGCGCCCGCCGCGCCGCTTCCGCCGCTGCCCTGCCCCAGGGGGCGGATCTGCGATCGGCGGGGGAAGGCCGTTCATTGGGCGATGTGTTGGAATTCGATCCCTGTTTTTACCGCGTGCTCTGTCCACAATCAGCGTGAGTGCATTCTTTGCGGAGTAATTTCGATGGAGACCGGCCGGCGCGATTAACAGGTTTGACCAGTGCACTCAGAGAATAGGTCCGAGCACGGAATGCTAGGCACCTGTGAGTGCTTTTAAATTCTTACTAGCTGAACCCCTGCGATTACGTGATTCAAAAGCAAGAATTGTAGAAAAGTTACAGCAGAAAAATATAAAATATACACTATGCGGAAAGGCGAACCTGGAAAATCTAGAACAATACAAACACTGTTCACTGCGAACACAGATTTAACTACGTGTCTGAAAATGCAATTGAAATATTTAATATTTACTACGACTTGGACGTGAATTTCGTACTAGGCCATAGCAAAAAAATCGTGCTATCCACCTTCACATAGAACATAATGCAGCACGTACAATTATAATCCCTGAAATCGTTTAGTTGTTATAAGCTATTGCTGGTCATTGCGTTTACATACTAATTTTTAGATAAAAAATGTAGTTTTCGACATGGGCGTGCGTACCCTGAAACAAGAAGAGACGAGACAACAACAATTCTCGACTTCTCTATTAAACCTTATTTTTGTATGACATTTTACTGAAACAACGATTTTCATCCTATTTTTGAAATATTTTTGCACGGTTAAACGAAGGATCGAATAAATTTTCGGTCAGTTTCGTATTATTTCGACATTTTTAGTGGAGCGATTTTGAATTTTTATCAAGAATTTTTAAGGTATTTCTATATGTAATCAAATCTCGCACAATATATCAACTCGGTTTTTTTGTGGTGAACTAAAACTATCTCGCGCGCGCAAGCCTTCTTGATAACCGAGCCCCCTAGTCCTCATCTAGCGCTGAATAGCACGGCACGTTGAGATATTTAAGTTTGATTCGGAACGGCAATTTACAGTGAAGGCAACAACCACCTCGTACTTTCAAAACAATCGTAGCATTTCTCATGGCACGCTTTGGCGAGTTAAGTTCACTCCCACAGTTGGTACGCCCTTTTAAGCGGTGACGTAGTCGGAGCCCTCCTCTCCCCGTACCCCACGCTGAGGAATATGAAGAAAACTTGCGCGTATTGGCCCCCTTTCAAAATTTCAGGGGGATCACAGTCCGCCCTGCCGCTCCCCCACCCCCGCCCTACGATCTACGAACTTACAACAACTCGTCTTTGCTTCACTAACTACATGTAACGTCACACTCGCGACCGCTTGGTCGTACCACAACCAAACGATAACGACACATAAGCGTAGTTCTACTTCTACATAAATGAAACCAATACACGACCGCTAGATGATCATGGTTCGACCGTTGTTTACTGGGGATGTGACATCAATGTCGATGTTTTCAAAACATCGATGTCTTTTGTAGAAACGTAGATCTTTTAAACATTGATGTATCAACACCGATGTTTTTAACATCGATGTTTTGTGATCGATGTTTTTTATTTTCCGATGTCTTGTTTCTGGATGAAAAATGCCCATGATCACAATACTGAGAAAGCTAAATTATGAAATAATAACTGATAGTAACATGATGGCAAACACATGACTGATAGGTTCATGTGCTTGAACAAAAGAACTCCCTTTATCGAACCAATTCTCGCCCAAGATGACTTCCACGCCCTTGTAGTTCCTCTTTCTTCATATCCATTTCGCACATTGAGATATGGTCCACAAATACACTGTTGGCGAGGGATCTGCCCCTTCTTTTCTCGAAACCTTATTCAGCGAATTGATAAACACGACCGCTGCCAAATGGAATTTTAATGCACACGGATTTGATGTTAGAGGTTACTAACAGTCTAAAAACATCGATGGTTTTTAGCCGATGTATTTTGAACATCGATGTTTGCTAACATCGATGTTTTGTTATCGATGTCGCATCACTTTTCGTTTTTTGGCTTAGCCGAAGGTTTGTTTACTTGTTGCAGTTTGCACGCATTTCGCGTTTTACTGATGTATGTGGCTGGTGTGGGTTCGTGTCGGACCTTTGTCAATAACCAAATCGGCTTTTGTGTTGCATTACGCCCTCAGAATGTCAGTGGGAAGTGCTTGTCTTCTTTGTGCTATAGTAATGACGTGTCGAGCTAATTGTTTTAGCGTTGCCGGAGCTTCGTCGGTTTGAAAGGTTTGATAGGCTTCGTCAAACGAAAGCCGTCTCAGGCATTGAGTGAAGGACTCGATATCAAGTCGCATTCACATTGTGGACGCCCCTGTCTCGCAGCCCCCTGCGGCGCCGGAGGGCGTTCTGCCGAGACGCGCCCACCCGCCCGCGGGATCCAAAAGGAGCAACGCGGCGAGTAAATAAAAGCGAAGAAAGGAAATGACATGCACACGCCTTGCACCCGGGGCGCTGTCTGCAGCCTCTTAAAAACACATTTAGACGGATGCTCGCCGGGGGGCGAGGCAGCTGCCATACAATTGCACCTGCTCTGCGCAGCCTACCTACCGCCCAGACTCAGTCAGTGTTCTTCACACTTGCGGATAACGCAATTTCTGTACCGCTAATGTTCGTCGATGTGTTTTCATTAACAATGCCGCTCTAATACGATATAAAGACAATCGCGAATACAAAGACAGGGCTCAGTGTGTTTCTTTCTCCGTTATTACTCATAACAAATCTGTCCTCTGTGAAATCTCCTAATATTATACAATCACCACCATTAACTACTTAATACTTGTATGTACCACCTAAATTATATTATTCAATCTCTTCTCCCGCAGTCACCATTGCCAATATCGTCCTGAAAGTAGGCGTTTCGTCATCTTCATATCCGTCAACTCCATAATACAGTACATACGATTAGAGGGGCGTCAGAGTGCTTCCGGTGTTCGTCGACTGATTCTTGTTAAAGAGTAACAGCGGCTATCTATTCTCTTTTTGTCCATGAATACAAATGGGTTTCATTCTATTGTGCGTACGGAAAAACTTGATGGGCATTCCAGAACGTATGCGACTGCTCTTCTTTAATTCAGACTCCCTCATCTTTCTGCTACTCCTTTACTTCCATCACCACCTCCCTCTCTCTCCGCCTTCTATCTTCCGTGTCTCTTTCCCTCGATCCCGGCTCAATGCTGCCTTGGCCATCGCGGTTACATCCGATGTGATACCTACTTAACATTTATACGCCAATATTCTTGGAACTCAAATATCGTTGTAATAGCTTGGTATGAACTCACTATTTTAAATACAGGAAGTTATTGGTACTTCATTTTATAGAGGAATTCAATTTCATTTTCAGAGTATTTAAAATTAATTTGAAATTCAGAAGGTACAATACTTCTTCAAAGAAACGATTTACTCTCTTACAAAATATGTGTAGGTTGCACATCCTTTCTCCATGGTAGTATTACAGAGAAATCGCATGGAACGTCAAAAAAGGAAGAAAGAAGATGATTTAAGTGAAAACAATAAATTTACTTTTTACCCGTAATCTAGTTTCGTTGATTTTTCTTTGTTTTGATTTTGGGACCACGATACAGTAGAAAATAATTAATCCGATCTATTTGGGGGTCTGGTTTGCTCCGTTCGGATTCGAAAATCTTTGGATTATCCGAAAAATGTACCGTATGTATACAAATGCAACTCTTTGATTATCAGACAATGCACCGTAGCGGTCGATGTGAGAAAATGGCAACGTAGCGTAGCGATCGCATCATCACACCATCACATCGCATCATCAAGCAGAACCTTACAGCAAAAGAAAATACCGATTTTGCAAGTTCCTCTAAGTGAGAATTATTGCTACATAATCATGTGTTATACACACCGTAGTTACCAGAGCAATAACCGTTTCATTATGACAACTTGTTTCAATAGTTAGTTCTGTTCTAAAGTAATTGTAAAATCCTTTCTTTGCACTACAAATAAGGGTTTTTTTTATTTTGTTTATTTTTCCTTCATCCCGTATTGTGTTCGTATTATGCGCAATTTTGGATTTGCGGAGTTCGGATTAGCGATGTTTCTGGTGTATCAGGTATCAATTTAGTAGGAGGTGGACAAAGGTATCAATTTACTAGAATCAATATAAATAAAATAATTAAAGACGTCATTGCCAACAATATTATTTAATGCAAAAGCAGCTTTCGATGGCTTAGCCATCATCATCAGTTGTCTGCTGGATGGAAGCCACAAAAACGACTAGTCGTCGAAAGCTGCTTTTGCATTAAATAATATTGTTGGCAATGACAACGTCTTTAATTATTTTATGAAAAATGCCAAAGATATCACACCACAACACCTATATCAATATAAATACCGTTCTAATAAAAAACAAAAGTATTGTTGAGCCTTTAAATCTCCGCTCCGAGTGCTCCAGCCGCCCCTCCCTCCACCCCTCGCATTTCCTTCCTCCTTATCTCCCCGCCCGCGCCCCGACTGGCTGATCTATCTCTTTTTGCGTCGTGCCTGTGTCTGTCTGGCTGTCTGTCCGCCGCCCGAGCTGCTTGTCTGGCACCCTGCGTTAAGTGTTCCAGTCGGGCGATCAATGCACCGTTATGGGCGCGCGTTCGGCGCTGCACCCGCTCACCCGCCCACCCACCCACCACCGCCTAACCCCACCACCCACCCTGCGACGCGACGCGTCGGTCGCCGCCGCCCACGGACTCCCCCACCCGTCAAATCCGGCCGTCAGAGTCCGCGACGAACCATACGGGAGCACTTGCAAATATCAACACTTCATATTTACGTATAAAATATCATTACATATATACACAGATGTTTTTAAATTATTACACTAAAGACATTTTTCGTATTTTTTTGCATTATTTACAGGTTTACATTCGTACCATGTTTGTCATACTTTTAATTTACCGTCAGTGTGCATGCCTTTGTTCTTAAAAAACAACATTAACACACAATCTAAATTATTCTGTTTGGCATGTTTACCAACTTTTCACCCGCGATTTTAATTTCATTGTCGCGGTATCAAATATCCTCTAGTTTGTCCACGACTTCTTGTTTTGTGGTTGTTGTGTATTTCCTGATTCTTCTGTTGGTATTATCCCATACATTTTCTACGGGGTTCAAGTCAGAGATATTTCCTTGCCATGTTAACACTTACAATTGCTTTTCTTCCAAATTCTTGGAACTTTTGTATTTGCGTGACTGTGCTTCATCATGCATTAAAAAGCGGTCTTAATTAGGGAACCAATCTAATTTGGGGAACAAGTTCCTTTTCAATGACGTTTTTGTATTGATATTGCCTCATTGTTCCTTGTACAATGTGCATTCTGCGAACACCTTTTACAGACATCACACTTCACAGTGTCTCTCTCTAATGTTAATATAATGGAACTTCGGAATATTAAAAAGACATGCTTTATTCTAGTCTAATACGTCTGTAATATAATTATATTATATATAATAACTAATAACCCTACGGTGGCTCATGGACAGTGTGCTAGCTTTCTACGAGTCAGTACTTGATTCGATTCACGGGCGAGGCAACAATTAAGTTGTAGCTGTCAATATACATCCACTCAGTTTCTATAGCTGTATGACGAAAGGAAGATCAGATGAATCAAAGAGATAGGATAAAAGAAATACGTCGTATTCGCTACACGTCTCCCTTGGCCCCAAGCGTGTATAATATTGAAAACCGGATCCAGGGATGATGTGAATGGAAAGGCAAAATTAGTGTTACCCAGGAATTGGAGTTGTTGAGTACGCAAGTATTGCAATTGTGTAGAAAAATATTGATGGGTATTTTGTGACGTGTAAACGATGGGTACACCTAGTACGTACGAGAAGACCTATATCAGTATTTTTTATAACCTCTATTTGGCATTATTAAATTTCGAATATCAAATTTATGATTGGTGTAATATTTTAATGATAAATAATAATGATTAATTTGATAATTTTATATTCATTCTTTTTTTTCAATTTCATATGTGACGTTGCTTGTGTCTTTTTGTTTTGTGCTGGCTAATAAAACTCATATCAATTAAACGAGAAGATCATTTACCATGACAAAACCTGTAATCTGAGGTGCCTTGCTCCTCTTTCATCGGATAAGTTGTGAACGGACATAAAGAAAACGTGCCCGGTAAATTTTTTAATGAAATAAATTTGGTTGCTTGGTATTATGATGTGATATATTTTATTAGAATAAACGGATGAAAGTACGAACTTGCCATAAAGAACCCAAAGTACGAATTGTGGCTTCAGTTCTTTTTATGGAGAAATATCATAATACACCATTCGTGGAGACCTCGGCAACCTCTTCAAAGCATTGTACACCGAGCATAGCACGATTAACATAAATAAACGTAGCAATGAAATCTCAAATTCAATTCGAGTTGTTCTTTGTCTTCTAGATCCACTTCTCTTGTTTTCACATTCTCGTTCCTTTTTCGTGGCAATACCAATGGATCATGTCGAATGGCCCCGACCCGGAATCGCAATGCAATTCCTCATTGCGAATAATCTCACGGTTTCCGCTCCCTCCGTATTGCTCTACCCGCGACTGAATCACAGTGGAGACCTATATACCTGCAATCGTGTCTCATACATCTCTTTCGAGACCGAAAGGCTCTGACAACGAGTTGAGAGTAACACGACTTCGCAGGCCAACATTTCTTCCCGGCAATTCATATACCTTTGTAGCTTTGTTACATCCCTGCCGCAATAAAACATGCTGGAGTGAAGTGCCTATATGTTTTCCAGTTTCCGGAGAGAGTTCCGAATATGTCGTCTTTTTGGGGTCAGAGAAATAAAACTACATGAAGTACGAATGTACGTCGCATTTAAGTCAAAAGATTGTGGGACTTCATTTTCTTATCGTGCTCTGATCGGGTAGCTTCGATAAACACTTTATTGCAACATTTTCTAGGCTCGAGATCTTAGGCATTCAATGGAAGAGGTAGTAAAAGTGACTTTCATTCAGAAATACCAACTAACAAATAATTGTGACTGAACAAATTTTCTTCAGAAGAGTTGTAACTGGTAACTTTAATCCCCTCTTCATTTGTTATTTTACTCAGAATGGTGTACAAATATGTCTGTCTTGTGACAATGAAGTGTGCGTTCTCAGTTTGATGACTTGCTAACGCATATTCTTCTTCTTATCAAAGGAAATAACATTTCGAGAAGGAACTTACAATTTGAGAAGCCCTAAGTCTTCTGAAGCGATGATTCATTATCTATGGATGCACTTTTTTAATGCATTCTAATGTCCTTTTTTACGTGGACAAATCCAGAGGTGGAGTTATCACATTTAATTAAACCCGCTAATCAATTTCAATAGCTCCGACATACGGCCATTTTTATTTATATAAACACATTGTTGGAAGGAAGTAAATCGTCAAAATTAAGATGGAATCGCGCTGACTGAGATGTGAAGAACCTTCAATGAGCTCATTTCATTGATCTGAATATAATTGCCATTTTTCATCACAAGCACAGAAAGTACGTTATAGTGCGAAAAGGCGGCTTGAACAATCAACGTGAAAGCATTCTTGAATGCGAGTAGAAGGTGAATTCGAGTATAATGAATTCGCATTAGTCCTCCAGCGATTTAGAACGTGTTGTGAGCGGGCGGGGCGGGGACTCAGCATTCGGGTCGTGCAGCCCTCCCCCCCCCCCCCCAACCGACTCTCACAAGCTATTACCGCGCCCACCGCCGTCACCGCCGACCGCCGTCACCGCCACCGCCTCGCCGCCGCCGCCACCGCCACCCCAACCTCCCCGCCACCTCCCCCGCCACCTCCCCGCCACCTCCCCCTCCACCTCCCCCGCCACCTCCCCCGCCCCCCGCCCCGCCCCTCCCCGCCCCTCCCGGCCCCGCCCGCACCTCCCCGCCCCCGCCATCCCCGCCCTGCCACGTCCCCCCGCCCCCTCACGAAGTCTCCCCACGCCCCAACAGCCCGCGCCAGCACGCCGCCCGCCCCCGGGCACCGAACCATCACGCTCATTCCGGCCACCGCACCCCACCCACGTCACCGCCACCGTCACGCGCCACCGCACCCGCCACCCGATCACCCGTACGCACCAACCACAAACCGCCCGCCGCCGCCACCACCACCAGAAGCGCTGCAGACGTGCACGGAGTCGTTCGTATGCGCGCCGCTCAACCGACGCGGGTGGGGGAGGCCAGCGGCGGCGTGGCCTCGGGGGGGAGCGGATGTTCCTTAGCTGGGGGGGGGGGGGCACGCCCAAACGGAGTTCGGGAGTGTAGACTTGTGCGGCTGTGCCCGAAGATGGAAATCCTGTGATGGGGAAGACTCTCGCATGCTAGTGCGGGATGCGCTGAATTTCACGTTGCAGGGGCGGAGGACTGAAAGGAGGAATTTACCATAGTATGAACACTTACGGGGCTTAGGACGCGTCTGTGTTATTTTAAGCGTCGCTTTGCAATCTCTCGTCATGTAGAGACCACTGTAACTTTTTAACTTTGGAATAACGTGGGGTAACACATAGACACAATGTACAGACACGCCAAGCCCGGGACGGGTTTCGAAACGCGCCAACCCTTGCGAGCCAAGGCATCTCGGCCCTTCAGACTTAGCGACCTTATTCAGGGCCGGGCCGACTTAAGTTGATTCGTGCTGGGTAGCCCTAAATACTACTGGACCTGGGAGATGGACGGCGCAATGGCGGCGGAATAGACGGGGCGGGTGCGTGGCGCCACCCGTGGGGCGGCAGGGTGTGGGCGGTGGACGGGGGGAAAGTGACAACAAAAGGCACTGCTGCGAGAGAAAAATTTCCCAGTAAAGCCTCAAGATCACTTCTAAGGTATATTTATAAAATAGGAAAGATTTGGCATGCTGATAAATGAGTGCTTGATGAAATTGTATCAAATGGCCAAGTTCACGTCGTATCTCCAAAAACGTTGAAAAATTCACCGAATTTCATTCTCAGTTTATAAAAAATTCTTGAAAATTACATTGTTAAATTTGATTAAAATAAATTGTGTACTGTCAACATGTGGTGCTAAGTTTGTAAGTTGTTTAAGTGCTGAATGTGCTCATTCATGGAAAATATTTTGAACAAACGTATTAGAAGAAGACACTACCGTGAGTTCCTACTCTTGTTTACATCCCTTTTCAATTTATGTAATTTGCAGTTGTGTGTCCAAAAATATTTGATTACACGCCTGAAGTGTGATGCAAAATGGGATCAAGTTGTCAAGAGAGTCTGAAGGTATAATCGAAGAGACGCGTATTATATTTTCATGTATATAAGTGTTCCACAACTGGCTGAAACATTCCGAACAACAGCCTTCCTAGGGAATAACATTCTTGCGAAATTCAGAAACGTTTTGCGGGTTGGTGTCAATCATCACTTTGGGGGACCAACGGCGCGAGTGCGCCTCCGGATTTTCGGGGCTGCCTGAGCCTCTGGCGACAGCGGCGCGGTGCGTGCGCGGCCTCACGCCGGACAAGCGCGGCGCGGAATGCGGCAGAAGCAGCAAGCTGGGGCTCAGGCGCTGGCAGCTTCGGCGTCCGCGCGCCGCATCCCCCGACAGCCGCCGCGGCGGCGGCTACCTGGAGTGAATGCTCTCGCGGCGCGCGCTCCCGGCGACGCGATGCCACGGCGAGGCAAGGCGACGACGACGCCTTCGCTGCCTGTGCGGACGCCGCACGCGACGCCCGCCGCCCGCCTCTGGCCTCCGCGGGCTGCCCTCGCGTGGCTGCGTCGTCCGCTCAGCCACCTCGCCCCGCCCTCGTCCCCCGTCCCTCTCCCCCGCCCTCTCCCCCGCCCACACACCGGAGGGGTGGCTCGGGGCATAACTGATGTCACTGCACTGCCTCTGACTGGGAGGTCTTACGGTGCCATTCTCCACGGTAGCAGGAGTTTCGACGAGTCGAAAATCTACCTCTGTCAGGACTCGAACCCTAAGAGAACTCCTAGGTTCGAGTCCCAATGGTGTCAGAGTTTTCGACTCTAGCTAGATAGCTAGGTCGAGTTCAGTAGCTGTCTGGAGGAGAGTGGAGGCCGGTTGCTCTGATGGGTAGTTTTCCGTGGTTTCCTATACTTCGATAATTTACAATGCCACTTGTCGTTTAATCAACTGTTACGGTGTCATCCAATCGGCAGCTTGACCTTTACCATAGTAACGTCACTGTAGTGACCTTCAAGCTCCCGATTGGATGACACCGTAACAGCTGACTTACGTCAATTGCTGCTACAAATAAATCGAAGTGTATCGCCCGAGGCAGCCGACCTCGACGCACGATCCCTGACACCCCGTCCCTCGCCCTTCGCCCTTCGCCCTTCGCCTTTCGCTCTTCACCCTTCACCCTTCACCCTTCACCCATCGCCCATCACCCATCACCCATCACCCATCATCCTTCACTCTTCACTTTTCGCCCTTCGCTCGCCGCCCCCTGCCATTCGCTTCTCGCTCATCGCTCTTTGCCCGTCGCCCTTCACCCTTCGCTCCCCGCTCCCCACCCCTACACTCGTTCCCAGGCTCCTGCCAACCGCTACTCGCCACTTGCCACTCGCCCTTCACCCTTCGCCCCCCGATCTCCGCCCCCTGCCATTCTCTAATCACTCCTCGCCTCTCATCCCTCGGCCCTTCACTCTTCACCCATCACCCATCACACACCACCCTTCACCCATCACCCTTCACCCTTCGCTCGCCGCCTCCTGTCATTCTCTAATCGCTCCTCGCCTCTCACCCTTCACTCTTCACCCTTCGCCCTTCACCCTTCGCCCTTCACCACTCCCCGCACTCGTCCCGGCACTCGTTCCCCGCCTCAGCCCTCGCCATTCCCTCCTCGCTCCTCGCCATTCGCCCCTGGCCGCTGGGTTCGCCTGCGAGCGCGTCGCGTCGCGCAGCGTCGTCGTCGTCAGCATTTGCATCTCACTTATCGGCTGCTTTCGAGAAACCGTTGGCGGGCGGGGGAAGGCGCCCGGCAGGCAGGCAGGCCGGCCGGCGGCGCCGGGGCGATTAGTGGGAAATCGCGAAGAAACCGCGAAGCGAAGCGCCGCAGCGCCCGGGAGGCGACTTTCCAGAACGCGCGGCGGAAACGGAGCAGCAGCAGCAGCAGCAGCACTTGTCGCCGCCGATGCGATGCGGGACCGGCGCGTTTATTTTCGGATGAGCGGGGAGTTAGCGGAACGCCGAAATTCTACGAGCACGCTTTAAACCAATCGCGTTGTTTTAAAAAATGAAAATTATTTGGGACCCACACAATGTATTACGTGTATGTTAAAATAATCATATGAAAATTTGTATACATATTATCTTTTCGGATTAAATACCAGCTGTATTGCCATAGTAATTCTCGGTTTATTTCTGCTGAACGAATGAGAAGAGATATCGACACACTGCGGACTAGTATCGATGTACGAATTATTCTGTTGATTTCGACTCCAATTTTTAAAAGTGTTCATTTAATATCAAGTGACACAATATTTTTCAAACATAAATTATAAGCAGGAAAAAATTATCGTTCATAATACCGATATTCTTTGAATGAAGTATCGCGTTTGTGAGAAAAATTCCAACCAAACTCCGTTTTATAAGGAGCGTTAATTTCATGTACTTCATTCATTCAAGATGCATGTTCACCAACTATCCTATTTCGTGTCGGTAACCGTTCGTCTAAAGAAATGTGTCTCCGCTCCGTGAATGACAAGTGGAAGCGCCCCAGGGGGAGTCAGCTGATGAAAGCCAGCCAGCGTGCGAGGCATTGCGCATGCCAGGCGTGGCGTGCGTGCCTGAGCGTCGCGGGCCGCCTGCGACATTCTGCGCGCGACTTTTGTCCAGCGCGCACCTCCTCCTCTCGTCCAACTTCTAACTGACCCCCCCTCACTCTTGCCTCTATACGTTTATATTTAAACTGTTCAGACTCTACGTTCCCTGCAGCCTCGGTTGTTGTTGTTTTTCACTGATATTCACTCTTCGCATTCCGTTTCAGCACTTGTCACATACTTTCTCTCTGCAATCCTTTAAAATTCACAACTGTCAAGGGAGAGTTTGGTTCGTGCATACTGTGCACGTGACCTACTGCTTATCTGCGTGGAGGGTTTCGTTAGGTATGTCTTGAGTGCACTAACTTTATGGGAGAATCCTTAATTTGCTGTCGTCATGAAACAAATAATATCTTATTTGCACTACACGCGAAATATTATTGATTTACTTCGCAATTAGTTTTATTATAATCCTTCTTACATTCATGTTCCTGTTCTTACATAATCTTCTTGAAGTAGTTACTTTAAGAGTGTCCTTGACTTAAGGATGCTCTTGTCTTCATTGACTCACTGTTGTCACATGAGTAATGTCAGTTGTTTGGCCAGTTCACACTGTATATTGTTTCTTTATAAAATGGTGCATTAATGACAATCACCTTGGGTTTTTCGTTACATACCTCCTAGCCCTTACTACCTTTCCGTAAAACCACCTAATTTTCCTTTCCAATAGACTACAGATATATGCTACTACGTTTATTGTCCCGTCTTCGTTTGTCAAATGAAATGTCAGATCGTAGTTGAGATTTCCAGGTGCTGGAACATATATTCGTTATAGCTTTTCTAATTTCAGATTCAACTAAATCGTTAAAAAATATTATTTTAAATATGCCTTTATCATTTTCTTTTGTTTTTTTTTTCAACTTTAGCGTTAACATATATTTCTTTTTTTAATCACTAATGTATTAAATAATTTGTTATAATTTTGATAAACCAATAAGAAATATTATATGTTCAGCCTGTTATTTTCATTGAATTATCATTCAATTTAGTAACTCTTTCTCGAATTATTTTCTTTTCAATTTTGTGACCTCAGTGTTCCCTTTCCAGGAAGTGATTTATTCTTTGAATATCATTATTCAACTGAAAGACCTATAATGCTCTTCAAAAGCCTTCTCGTCGAATTGTTTATTTTGGGACGGCGTTGCTCAAACACACGAAGCCCGCTCGTTTAGTTACACCGGTTTCAACCAATCAACAGACTCGTTCCGTGACGAGTATGCCGAAAGTAGGCGCTGGGAACGTTCCTGAAAACGCGTTTGTGCTCTATCTGCCCATCGCACACGCAGCGACCCACTTACGACGTGAGGAAGCGCGCCCTGGTCAGAGGTGAGGGCTGCGCTGCGCCGCGCAGCGCTGCGAGGCTCGAGCCCCGCGGCGCCTCTGGCCTCAATGGGGCGCAGCGCCCGACCCACGCATATCTTTTCTTCTTGTTCTCTTCTACTTTTTCTTTATATTGTTTTCATCCTTCTTCTTCTTCTTCTTCTTCTTCTTCTGCTTCTTCTTCCCCTTCCTTCCCTTTCCCTTTCCTTCTTCCCTTTGCGTCTTCTTCTCTTTGCTTTTTCTTCTCTTTGCTTTTTCTTCCCTTTGCTTCTTTCCTTTCCTTCTTGTTTTCTTTGCTTTCCTTCTTGTTTTCTTTCCTTTCCTTCTTGTTTTCTTTCCTTTCCTTCTTGTTTTCTTTCCTTTCGTCTTTTTTTCCACCTCCTCCTCCTCCTACTTATTTATCGTTTTGTGCTCCCATTTTCTTCATCTTTTTTTTTATTTTTCTCCCCTTCAGGCAGTTCCGTCATAGAGTAATGTTATATACCTCCTTACTTTATGGTTCCGTATCGACTTCGTTTCAGCCATTCTCTCTGAAGTCTACTTGCTTCTCCCACACGTGTTATTTTTTCGTATATGGTAGGGTAATATGGATATGCCATTCTGTGAGATTTTTCTACAGTTACCTTACATTCTTATGTTATCTACCTGTAGTTTTATTTTATTCGGAATATCTTTGTGTTGACTGGTCTCGAGCGTCACATGGTACGATATGAACACGAAATTTAATGTTGGATGATGTCATTCCAGGAAGTTAAAATATAAAACTTTATAATTCTATCATTTACAAGACTGACTTTCTGTGTACAGTTAATAAGTACTTTTCCAATTATTTTGTGAATTGGATTATTTTAGCGCGCTAATGAAGACCCTGGAAGAGGCAAATCAGGAATTATGAAGTGTGAATGATGAATGGAAACCGACTTGAAACCTCAAATAATCATGCCCAAGGTAGTCTTGAACCCGCAACTCGTAAAACCGTGACACACGCATAATTTCACAGTGTTCGTGTTTATCAATTCGCAGAATAAAGTATATGATAAGAAGGTGTCGACTCTAGGCCCACAACGTATTTGTTGCCAATATCTCAATACGCAAAATGAATATTAAGAGGATATTCAATGGCAGAGAGGCCGCAGAGTGTTTGGACGTTGTTAGAAGAGCAACTTGCATTCCTTTGGCTCCAGCACATGAATAGCAGTGTTACTATCAGTAATTTCATATTTCAACTTTAACAATATTGTGATCATGGGAATTTTTCTTTCAGAAACAAAGCATTGGGAAATAAAAAAAACATCGATCACAAAACATGGATGTTAATAAATCATCGGTGTTAATACATCGATATTTAAAACACTTATTTTTAA
Source organism: Gryllus bimaculatus (assembly GCA_017312745.1). Lineage (NCBI taxonomy): Eukaryota > Metazoa > Arthropoda > Insecta > Orthoptera > Gryllidae > Gryllus > Gryllus bimaculatus. The sequence continues at coordinate 2,068,884 of BOPP01000015.1, read as the reverse complement.
AACATTGATGTTTAAAACATGGATGTTTAAAACATCCATGTTTAAATCATAGATGTTTTGAAAACATCAACATCGATGTCACGTCCCCAGTCGCCGCGCCGCGGTGGAGGCGACCCTGGCGCCGCTCGCAGGCTTACCGGCCCTGGCCACGCGCGCGTCGCGGACTGCCAGCCGCTTCCGGCGCGGCGCCCTGCGGCGCGTGGGCGGACGGGGCGCTGGCGCGGCAGACAGGCCTCCCAGTCGCCAGAGGCGGCTCACGTCGCGTCGCGACGCTCCGACCTCGGTGGCCCCCTGTTCTATATTCGCTACAAAATGTGTCACGTGCCCTCGATGCGTCTCGTTCCGGAAAGGAAACGCTTTTGTGAGGGAAATTTATCTGCCGTAAAGAAAACGTTTATTTGTATTTTAATAAACAGTGGAAAAAATGTTCGCGGCGTTTGGGAGGAGGAAAAAGCTGCTTTTGGTGTCCATGGTGGGAGGACTCTTGTCAGGATTTGCTAAGTGATTGAAGATAAAACAGATCAAAGGAATGGGGATTTTATATATCGAAGAAGATTGTAATATTTGCTCGGATATTTAGTAAAAATAAAAAAGAACGTGACTGATGGGTGTTTCCAGGCACGTGAACTGCTGTGGTCATTAGGAGTATTAGTGTGGTGACAGTGTTCCTCCCCCACAGGATGGTGAATTCCCGCGCCAACATACACCTCGATTTGCTATGGATTTCCCCAGCCAGGCGGGCACAGCTTCAGGCGGGACGAGCTCTAAGGTCTCGGCTGGTCTCCCGACATTCTGTGTGGTAGTGTAGAGCATGCAGGTGTGTAAACGATGAAGAAGTGAGGATAGGATAAGGAAGAAGAAGAAAAAATCGTGCACCGTTTGTTAGGGTTTCCCTTCAGCATTCGCCTGGTGTTGATCAAAGAAAATTAAGGAACGATTATCTTATAAGTAGAATTTGTTGACACACTTGAATCTCCCAAAAGCTGGTGAGCGTTTTCTAAAGAAATGTTAAAATATTTTGTTTTTGTAGTAAATCAATAATGTTGTAGATGAATAGGTAATAAAAATGGCCACGCAACTAAAAGGCAAGTCGAATACAACTAGATGCGATCGATTTGTTTTCGTCAAATAATTTACACTGTGGAATCGTCCCTTGGATTTAATGAGGGCCCTGGGCTTGTCTTGTGATGTGATATGGTTAGCTCCACGAGTCAAGTTTTCTAGCACAGTGCCTGTGTGGAAATTTTGAGAGGTTGTTTGATCCGAACTAAAATTTAATTTCACTTCTTAATTGAGGATTTGTGTCCAGCAGCTTTACATTCTTGGCTTGTGGTCTCGGAAGCTTCATCTCGTGGACTTTCCGCTCTTGTTTCCCCAAACTAACCCGAGAAGCGACGTGCTTTTTTTTTCGCCCGAAAGGAACCCGCGAAAGTGCGGGGCGTGCTCCGCGGGCGGGGGTGCGTGGCGTGGAGCCGGAATGCGGTGTCGGTGGAGCGAGTGGCGCGGAGGCGCGCTCTCGTTCCTCTCAGCTGGCAGCCGGGGCGGGGCGGCGCGGCGCGGCGGGGCGCGGGCGCCCGAGTGCTGTTCGGTGTAGCCTCGCGGGC